>OY747711.1:18916413-19283913 GCA_963556495.2 Valencia hispanica
TAACTTGTGTCTTCTTTTGTTTGTTCTGCTTTCCAGTCTTTCCACAGGTAAGCTGTCACATGGGAGAAACAGGTTTCTGTGTACTGTGCGGCTTTAACCCCCCTGTTCTGGCTTAATTTCATAAATAGGCATGGCAGGGCTTTTCTGGGAAATTATCACATACACAGCATCTTCCCAGTATGACCGGAGTTTACCAGGTCCCCCTCTCTCTTTAAAGTTGCAATGGAGGACTCTGTTACTTGGATCCAGCTGAACACCATGTGTTATTTGGTCACAATAGTGTTTTCTCTTTGAAGCTTCTTTCTGTGCTGCCTTTGATGCAATCTGATAGGCCTCTCTCATTTGTGACTGCCGTTTCTGTACATACTCCTCGTAGCTGACTTGTTGTTCTTGGATGGGCAACTTGAACAAGATGTCTACTGGGAGTCTGGGAGTGTGGCTGAAAAGCAGGTAATAGGGCGAGAACCCAGTGACATCGCTTTTAGTGCAATTAGAGGCGTGCACTACTTTTAACAGCGATTCTTTCCAGTCTGCTTTCTCACTGTCCGTCAGGGTTCTCAGCAAGGAGAGCAGGGTCCTGTTGAAACGCTCTACCTGCCCGTTCCCCTGTGGATGGTAAGGAGTTGTGTGGGAACCATTGAGACCAGAGACTTTCTGGAGCTAGGCAAACAGTTGATTTTCCATTTCTCAGCCCATGTAGTGGGGGATTCTACCTGGAAAGCCATACTTCAAAGCAAAGTGGTTAAAGATTTTGTCCACCACTGTCTTAGCTGACTTTTTCTTTGTAGCATATGCCTCTGCAAAGTGCGTAAAATGATCCATTACCACCAGGATGTATTCGTGCCCGTGCTTGCATCTCTCAATCGACACCAGATCAAAGGGGTAGGTTGTGGTAATAGACGCGAGTTGGGCTCTGTTTGCTCTATTGGGGCGTTTTCTTTTTAGGAACTCACAGGCATGCATAACAAAATGCTCTACATCGTTTTGCATTCTTGGCCAGTAAAATCTGTTCCTTATCAGTCTCAAAGTTCTGTCTGCCCTCGGGTGTCCCATCTCTCCGTGCAGCTCTGTGAAGACAGATTATGGTGTTCTCTTGGGAGGAGGAGCTGGTCCCTACTGTTAGCTTGCCTGTAGAGGACGCCATCCTCATTAACATGCAGTTTTTCCATTGTCTCAGCAGGAATTTCACATCTGGGGACTCTTTTTTTTTTTTCTTTTTTTACAAGCTTGACCTTTGGGCATGAACTCACTGATTTTGTAGTTCAGGACAGGCCCAATGACTGGCTGGCCGTGATATCAGCTTGTGAGAGGGTCTTGTCTGGGGCTGTATCTTTGACTAGACTGATGGTCTGTTCACTGATGATCTAATTCTCTGGACATGTCATGTACTGATTAATATCAAGAGGTAATCTGGACAGCCCGTCTGCATCGGCGTTTCTCTTACCAGGCCTGTATCTGATGGTAAAGTTGAAGTCGGCCAATTCCCCTACCCAGCAATAACCAGTTGCATTTAGTTTCACTGTGGTGAGAACATAATTTAAAGGGGTATTGTCCGTTTAAACAACAAAATGAGGGGCGTAAAAGAGGTAGTCTCTAAAGCGTTCACATATTGGGAGGCGTCACAGTGGAGTATAAAGGGCTTTGCAAAATCTGGATACCCTAAAATGGGTGGCTCTGTTAAACAGTCTATGAGCTTGTTCAAAGTCTGTTGGTTACTTTCAGTCCAGATTATGGGTGTTCTAGGTGGTGGTTGCCCTTTGTGTTTAGCACTAACCCTTCTACTTTTTATCTTAGGCACATGTGATGGCGGCTGATCAGTGGGCAGGGTCAGGAGCTGATAAAGTGGCTTGGCAATCTTCAAAAAGTTTGGGATGTATGATCGGTAGAATGACAGAAAACCCAAGACACGACTCAGCTCAACTACAGTACTTGGAGGGTTGTCTTTGAGTGCCTGGACAGGGGCTATTCCAGTTGTATCCATCGTGTACCCCTGTTCTAACACCATCTGTCCCAGACCTGCCTCTTAAAAACATCACACTTGTGAGAAGTGAGCTTAACACCATGTGTTTGGTATCATTCATGTGGCTGGTATAAATAAAGCTTCTCTATCCCGTCTGCAACTCGTTCAGAATGCGGCAGCTAGATTTCTGTCTAAGGCTGATAGGAGGCAACATATCACCCCCGTTCTGAGGTCTTTGCACTGGTTGCCTGTTCATTTTAGAATAAGGTTTAAATTGCTTTTATTTATTTTTAAATCACTGAAAGGACTGGCCCCTCCATATTTGGTAGAGCTTCTTTGCCCATATCAGCCTTCCCGTGCTCTTAGGTCTGCTGACCACCTTCTTCTGCGAGTCCCGTCTGTGCGTCTAAAATGTCGTGGCGAAAGAGCTTTTTCTGTGTATGCTCCAAAATTATGGAATGAGCTCCCTCTTGAGATACGCCAGTCTACTTCGCTTCATGTTTTTAAATCTCGATTGAAAACGTATTATTTTAGTTTAGCTTTTAATTAGCCCTACTGTCACCATTAGCTCAGAGGGTTGACCTGTCATATGTGTTCTCTAGCACTTGTATCAGCTTTTTTATTTTTATTATGATTTTCTGCTATTTATCTGTTTTTACTGTGTTTTATAGTCTGTTTTATTTCCTTATGTTTCTAGCCTCTGTTCTGCGCTTTGGTTGACTTCTGTCATTTGTAAAGCGCATTATAAATAAAATGGTATGGTACCTTTGCAGCACATCACGAATATGTTGTAGGTGAGTTTTGAATGGAGAGTGAGATAAGTTGTCATCCAAATATGGCTGACAGATGACATCCCGCAGTCCCTTTAAGCAGTCCTAGTGCTGAGCTGAGGCCAAACGGTATGCGACTCCACTGGTACAGGCCCCATGGAGCAATGAAAGCCGTCAGAGGGCGACTCTCTGAATCCAAAAAGCCCTGATAGGCTTTGCCCTGATCAAGCACTGAGAACCAAGAGCTGCCGTTAAGAGAGTCCAACATGTCCTGAATTCTCGGGATGGGGTGTCTGTCTGGTACTGATTTCCTGTTGAGTTTCCTGCAGTCACAGCATAGCCTCAATTCACCTGAGATTTTCCTGACACAATCAATTGGAGATGAGTAGGACGATCTTGACTCTGAAATCCACCCTCTGTTTAACAGATCTTGGAGATAATTTTTAACTTCTTGGAGCAGGGGCTTCGAGACAGAAACCTGTGTTTCACAGGGGTAGTGTCATGGATAGCATCATGGAGTGTGATGTGCATGCTTAAAGACTACATCCTACATCTTTGTCATCATACACAAAAGCGTGACACTCATGTAGCAGCTGCTTCACTACTTGCTGCTGGTCAGGACTTATGGCACGTTCACACCGGTCAGCGCGTCCAGGCGTCAAATCGGTCAAACGGACGAAAGTCGACGCTTTAAAATTAAAATCCAGCTGCTTGCACACTTTGTAGTCTGCGTCGGCGCGTCGGGGTATCAGCGCATCACGTCATTACATCAGCGTGCAGGCGTGGATTTGTCTGTTGCTAATCCACGATAAGAAAATACAAAGAAACAAGGAAACTGTAATTAACTTAATTATTATTTTCAGTAAATTTTATGTACATAAGTGCAAATTTTCATCTTCATCCCCATTTTTCCCGGTAGTGATACATGAAATTGAACATTATTTATCAGCTATTGCAAAAAGCTCAAACAAGAAGGCAATTTGCACTTATGAAATCTGTATGGCAACCAATGTCTTTGAACCAAAATTATACTTTATCCTATTTCTGTAACTCCAATAATGTTTATATTCCTTTGTATCGAAACCCCCTGGCATACTCACTCTTTTGGTTATGGCATTCTTAAATGCTTTGTACATGTTCTGTACATCAGTGGTCCCCAACCTTTTTTTCGCCACGGACCGGTTTAATATCAGACAATATTTTCACGGACCGGCATTTAAGGTGTGGCGGATAAATGATAACGGACGGCATAAAAACGGGTTATTTTTAAAATTATAACAATAGACGTAAATCCAATGTGTATTCGCAGCTTAATTAACAGCGTCCTCCTAACATCGAGCAGACAACCTAACACGAGTAACACTCAGCCCCCTAACGCTCTCTGGTCTCCATGGTAACATGTAAACATACCTTTAATAATTCAAGATTTACCTCAAAAACAAATACAAAGTGCATTAAAAATCTAATTCACCACATAGCTGGATCAGTGAGAGGCTTGGGCCTTTTCCAAAGAAACGTTTGTTTTCTATCCATCTTGCTACCTTGTGGGATTATGTGTCAAGATTGAGCTATGTTAACAGGGATATCCGGTCATTTTTCAAAATAAAACAGCGGTCACCCTCAGATAAAAAATAAAACGGAAATACTGGAAGTTATTTATTCTTTATGTGTGGCTCGCGGCCCGGTACCGGTCCGCGGCCCGGGGGTTGGGGACCACTGCTGTACGTGACTGAAAATATTTTTAAATAAATATTTAAAAAAATTTTTTTTTATAAATAAATAGCCTGTTGCTAGTAGTTTACAACATGGCGGATCATGTCGAGTGGCTTGGGTTTATTTAATTAATGAAGCCACACAAGCCAGACAACGTCGTCTAAACACATAAGAAAGTTAAAAGAAAAATATTTTACTGCTTACCTGGCACCTCAAAAATCCTCCGATATCTTCTTCCAAATAAGATCCGATCTCTTCCTGTCTTTGTAAAAAGACGAAGACGGGTCGTATAATTCACGAAAATTACACACAGCGAGAGTTTATCCTTCATCTTGAATGAATGACTTGCCGATCCACCCATGGAAGGAGTAACTACATCACTACGAGTTGCTCTGATTGGTTGACGCCCCGCTTTTGCTGCCCGAAAGTTCAGTTTTCCTACCTTCACGCAACAGCTGCTCCGACGGTCCGTCAACTCATCCGAGCAGCAGCCGCGTGGACGCGCTGATCCCAGCTGCGCCGATGCGCGGGACTTGCTGCGGGGCAGCTTGGCGCCCACTTGATGCGTAGATACCATAGACTTGCTTGTAATCTAGCTGCCCTGCTGCCTGGACGCACTGACCGGTGTGAACGTGCCATTAGGCTCTGTTCACACTGCAGGCAGAAACGACCCAATTCCGATTGTTTTGCCCCTATGCGACCTGTATGTGATCTTTTCATGACAGTCTGAACGACACAGATCCGATCTTTTCAAATGCGATCCAGGCCACTTGGGTATGTGGTCCAAAATCCGATACGTATCCGATCTTTTAAAATGGCCAGGTCGCATGTATTCGACCCGCACGTCATTGATACGCGTTTCTGCACTGTTATGGGCTGCCGCAGACATGTCTCTTCAAGTGACAGAGTGCATTGAAGGCGCTCACAAACATAAGCAAAAGTGGATTTGGACATTCGGAAGTTACTGATGAATTCTGTATTAGTGAAGCCACTCACATCAGTCTCCCACCACTCCTGGCTGCAACTCCGAACCCACACGTTTCTCTGTACCAACGTTGCTACCACTGCTCCACAAAACGCCATGGCCAAAAACCTTGCTCTCCTCCTTTTTATTTTTCTCCTTAAAACGAGAAGACTGAAATTGTGCTGGCTCCGTTGTGAAAATAACTTTAATAAGGCTAGACGAGCTCCACTGTTGACATCCATGTGTAACCACTTCCGCAAACAATAAGTGACGTTCTTCTGCGCATGCGGGTCAATTCTGGATCATTTCACGTTCACACAGGAGATCACAAAAAGGTCGCATTTAATTGGAAATGTGAACGGCCTTGCAAAAAAAGCGAATTTTTTCAAAAAAATCGGAATTGAGCATTAAGCCCTGCAGTGTGAACGCAGCCTTAGATGGTCGAGTTTAACTGGGAGATCCCACTGAAGTGGCTTACTGTGGGAGTGGGAGTTGCTGGTAACTTCATTTACCTTGGCCTGAATACCACAGTAATTTTCAGTCACGTGGTATTATTATAACATGAAAATACAATAAAAATGCACATATAAAAATAGTGAAAAATATGAAAAAATATGTATGGAAAAAATTAGGCTTTTTCAAATTTCAATAAGGTGTCAAGTAAATTAGACTTAAAACAAAATCTGTGGCATTAATACTTAGAAATACAATATGCAAATGTGGCAAGATGGCCTAAGAGCTATAAATAGACTAATGGTAAAATTGCTAACAATGCCACTCTGGGGGGCAGGGCCCCCAGAGAACTAACAAGGCCACAGGTTGGAAAAATGCCCCAAGAGGAACAGACGGATTCTTTCCAATAAAATAATTTTCTTTATTCAAGGTTGGTGTAAAACAGACCAGGGTAAAACATACAACGTTAAAGCTGCAGCTGGAAGGCGAGGAGAAGTAGAAGGAAGATCAGCGCACTGCCAAAGACATCAGACACCAAAGCTGATGAGGTGGCGCTATAGCAGGCGGAGCTGTATGATGGAAACAACCCGCTGGCTCCAACAGCACGGCCAGCCACGGGTTCCTGTGTCGCTGAATAAAATCAGCCATACCAGGGCTGATGCACATTAGGCATAGAAAAACACCTATGCGCACACACTTTCACTGCTTTTAGTGTTGGAGCTGCGTGGTGCAGAAAGACTCCACCCAGCAATCACACAGATCCCCGACAAGGACTTTCAAACAATTCCGACCACAATCACAAACGACCTGCAATCAGTGCAAAGCAAACCCACCTTGCCTATTATGAGGGCTGTGTAGGACAACATGTCTGACCCACCATTTAAGGATATTTTGCTGCACAACAGGATTTCACTGAGTTCCAATCCCACGCCAAAGTCTTTGTCGTTATGGGCATTTTCCCCCCAAAAAAAGTTAAATGAAGGGTTAAACGGTCAAAATCAGAAAAAGTAAACTATTACACTAAAGTAATTATGCGTTATGGGTCATTCAGCTTCATTATTAACTTAAATAATAAAGGGATTTGTGATATATTGTATGTATGCTGGGTAGGGTCTCGATGGAGAGCCACCATCGTGATGTCACGCCCCCCACCCTGTCGCACACACACTAATCCTATAGTACTGTATAGTCAGGAGGAGGAGCGCAGCAATGCAGCTGCTTTGTTACAGGTGCGCAAAAACTTGTTAGGCTGCACATAAAAGGAGCTGAGGCAGGACAACAAAGCCCACTGGCCGGAACACCACGAGCGATGACTGGCGCACATGTCTCTGGCAAAACTGCGAAAGGCAGACAGACAATACTGTTCCACCTCTGTTTTGAGAAGCGAGCGAGGATTGCCGCACAACTTGCAGCTATGCGCACTATAGCTCAAGGGTGCGCGGATATTGGTGCCTGCCTTTTGTTTTCCAGCTGTTTTCTGCTGAAAGGAGGCATAGCACGCCGAGAGTGGAGACGTGAGAGCGTCAAAGTAGATCAGCTGTTCACCTGTCAGCCGACACGGGAGAGGTCGCGTCGGGGAGCTGCTTGGTGAAAATAACTTATTGTAATGCTGTTACCTGGGAGGAGAACAACCTGGAGTAGTTGGTGGATCCCAATACAAAGACCGCCTTCCTTATGGGTGACTGAGGACAAAATCCGGACATCAAGTTTTATTTCTTTTTTTAACTTCTTGGCATCAGCGACTGGTCCACCACGAAAATAAGTTGTGCTTTACAGCTCGGTTCATCAGTCTCTTTTTTTCCCCTTACGTGCAACCGAGTGTCACGTATTGAAAAGCCCGGGTGAGTACAGTGGGTCCCATTGAAGTGGCCACTTCAGTTACGCTTATTCACGCAGCTGCGTGATATGTATTACAACTTGAAATGTACAACCTATTACAACTTATAATGTATTAGTGTAGTAAAATAACGAAAGTACAGTTTACTAAATTTCGTTTTTTTTCTACTTTTTAACTAAAACATTTTTTAGGCCTATGTAAAGAGATATAGTACAAAAAAAAGTGCCCCCGCCATACCCCCCCCCACCCCCCACCATCGCGATGTTTTACTGTAAACATCGTCAACTGCCAATTTGGGGGACATCGCCCAACCCTAATCCTGGGTCTACACCAGTCTGGCCTAAGTCTTCGGTCAGAAAGACTGCAGCAAAACCCAGAGGTTGTAGTAGGCCTACTTCCTTTACTGAATCTGCAGTAAAAGGTGAGTAAGGGGCGGGTACATATGTGTAGTTATGGTTTTAGTTATGTGTGGTTTCCTATAAAAGAAAGACAAAGAAATATACATAATAAAAAGAGTATGAATTACCATATTCATCAGATTAAACAATACACAATAAAAGCGTCAAACAGTATTTAAATTCAACTTGTAAGTCAATTTTAAACTTATAAACATTTATGAACAATTAAACATTAAGCAGTGCAATTACGCCATCATCCACAAAGGGGCACCAGAGACTGCAAAATGAATTTATCTGCTTTCAGCCCTCGTTGTAATGGCGGACAGAGTAAGACTAGATGCCAACTTAGCAGCAAAAACGAGATAAGGTGAAAACTGTCAACTTAACTATAAATGATATTCACACGCAGAACTTGTAGCCTAAAATCAAACTAGAGGGAGTAGTATACTCACAGATGTATTGACACATAACATTATTAAACTGGAAGAGTTCAGAGTCTGCCGTCTTTCCTCTGCTGCTCCCTTAGGCTCAATTTGTTTACCCACTGGCCATTATGTTCGACGAGGACCCATTTTTATCTTGCCACCATGTACACTGAGCAGGATGCAACTGTGGGAATGACTGATGTCTTGGATTCATCAAGTGTCTGTAACAACCATTAGATGCTTGGGAATGATGCAGGGGGGAAAAGCCTTTTCTGGAAGATGCTAAACTTTACTGGGACTTTAGTTGGAACCTTGTGCTTGGATTAGACGAGACTAGAATTCAGTTTTTAATATTTTGAAGTAAAAACATTGAACACCGATGCCTGTCTTTCCAGTTATTGCCAGTTCAGGTTTTACAATAATTTGGGAAATTGCAAAAATTAATGTAAATATTCAAACTCGATCAGAAAATTGGAAAAGAGGAGAAGGTGAAATATAATAGACATGTTCCTCCAAATTTACCACAATGGAAAATATACATCTCTTTTTTTCATTTAGTATGTGCTGCTGACTTTAGATTCAAGATTATGGAAGCATATGTGTAACATAAATCAACTTAAAATGGATTACCAGAAATGCTTCTTCATTTTCAAAATCTAGCTGCTATTTTTGACTCATAAAATTAAAAAGAAATAATCCAAACTGCTTTTTCATTTTACAATCCAACATTGCTCATTCTGTAAATTAAAATTGAATAGAAAAGGACATTTAAGATATGAATTTCAAATTGCACCCCAGCAAAATAGTAACAAAATTCAATCTGAAATGGCAAAGTAGAAAATGCATGGGCAGAAATTCTCTCTCTCTCTCTCTCTCTCTCTCTCTCTCTCTCTCTCTCTCTCTCTCTCTCTCTCTCTCATTGAATGTGTGTGGGCGAGCGGGCTTAGAACAGATCAATCAGATGATGTCATGTGTCCACTGTGATGTCACAAAGTCTGTTTCCTTTGATGCAAGTTCTGAGTTAGCTGAATTCCATCTCATGTCATTTCAACTAGGATCTACGGAGACTCTACACTGAAGCTGAACCAATCTGTGAGTGACTTGGATCGATTTGATCGCATATTCCTGGATAGAAATTGGACCTGCAATTTTTGTTGCGTTATTTTGAATTACTTGAACATAAAGGCTTTCATTTGCGTAAAACCTTTCTACTCAAAAAATGGAGAAACTTACAGGCACTATCCCAAGACATTGTTTGGACAGAATCCAGCGTACACTGAACGAGTCTGAGGTTAGACCATCGAGACAAGACATAGTGGATGAGAACTACAAGAACTTCTCAAAGTACGTGCAGGAAAAACTTATACTCGGTCAAGCAGAACACTTTCAGTTTAAGGCAAAGAAAGAAGCTGAGAGGCAAGAAAGAGAGAAATATTTTGATCGGTTGGTTGAGGAAGAAAGGCAGCACAAGGAACAGGAAAAACGTGAAATACTCAAACAGAGTAAAGACAAGGTTCTGCAGCAAAACATACGCGTGAGGGAGTTCAACAGAGAACTCAAGGCGATGAAGATACAGGAAGACAACAAGGTGTTGGCGGCAAATTGGCAGAAAAAGCGAGAAACTGAACATCTTATGAAACTAAATGAGGAGATGAACCCTTGCTACAATGACGCTGATCAACGCATTAAAAATGAAATTTGCCAGCGGAAAAAGAACATGCGGGTTTTAGCTGAAGCCGGGGCTGAAGAAGTACGCGAAAAGAAAGAGTTTGCGGAAATGAAACGAGGGCTTAAAGAAATGGAGACACGGAAAATTATGTTAAGGGATGCACAAGAACAGAAAGAAGACAGAGAGAAACAAGCAGAACAAAAGGAAAGGAATAGGCAATTCATCCAGCAAAATATTCAAAAGCCCAGGCCCCCAAAAAAAGAGCTGCATGCAAAATCTCGTGAAGAGGAAGAGAAATTCATGCGTATACAGAATGAATGTCATTTAATGAACATGAAAGCAGAACAGAATAAGGCTGAGAAAATAAAATTGTCTCAGACAAAGACAGAAATAGTGTCTGACCACCTGGCAGAGATCAACAAGGAGGAAGCTTCCAAGATAGCTTTAAGAGAGCGAAGAAGGAAAAGAATCATCGCATACCAGTCAGCCAAAGAGAAGCAGCAGAAGCAAGAAGAAAGTGAGAAAAAAGCTGCAATGAAAAAATTGCATGTTGACTCACTTGATAAGCAAATGCAAGAGAAACGGGAGGTAAAAAGGACAGAAAAGCAAATAGGCAAGAAATGGTTGAAAGAAAGCTTTGAGAAAGACAAGATGGATATAATTGAAGAAAAACAGAAACGGCTACAGGCACGACGAGACACTGTTCAATGTGCCAAATTCAACTTAGTCAATGCGGCAGAGAAGATTTCCTGTCAACAAAAGCTGAAAGAAAAAGTACAAGAAGAAGAGCGGAGAATTACCCATAAGTTATCTACTCCTCCAGAACCAGTTAAGCAGTACATCGAATCGGAGCTGCACAAGGCTGGACAGAGTGGGCTGGATGCACAATACATCAAAAAGAAAATGGCTTTGCAGTTAGAGCCAATTTACACAACGGACAGCAGTTTACCTCCCAGGTTTTGTGAGCATTTACCCAAGCGTGTAAACGTTCAACAAAAGCTGAGAGAAAAAGAACAAGAAGAAGAGCGGAGAATTACCCATAAGTTATCTACTCCTCCAGAACCAGTTAAGCAGTACATAGAATCGGAGCTGCACAAGGCTGGACAGAGTGGGCTGGATGCACAATACATCAAAAAGAAAATGGCTTTGCAGTTAGAGCCAATTTACACAACGGAAAGCAGTTTACCTCCCAGGTTTTGTGAGCATTCACCCAAGCGTGTAACGAATCAGGCACGTCAGATGAAATTGGAACAGGAAGAAATGAACAGCCATTTTCTATTGCCAGAAAAGAAACCTCATTATCTGACACCTTTAACTACTCCTGAAGGTCCAGAGACAACAACAACCCCTGATCTGTTCAGGGGGGGAAGCAAACATTGGTCCACACTCCCTCAAATAAAACCATTGGGCATCCAGAACAACAGTCAAGCAAAGGAAGAGCCGCAGACGAATAAAGAGCAAAAGACCCTCCAGATCATCACCAAAGATCTAATCCGGACTATCAGGATTCCACAGAGTGACTGTTCAAGAGAATCCATTGTTCTATCATCATCTGAGTTTAGAAGGATCGTCACAGAATCTCAGACTGCTTTCAAGCAAGAGAAAGAAGCTTTGAAGCAAGCTTATAAGAAAGAGAAAGAGGAAAAAACTAAAGTCGCTGAAGTAAGAAAGCATCAACTCCTGGATATAGAAGTGTCTTGTAAACAAAACCAAAAATTAACAGACCTGGAGCTGGAGGCCCAGAAGCGTGCGCAGCTCATAATTGATCGGGCCAGAGAATTAAAAATGGAGCAAGAGGATGAAGTCAAAAGGCTCAATCAACTGATCCTGGGCGCTCAGTGTCAAGCCAAGTGGGAAAATCAGGTTCAGGAAAAGAACTTGATCCAGGCCCAGCTGGACGATGAGGGGAAGCGCCTGGACATCATGATGGAGGTGGAGCGCAGCAGAGTTTTGGAGGATACAAAGAAAATTGATGAGCTGCGCAAACAGCAGCGGATCAAAGGACAGCAGCAAATTTGCAGCCAAATCCAAGAGCGTATGGAGGAAAAACAAATTCAAGAAGTAATGAAAGAGGTTGAAAAAGAACAGATCCACAAGGACCAAGAGAGAATGATCCTGGAAGATCTCAAGGCCAAGGAGAAGAAGAGAAGAGAATACCAGCTCCTGGAGGAGGAGAGCATGCGCATCAATGCTGAGGTTGTGAAGGCCAAGGAGAGGCGGCTAGAAGAGGAGAAGCTGGCTGACATGAGAACTATGGAATACCTGCAAAAGAAACTGGAGCGGGAGGCAAAATATGAAGCAGAGCAACAACAAATTAAGAAGGAGAAAGAGGTGGAGATTGATCGTCTGAGGGCCCAGCAGAAAAGAGCGAAAGACCACAAGGCTGAGCAGGACGAGATCCGAGCCCAGAGGAACCAGGAAATCATTGACAGACAGTGGAGGATGAAGCAGAGGGAGCTCGCTGCAAAGAAAGCTTGTGAGGAAGCCACTCTAAAGGCAGCTCGCTTTGAGCAGGTCAAAAACAAGCACCACTGCCTGATGTTGGAGGCCAACCGGGAGAAGGCTGTGCTTGAGAGCGTGCTGAGGACTCAGCAGGAAGCAATGGCCAAGGAGAAGGAGCTGAAGGAGAAGCAGCTTCAGAAAGCGTTGCGTCACGCAGAGACCCTCCGCCTGCAGATAAAGGAGAGGGAGCTCTCGGCTCTCAACAAGCGCAGAGAAAAGTTCAAGGAGGCCGATCGGCTGATTGAGGAAGACCGGCGGAGACGTATGCTGCTCAGTGAAGTCAAAGAAAAGAAACTCAAGGAGCTCAAGGCTACAGGGATTTCTGAAAAATACTGCAGTGAGGTGGAACGAAAGGTCCGGAAAACACTTGTGTATTCCAATGGTGTAAAGAGCTGAGGATCATTTCAGAATCAATAAACAATTTCAAATCCTGAGCAAAAAAGAAAAGAAAAACTGAAAAAAAGTGTCCCTTGAGCTTATCTGATGGTTATCACATTTTTAGCATCCCATTTAGGAAATCGTTTGCAATTAATTAAACACAATTTATTAGATGTTAGAATACCATGCCAAGTAATACAAAAATTTCATATCACCAATAATTTAAATCCCTGCTACAGTAATAAATATGTGTTTTCTCCGGGTGCACCGGTTTTTCCACAGTCCAAAAAAAAAGCCACAATACAGATGATTTATTTACAAAAAATAAGCAATTTTGAACAATAATTGAATCGCTATCGAGTTGGCAAGTTTCACTTCGCAATTAATCTTTTAAATAATAAATCGGCTTACCAATAATTTAAATCCCTGCTACAGTAAAAAATGTGTGGGTTTTCTCCGGGGGCACCGGTTTTTTCCCAAAGTAAAAAAAAAAAAGCACAATACAGCAATCTAGCAACGTTGTTATCACTTGCAGGAAGGCCCTGGGTTTAAATCCCAGCCGGGGCCTTTTTCTGCATGAATTTGGTCTCACAGTCCAAACACATGACGGTTAATTGGTCACTTTAAATGGAAAATCAAATTCTAATTCTGCACACTTTATGTTGAATCTTTTATGATTTTTTTCTTCATTCCGTCCATGGCTACTTTCTACTTTTAAATCCATTCAATTTCTAATGTGTTCTTTCTCTATGTGGATAGAAAGAATAGCAAAATAACTTAAAATAGGCTTTCACATGCCAACCATTAGAAAAATGACTTTAAACTCCCTGGAGATAAATAATATAAATAATTACTCTACTTTATTAGAAAATTAACCTGTAACAATAATAGCTCAGCGTTTGTCATAGTGAAAAAAAATGCACAAAAATCTGAAATTACATTCTAAGAAAATAATTGCTTTCTTTTCAATGTAATAGTAAAAACAAAAAGTAGCACTCTCACAAGGACACTTAAAAAAGTGTATACTCTAGTCTTTAGTTTTGTGCATCAACATGTGCTAGCTTTTTCTCTGGAAAATGGACTGAACTTATATAGCACTTTTCTAGTCATCCTGACCACTCAAAGCGCTTTACACTGGAGCCACATTCACATTCACCCATTCGCTCACACATTTACACACCAATACAGAGCTCAGTTGGCAACTTGGGGTCAAGTGCCTTGCACTGGGGCACAGACAGAAGGAAACTGGAATCGAACCTACCTACCAGACACCCTCTGAGGCTCTGAAAGCCAAACAAATTCATTTTAGATACATAAAAGTCAGGATAGGGAAGGGGTTGGAAAGAAAAGACCTTCTGAGACTATTTTGCAAGATAGAAAAGGATGCATAAACTGCATAAAACATTGTAAAAAAATAATTATTCACTTTGATTATAATATAAAAGTGATAAAAATGCATGAGATTTTATTAACTTAAAAGAGATTAAAGGCATATGTTTCAATGCTCCAGATCCTGATTGAGCCACAGAGGAGTAGTCTATTGGTTGGTTGTCTACTAGGGAAATATTATGGATGCAGGTTAGTGGTGAAACAGGCTTTCCAGAGATAAATCCATCGGATCATGAAATTGAACAATTTTTTGATAACATAACACTACCTAAATTATCTGAAAGTCAAGCGATGGCCCTGGATTCACCACTAACAGCGGCTGTACTCCAGGAGGCCCTCCAAGGCATGCCCAATAAAACGGTTCCAGGCCCAGATGGATTTCCAGCAGAGTTCTATAAAGAATTCTGGAATATTCTGGCACCAACATTCCACAGAATGCTACAGGAAACCAAGGAAAATGGCAGACTCCCACCAAATATGAATTCTGCCTACATTAGTCTTCTACTAAAATCAGGTAAAGACCCTTTGTTTCCCACCAGCTATCGTCCCATATCCCTTATTAATGTTGATCTTAAAATAATCTGCAAAGCCCTCGCAAAAAGGATAGAGAAAGTAACCCCTCTTATAATACATCCTGATCAAACTGGTTTTATTAAAGGGAGACATTCATCCACAAATTCACCTAGATTAATAGATTTAATAGATTTTTCTTACTGTAAAAACATTAAAACTAAAATATTATCTTTAGATGCAGAAAAAGCATTTGATAGAGTTAACTGGAAATTCTTATTTGTGACCGGTTGAAAATATTATACAGTTCACCAACAGCATGTATCAGGACAAATAACCAAACATAATCTAGGTTTTATCTTCAGAGAGGTACCAGGCAGGGATGTCCTCTCCCTCCCTCCCTGTTCGCTATTTTTATTGAACCACTAGCTGCAGCAATAAGGCAAACTCACAATATTAAAGGCATAAAATGCAATAACATAGAACATAAAATCAGTCTTTATGCAGATGATGTATTACTTTTTCTCCAGCATTCACAAACCTCTTTCTCTCAGGTAATCGGGTTGATAAACTCTTACTCAAATGTTTCAGATTATTCTATAAATTGGTTAAAATCTACTGTTCTTCCAATCAATTGTTCTGTCCAGAATCCAACTAATACACAACTGCAGTCAGGGAATATTACCTATTTAGGTATCAATGTCTCACCAAGACTGGCAGATTTAATAACGCTAAACTACATTCCCCTTTTAAAAAAAGTGGAAGATGATCTTGCTAGATGGAAATCCCTACCCATATCACTTATGGGTAGGGTTGCTTCAATAAAAATGATGGTTTTGCCCAGAATCAACTACTTATTCTCAATGATCCCAAGTAAACCATCACTAGACTGGTTTAGATCTCTGGACTCCTCTATCTCTAAATTTCTTTGGAAAGGTAAACCCCCACGTATCAGCTTAAAAACACTGCAGAAGACCAAAGAAAAAGGAGGTCTAGATCCACCAAACTTCCATCATTATTTCTTAGCCAACAGGCTCCAATACATCTCAAGATGGTTAAAACATAGCTACCTAGACGAGTCCTGGATAGACGTAGAACAGACACTATGTAATAAGATAAAACTTTCAGACGTACCATTTATTAGCTCAAATATAAAACAATATGAATGCTTTAAAAGCATAAATATCAGCTCCTCTCTGACAGCATGGTGGGAGTTTCTAAAAATGACAGAGTCCACAACAATCCCATGCAGACGTACACCCATCTGGAATAACCCCGACATCTTGCAAAAAAAATGTATGATAAGTTTCCCAGTCTGAAGGTGCAATGGAATTGAATACCTGGAACATATATTTGAAGGAACACACTTTATCCCATTTAATACATTAATTACACAATATGGAATTGATAAAAACAAATTCTTAGAATATCAACTAATTAAATCTATTATTAAAGGTAAATTTAGGCTCAATACAGCTGAATTACAAATTCCAGCAAGAGTTTTAGATTTTCTTAATCTCAACCCCCCCAAATTGCTGTCTAAAATATACAAACTTTATCTACATTAGATGATTCAAAAGCCATCCCTATTTCAAAATGGGAGGTGGATTTATCAGCCAGCTTTGACCAAAACGTCTGGTCTCAGATATGTTTAAGAACCTTTAAAATAACAAAAAATCCTCATTTGCAATTAATACAATACAAAATCCTTCATAGAGTACACTATACAGGTCAACGAATATTTAGGATGGGTTTTACATCGTCTAATACCTGCTTACAATGCACAAGCAATATACCAGATACTTATGTTCATGCGCTTTGGTTCTGTCCACCTGTTAAGAAATTTTGGTGCCAGATATGTGAGGACTTATCAAAGTGTCTGAAATGTAACATCCCACCATCTCCCTCAATTTGCCTGTTAGGAAATTTAAATGTCACCATGGACACAGAGTCAGTTCTAATGTTTCACATTGCCTTAGGCATCGCTAAGAAAACTATCCTCCTGAACTGGAAAAATAAAAAAGCTCTTAATATTAATCAGTATAGAAATCTCTTGTTGGACCATATTGGTCTTGAGACGGCCTCTGGCTCCATATCTGATCAATCTCTCTGGGCTCCTTTGATCGGCTCCATCACCTAGTGGGGGGCACTTGGTTTTGTCGTTTGGGACACAGTTGCTGATGTGGGGGTTTTGGGGTTGGAGGCGTCTGGGGGGGACCCCAGGGGGTGGGATCACTGGGCGGATGGGGCGCTGGACGTCGTGGCCGGCCTGGGGTTGGGCTTTGGGTGGTAACTCCTGATGGCTGCATACAGTGCCTTGGGGGGGTTGCACTGGCGGACATGGGTTACTGGCCTGGTGGCCGTGCTGCGCCTGGGTAGGGTCTGGGGTGGTCCTGGGGATTCGGGGCTCGGGGGCGCCGCACCCCTTAGCTGTGGTCCTGGCTGGGGGTCGGCCAGCGTGGGGTCTCTGTTGGCTGTGGGGGTCGGGGCCAGCCGGCGGCCGGCATGTGCAGCCGCCTATCTCTTTTTCTCTGGGCCGATTGTCATCACCGGTCCCTGTATGGCGTCTCGCCTTGTTTGCTGGTTGGGGTGCCTGGCTGCTGGTCGTGGGCGGCCTTTCTGGGCCGGATCAGTCCTTTTTTGCGCTGGACTCGGCTCCTGGGTCTTGGTCTTTGTGCGGGGCGCTGGGGTTGGGCATTTGGCCGGGTTCGGTCGGACTTGCGGGTGGACTGGCCGGGTGGTGGGTGTGCAGGGCAGGTGGGTGGGGCGCTGGGTTTGGTCTCCTGCCGGGCCGTCGAGCAACAGTGGTCGCTCCACAAGGAGTGAGGCTGGTGGATGTCGGCCTGGTGGGTCGGCCGCCCGGCTCATCGGTTTGCTCCTGGTCTGGGCAGGTACGTCGCCGTGGTTCGGGCTACAGGGGCCTCCGGTGTGCGGTTGGCGCTGGGGGCCTCCTTTGCTGGCGGGGAGGCTGCTGCTGTGTAGCGACAGGTGCTCTCCCCCTTCGAGGGCACTTGGACAGGGGGGAGGAGTGTGGGGGGGGGGGAGGCGAACTCAACCTGGGTGTCTAGTGTCTTTTGTGTTTTGAGAGTAGAGTGAATGTCAGGGTGGGTTTAGTTCCCCTTCTGGGATGGGGCTGGGGGGACTGCCTTGGGGTCCGTGGGGCTTTGTGGTGCTGTGGCCGTGGGCCCCGGGTCTAATGTGCCATGGCCTCCCTCCCCTGGTGGATCCCGGTGAACAACGGTACCTATTGGGGTCAGTGGGGGAGCTGGCTGCCTGGGAAGACATTTTGTCTCCCAGTCCTTCCCTCTCCATCCCTGGACACCTCTGTCCACCCGCTCCATCACTTTACCACTCATATAGGGTCTTGGGGCATGGGCACATCACTGGGGTGATATTTTTGGGTGTCTTGGTGAGTAGGTGAGAATGTATGGGTTTAAGAGGGAGGGAACGTATGACTGTGTCTGTATGTCTTTGTCTACCTGTCAGGTTAGATCTTGGTCTGCCCCCTTGCCTGGCGCACCTCAGGCCTTACACTTAATGGGGGGCCTATTTCCCCTCCGTCACTCCCCGCCGGTGACGGGTGCCCCTGCCCTCCGGTGCATCGGTGGTCAATCCGGTTCGGACCTGGCCTGGGGGGGCCGGTGTGTCGGTCGGCCGATGAGCTGGGCCGATATCTTCCTTTGGTTGGGTGGGGCACCTCTTTTAGAGGTGCCAGGTTTGGGATTGTTGGGTGGTGCCTGCTCGGTGGCTCGGCGGGATGCGGATCCGGCGTCTCTGCTCGTTTGATCACCTGTTCTGTGCGCACCGTGCGTGGCCGGTTCATTGACGGGTTGGACCGGCCCTGGCCCTCGTTGGATGCCTGGTCTCGGCTCCCTGCGTTGCGCGGGATCAGGACCCGGGAGCTGGTACAACTTGGTGTCCAGATGCTGGCTGAGCCCGGCCTGGGGATGCTGTCCGTCCCCTGCGGCCCCTCGTCGGCCAACCCTTGTCGGGTCCCTGCTGGGGGGTGGGGTGCCCCTAGGCCCCGGCTCATTGACCGGCCCGCCCTCGCACGGCCGGTTGCCGGTGGGGCCCGTGGGCTCGTCACTGCTGCCCCCCGAGCCACTGCATAGTGGCCGCTGGATGTTCCCCTGGGGTTCTCCTTTGCTCCACTCTTGGGGGATGCGGTCGGCCCCACCCGGGTCTGCCTGGGGCTCTGGGGGTCCTTTGGACGTCTTTGCTCCGATCTCCTTCATGTCTGCATCGATTCCTGGGAGACGGATTGATGCCTGCTCACACCAGCTATCGAACACTCTTATGTAGAAACCTTATATGCACCAGCATGCTAACACACACACATAGATGTGGGGTCTCTGGTGTTTAAGAATATATTCTTGGGCTGAGGTTATCATTACTAGAGCTTGATTAATCGGTACCATGAGTTTTTCTGTGACATTGTTGTTGTATTTTTATATCTATTTTTGTGTGATCTGGTTGTGTAATTCTTAGTTCACAATGTTTGTTTTGTTTTGTCGATGTTCCTTTTTCGTGTTTTGTTTTGTTTTTTCCCTCTCTCTGCCGTCCTGTGGGTATGGAGGCAGACTTCAATGTCTTCCTGTGTTTTCTTTGTTCCCCTTCCTCTCTTGTATTTTCAACTCACCCTCTCTCTTGACTTTTTGTTTCCTACCTCTCTTCTTCATCTTCCTTCTTTCTTCTCCTTAATTTTCCGTCTCCGTGTCCATAACATCAGGAAATAAAAACCCCAACAATTCATAATAAAGATTTTTCACACATATATCAAGTGGAGGACTATAGCAAAAGCTGTACTGCTCCGCTTGTGAAAGTAAATCTGTTGGGCTTCTACTTGGTACTCAGACACCAATTCTGAGCTCCACACTGCCAAACAGGACACGTTTTTTAAAAAAAAAGAAAAAGAAACAGGCTTTCAGAGAAACTACAGACAGCACCTCTCACAGCCCTACCAGGACAACAAATAAACGTCTTGTTTAGCTAATTAACTCTATTCTTAAATGTCAGACTTATAAAACCATACTAGTGTAGCTGACTGGTAGCTGGGGTTCTTTTTTTACATCAACCTGCCCGCTGTCCTGTAGCTCTGTAGAGGGATCTTCAGCTAGTTGTGGCACCTCAGTTTTTTCAGCAGGGACTCTAAATGGTACCACAGGTGGGACCTCAGTGGGTTTTTCTTTTGGCTCGTCTGAAAAGCGATGCGGTTGTTGCAGAGTCTCTGCTCTTGGCTTGTTTAGTCGTAAATCTTCTAGATCTGCTGTTTCTCTAGTTTGTACCTCATATCTAGCTGGTTCTGGGATCTCTTCTGTCTCTTGAGCAGGTTTCAAGAGCTCAGTCCGCTCTCCTGCTCCTTCAACAGATTTCCTGTCGGATTTCAAAAACCTTTCAGATGATTCTTGCTCGAAAGGTTTTGCTTTCTTGGATTCATGCTGAATCATGTGATACCTTCCGTCTAAAACCAGCAGAGGTCCACCGACATCCATGTGATGCTGCAGGCCCACCAGCAGGGGGTTCACCTGCTCACATTTTCTCTCATCAGAGCCAGAGCCAGAGCCAGAACCAGCTCTGCTGATGCAGGTCCACACATAAAGACATACATGGAGACCCACACAGATCATTATCCAGTTAACTTTCACCTCAACTGAATATCTAGTTCATAAGGTATAATTTATAACCATCATTGTAGACAAAGTTATTTTATTTTTCAACAATGAAATGGTGGCAATTATTTGACCGCAATCAGGCTGAGTGAATATTTATATGAAACATTTCTTTATGAAATTAATATACATTTTAATTAGATATAACGTTCTCTAGCAATAAAAGTGATCACAGGATTATTTCCAGTTAATCTGTCAGCTCAGCAACTGACTGGAGCCTCTTTCTTTGAAACTTCACTTGGTTGCTAGGGGCAATAAAACCTTTCAAAAATGTGTAAACAACAAGCTAATCAGACAAAATACAATAATTTGTTGTTTACAAGCATGAGAGGAAATCTTTATTTTTAAGAAAAGTATAATTCACCCTCTCTTCTGTTTTCATAAATATAGTAAATGTTATATAATTCTTATATTGTCATTTGTATGTTTGTCTCACTCTTTGGAGGTCCTAGTGCCATAAAGAAAGCCATTATATCACTTTTTATTCAAGGATAAAAAAATCTCACGCTGAATCTTAGTTCAATGTAGAGCAATCCAATTCAGGTTTGACCAGTTTAAGTGTTTTTACATTGAGAACTAAAGCTGATCAAATATACTCCAGATTTCTTTTTTTTTTAAATGACGGAAAAACAGCATTATTAGTTTTTCCCTGTCAAGAACAATTAATAGACTGATTTCATGTGGAACATTTTTAGTCTTATCAACCAATCAAAGCTCATTTGAAACCCCAGCTTCCTGATTGTAAGACTACTTCTGTCTTCACTGAGCTACAAAGCAGACGCCACTACTGGTGTTACAATGCCAACCAATCATCTAAACCGGTTCACGACCATTCACAGTAGTGGAACCATGACTTCTGCTCTCCACCAGAACATGATGAACAAAATTCTAGCTTTCAATTACTGATCTGAACCTCCATCGCTTGATGCGAAGTATACCAGCAAGTTAACATTAAATGGTTCAAAAATCCCCAAAACTATATGAAGGTTTTGAAGAGGCTTAGTCAAAGTATGGACTTTGATCTGACTGAAATACTTTGGTATGACCTTAAACAGGTCCTTCATGCTTGAAAACCTTCCAGTAAGGCTGAATTAAGACAATTGTGCAAAGAAGACTGGGTAGGAATTCCCCCACTGCGATGTTAAAGACTCACTGCCAGTTATCACAAATCCTTAAATTTGTAGTTGTTGCCAGCAAGGGTGAGACAACCATTTATTATGTTTTTACAGAGGAACAGGGTGGTTTGAATTGCTTTTCCCCTCAATAAATACCATAACTATTTAAAAACTGCAGACATGCACAACAACCTTCTTAGCTGGAAACAATGCTAAATGTTTCCCACATACCAACGTGATCTAAGGGACAGGGGATATATATTTGTTGCACAACAAAGTAGTTTTTGTGAGTAAAACAAAGTTTATTGTGATGTATTTATTAGTTTGAGACCCAGAATACATCTGTAATTTGCTATGAGGTAAAAAAAACAGCTGTGAGCAAAAGTTTCTACATACCCCAGTGAGGACTCCCAGATGTCTGTCTTTATAGTTTTTTTTTGTCTTATTTTATTTATTTTTGTCTTTAAAAAAAAATACTTTTTAAATCCGCCCGTCTGTCTTTTCAGTTTTTTGTCTTTTATTTAATTTATCTTTTTTATTTCTTTTTTGTGTATTTGTTTGTTGTTTTATTTCTTTAGTTCTGTACACAGCTTGGCTTACAACAGTCATTATAGCATCAGTCGTCTGCTGTTCTATGCAAAAGTCCTAACACATGGATCCATATCTAGGCCTGTTGTTATGGCCTTCTCATGAGCCAGAATAACTACATTTATTTTTCTCTCATGTAGGATGGTGCGGCGGAAGGGAGTAAGAACACGAGACAAGGTGGAGAAAGAGCTCTCGCACGATGCAGATGATATTCCAATCACAAGGGAGGTCATATACATGCGATGGAGCTGAGGAAAGGCATTCTTATACCTGTGTTGATATTTGCAAACGGTGGAGAGGTCTACAAACTCTACACTGCCATCATCAGTGTTTTTGAATTCTTTTTCCAACATTATTTTTGCCACAAGAATCTCATTGGAAAGTTTGTCACTGTAACTTCCTGCCAGGACTTAACATGACAACATCCAGAAAAGAGGGAGATTGAGGATGAAGCAAATTAACTGCTTTCATTAGATCAAGATTGCTTTTGGAGAATCTTGTCTCCATCTCCACAATGGCTATGTCCAAAATGTTGAGAAGAGCTCTCTTCAGAGCCTAGGTAGGAGTCATGGAGTCTTCTGCATGGCCTACAGTGGACATAACACTACCTGTGAGCAGTGAGCGCATTGTTCTCTTTCTTTTAGCAGCTGGTGCAGGCGTGCTGGTTAATGTCTCACTTTCCTTATCTCTCATCTGCTTCAAAGCCTGCAGAGATGCACTGACTACTTCTGAAGTACAGCACAGGTCAACAGAATGAGCCTGCAGCACAGCATTTGCAGACTTCAAGGAACCCAGAACTTTTAGAAAGAATTGTCCTATTTCAAAGAAATTGTGCCCTGATACCTCTGTACAGATATCGACAGCAGCAGCTCTTTCCTCTGTGTTTTGACACAGAGTGAGTGAGTTTTTGTTTGGTTTACATAAGCATCAATAATTATGATCAATAATTTAATAATATAATTATTGATGAGGTTCAAGTTTAATTTATTAATATTCGGGGCACCACTTCTGTATTAGAAGACCAGACATCCAGTCTCTTCTTGAAGGTGTAAATTCACACGCCGTGGACTTTAATTGTAGGCATTACGCCAACTAATCACAGAAAATTTCTCTTTAAGCTAAGGAGAATTTATTAGGAAAATAGAGCAACCTTACAGCCCAAAAAATTTTTATAGTTCCTATCTATTCTAAAGCATGCAACTAACTACTACAGATCTTAGAAAACAATAATATGTGAAAATTAAACATAATTAACACGAAGTGGATCAGGGACAAACAGACAGATGAAGTTTTGTTCAGAAAGAGAGGGGGCCATCATCCCAGGGGGGTCAAGTCACAGATAGCCTGTGGGACAAAGGGTCACAAACTTAGCTCTGGGACAACATGGAGGACAGCACATGGAGTGTCAGGAGACAAAGGGCCATAAAACTAGCTTTGGCTAAAGTGGGGCAGAGCACATGTTGTGCACTGTCCCCGTGGAAGGCCACAGCTTTAACTAACAGACAAAGGAACAATGGAGTTAACTTTTCAGCTAACAGACCAGCTAACGCAGGTCGGGCCGAGCCCGACTCTGCCGACCAGATGATCAGAGAGCAAGAAAGAGTGAGGAAAAGAGAGAAAGAATTAAAGTGTGGGATCCGCTCAGGATAAAAACCAGTTTAAAACACAGCAAATACAGCTCAAACTTATGCGTGCTGCGACGCTAAACGAGTCAACAGGTTCAGCGCTTAAAAACACTTTAAACCAACAATGAACGAGACCTAACTCATTAAGAACTCTATTTTTCCTATTTATATCTGCGCAGACACCAGATTAGCATAAATGAACCGGTCAGTCCTACTTTGCGTTGAGGGAAGTCCGGTCCACGAGGAGGAGAGCAAAATGTGTCCGTAGTTGAGCAAGAAAGGGAAGAGTTAGAAAACCTGCGTAGAATTTTTAGGATCATGGGTCCCAACTGCAGGCCGGACGGCTTGCAAGGCGACGTCGTAACGAACTGTCTTGGAACAGTCCTGATATAGCCCAAACTCAATACACAAACAGGATGGGCACTTCAAAGCGTTGAAATGAGAGTTCTTCCCGGTCCAGCGGGTCAGGACAAAAGAGAATCTTCACCGGTGAGATGTCCTCTGTGTAGCAGGAGTTTCTGCTGAGAACAATATGAAGTGGCCGCCACCACCTTCTTATAGCCCTTTGGCCGTGATGTCATTGTTGATATCACCATGGGTGGTCATGGACCAATAGGAGTGTGTTGGGGCTCACCGCTAGGATTGCTGGGAAATGCTGTCTGCTCAGGCCAGCTGGGGAAAATGGCTTCCAGCCGTCCAACAGTCTGTTCAGTTCATTTGTGGAAAAGGGATTCCCAACATCTGTAACCTCAGACAGGATACTGATAATAGCATCCCGATTCTCCACAAGGCACTTGGTCACATCATGGTGGCTTGTCCACCTGATCTCCAACAGTTGTTTAAGGGAGGGAACATCATAGTTCTGTGACACATAATGATGGTGAAAAAAATGAGTGCAGTGATCCTGATAGATCAAAAAAGGTTTTTGCACATGGCTCTGCTTGCATTGCATGGACCATTGCCAAGTGCAGCTGGTGTTTTTAGCAGTGGATATAAGGAATATCCTTCCCTACTTTCTTTTGCAATAAGGCCTGAAACCCACCCCTGACCCCACTCATGACAGAAGCTCCATCATAGCACTGACTGATCATTTTAGCTGCATTATAGCCTGAATGGGAAAGATGCTTAAGAATTTGGGTGGTAATAAATTCAGCATTTAACTGACTGAGGTCAAGCTGACCAATCAGGTGTTCCTCTGAAATGCCTTTACAGACAAATCTAACCATGACTGACAGATTCTCCACATTGCATCTGTCCCTAGTTCCATCACTTTTAATGCAAAACCCAGCATAATCTGCTTTGTCATAATTATCTTTGAGATTATTCAATACCATTTTGGCCAGTGTTTCAATAATTTCGTTTTGTATGTTGTGAGAGGTGTATTTCGCATTTGGTGGGATCTGTTTGTTTATTAAGTTAAATTTGGGGTCCTTTGCCAGTGTGTAGTCAAGTATTTTTAAGAACAGTCCTGCAGATAAATCATCATTTGCGCTTTCCCCACTGCCACAAAGTGAAAGCTCATTTACAGCTAGGAACTGAACTACTTTTCCAATTGTTTTTATATAATATAAAATAAATTTCAATTTGTGTGGGACTTATTAAATTACTAATGGTTTCACCTATGGCCTCTCTTTGGGACATTTCAGACCAGGCTTTTGCATTTTTTCCATGTGGCATTGACTGGATGGATGCTTTGTGAGTCCCTTGTCCTTTTCCAATGCCATTTTCCAATTATTAAATCCTTGTTTTGTGAAAACCAAATCCCTACCATTGTTCCCCCCAAATTTACGTCATGGGAAACAAAAGCATGCATCAAGCTTTGCTGAATATTCAAGCCATGGTCTCCCACGATACCATCCTGGGCAGAATGAGCGTCAATCTTCCCAAAACGACGCTTGGGGAAAACCAGAGCTGTGGGTTGTGACGGTATGGTAGTGTTCAAGCCTATGTTTACATCACCGGCATCGGCCACGGCTGGGCAGGGAGCAACAGGGACAGCGGGGGCTGCAGTGCTTGTGCAACTAGAAGAACTATATGTACTGCACTGGGGACGGGGGATTAGAGTTTGTGGCGAGTTGAGGAGCAGTACCACGCGTGTCTGCATGCTCTGCTGTGTCTGTAAGTGAGACGTGGAGCGACAAGCAAGTGCAGCGACGGGCCACACCCTCCCTATGCATACCAATCAGTAGCTACTTTGAATCAGAAATCTTGAGCAGAGAGCGCTCTGACCATTTTTATAGAAATATCTTTGAAATTTGGGATTTTTGCATGCCATCACGTTTGGGGGGCAGTCACGGCATTTAGGGGGGCCTTGCCCCACCTTGCACAAGGTATATATCCGGCTCCGGTTACAGGCATCCAAAAGTTAGTAATCACAAACATGGAGCTAACAGGTTAGCTGAGGTTCAGGAGCAAGGCCACGCCTCAAACCCGCTTCATAAATCCTAATCAGCCTTAACTCGATTCACCCGGTACCACACGTCTGCTCTACATCTCTAATCCCACCAGGATACACATATAAACTCTGCCTGCCCTTCATCCCTCGTCTCTCGTTCGTTTTCACCCCTCCCTTCCCCTCCCTCTAGGTCCAGGGTCCTGCCGACTCGCCTCTTCTTTTCAGGGTCCTGCCGACTCGCCTCTTCTTTTCAGGGTTCCCGCCGACTCGCCTCTCCTTTCCTTCGCAGGGTCCTGCCGACCCTCTCCTTTCCTTCGCAGGGTCCTGCCGACCCTCTCCTTTCCTTCGCAGGGTCCTGCCGACCCTCTCCTTTCCTTCGCAGGGTCCTGCCGACCCTCGCCTTTCCTTCGCTGGGTCCTGCCGACCCTCGCCTTTCCTTCGCTGGGTCCTGCCGACCCTCGCCTTTAACCCTCCCCCTTTTTTCGCAGCATCAATCGGGCACAGCCTCCCTGTTCTGCGCTCCAGTTTACTCCTGTACCACCTCTTCTAACGTCTCTCTCTTTTAGGTTCCGTCTGGGGGGGTCCTGAGCAGGCTCGGAAAGACGATTTCCCGAAGACTGCACCCCCACACTGAGTCTTCCTCCGGGTCTCCGGCGTTGCCTCTCCCCAGACCATTCAATTCAACATGCCTTCAATAAACTGTTAAATTCTGAACCTGTAGCGTGGTCCTTGCTAGTGAACTACGTGTTAGCTTTGTTAGTCGTCTGTGCTCAGAATAGTTTGAGATATGTAAAGCAGCACAGTGGTGGAGCAAGTAGCGATCTTGCTCTTACCAATGCCTCAGTAGTGCTGCTCTCGTTCCCCATGGCTCAGCCAGGTACAGGGCCACAACCACCCAGAACAATGGCCTCTCACATCAGCTGGCTGAAAGACACTATGAACAAAGAGACCGTCAGTGTGCGACCGTTCTGGTCCTGAACGCAGAGATAAAATAAAACAGGGGATCCATGGGCCCCTCAACAGTTAGAGATTTATGCTCTTGCAGGATTACAGCAAAACAGACATCCCACTCTCCTCTGATCAACAGCTTTCCTGTTACACCTCGGATGTTTTATCCTTCACCTCAGCCATGGACTCTTCTAATTCCACAAGTTTGACTTCAACCAAGTCAGGAAATGCTGCTACCCCCTTTGCCTCCCCCTCCCACTTGTCTGTCTCCAAAAGTCAGGTGAAGAGGCAGCTGGAGAAACTGAACCGGAACAAGGCTGCAGGTCCAGATGGTGTCAGCCCCAGAGTCCTGAAGGCCTGTGCCTAGCAGCTCTGTGGGATTCTGCAGCACCTCTTCAACCTTAGCCTAACTCAGGAGAATGTTCCAGTGTTGTGGAAGACATCATGCCTTGTTCCAGTACCAAAGAGAACTCACCCATCAGTCATCAATGACTATAGACCTGTTGCCCTGACATCCCACATCATGAAGGTCCTGGAGAGACTCCTGTTGGCACCCCTGAGTAAGCAAACAAGAACGTATCAGGACCCACTGCAGTTTGCTTATCGCTGTGGAGTTGGAGTTGAAGATGCCATCATCCACCTACTTCAACCAACCCACTGTCATCTGGACAAAGCAGGCAGCCATGTGAGGATCATGTTCTTTGATCTCTCCAGTGCATTTAACACAATTCAGGCTGATTTGCTTTGTCAGAAACTCCTGAAGACACAAGTGGAGCCCTCAACAATTGCCTGGATCAATGACTACCTGACCAACAGACCACAATTTGTGAGACTGAAGAATTGTGTGTCAAACCAGGTGGTCAGCAGCACAGGAGCACCACAGGGGACCGTACTCTCACCATTCCTTTTCACTCTGTACACCTCAGACTTCCAGTACAAATCAGAGACCTGTCATCTACAGAAATACTCAGATGACTCTGCAATTGTCGGGTGTATCAGAAATGGACAAGAAGCTGAATACAGAGAGCTGGTGGACCGCTTTGTGACATGGTGTGGAAACAATTGTCTCACCTTGAATGTGAACAAAACAAAGGAGATGACTGTACATTTCAGAAGAAACAGGGATAAGTCAAAAACTGTTTCCATCATGGGAGAAGAAGTGAAGGTGGTTGAGGAGTATAAATACCTCGGAGTTCACCTTGACAACAGACTGGACTGGAGGTGCAACAGTGAAGCCGTCTACAAGAAGGGACAGAGCAGACTGCACTTCTTGAGGAAGCTTAGGTCCTTCAAGGTTTGCAGCAAGATGCTGCAGATCTTCTACAAGTCTGTTGTGGAGAGTGTAATCTCTTCAGGCGTAATCTGTTGGGGTAGCAGCATCAGAGGCAGGGACTTAAAAAGGCTCAACAACCTGATAAAGAAGGCTGGTTCTGTTCTTGGGACGACTGTGGAACATCTGGAGATGATGATGCAAAGAAAGATTCTTCACAAAATCAAAGAAAATTATGGACAACCCTGAGCATCCTCTTCATGAGACAGTCATACAACAACAGAGCGTCTTCAGTCGGAGGCTTCTTCAGTTTTGCTGCAATACAGACCGCTACAGGAAATCCTTCCAGCCCACAGCCATCATCATCTACAACAACTCCTTAAATAATTAATTATATGAGCTATACCAACACTTATTTTCCCTCTGGGATCAATAAAGTATTTTTGAATTGGAATTTGATTAGGGACCTTTGGTATAAGCTTGAATGGGCACATGGTGAGAAGGAATGGTGAACATGTGTGCTGTTTAAGAGATTAACAGATTGATGCCAAGACCTGCCTGCAGGGCCAAAGTGCAACTTTATGTCTGCTGGTGTGATTTAAAAAGTAGGAAACAGCATCGGGATCGATAGAAATATTGTGAATATTCCTGGTGTAGTAAGAATAAAAAAAACGTAAAGATGTGGCTCAGATTTCTAAAATCTGAGCATCTTCAGCACCAGTCAGAACTTCAGGTATGAGTGTGTGGTTGTTTCGTCCTTAAATTCCCCTGTAATAAAATGCTAGCCTGTTCAGGCGGACGGAGGCTCTGCTTTGGAGAGAAGAAAATCTCAGTGAGGGGACTGAAGAAGGGATAGGAGGGAGCATAAAACGTGCCTGTCTCTTTAAAAGATCGAAGACAATGTAAGGAGGCTGCTGCTGAAATGTCAGAGTGGCGATGAACCGATGTATTAAACTGAATAAAATCTGATGACGCTGCTAAAATGGAACAGAAATCAAGATAGTTTAAAGAGGTTCATTTCGTCTCCTTAAATAATAGAAAACAAGAGCTTTGGCAAATTAAGATATAAAAAAGACATGTTTTTATTAACCAAAACATATAACAGGGACACTGTTTACATATTTACAAAAACATAGCACAACGGTCTAAAGAAAGTGCAGAGGATTACAGAGAAAAGCTGGAGAGAATGATGTGGACTTTAACAGAACCATTTAAGAATGAGATAATACAAAAATACAAGCAAAAAGCATTAAAAGCATAAAACAGCAGTTTACAAGCTGTAAAAACATCATGATCTGACATGCCACAAATAACATCTGTGAAATCTTAGTTATTTATTTTACTCCCTCAATAAAAGAACAAAGCATGAAAAAAACCTTCAGTTCAAAAGCCATAAAATGACTATTTGAACAAATGAAACCCAAACAATGGTGTTTGCATCACACAGCTCTAGAAAAAAATCTGGTATTTTTAAAACTTGTAACAAAGAAGGAATGAAGCGCAGTCATCACTCGTTCTGTGTCTCTGGAGGCTGAATCATCGTCTCTTTGATTTCAAAAACGTCAATTAGCTCCTGAAACAAGAATAACAGGAGACACATTATGAATATCTACACCACACTGCTTTACAAAAGTATTCACACTATTTTGACGTGTTGTCACCTTGCAACCACAAACCACAACGTATTTTATTCAGATTTTTGATCATAGGTTACAAAGAGGTGCAAAATAAGCTTTCTAAAAATTCTATTTATAAATATTCAAAATAAATCTTATTTATCAAGAGTTGCATGCATGTGTATCAAGTTCTCCTGAGTTAAAAAAAGGATGGCTGCATGTTTTAAATGGCATGTCTCAACCAGCTCTGCACTTCTACAAATGGACACGTTTGCCCAAGTCACCCAAGGTCAGTCAGACTGGAGGAAGAACGTCTGTGCACATCAGTTTTCCTGTCTTGCCACAGATCTTCGATTTGATTTAGGACTGGGCCACTCTAACACATGAGGACACTTTAATCTAAACCATATCAATTTAGCTCTGTTTGTAAGCCTTTTGCAGCCTCTACCAGGTTTTCTCTCAGGATTCCCGTGTGTTCAGCTTCATCCATCTTCCCATCCACTCTGATCAGCTTCCCACTCCCTGGTGAAGAAAGCATCCCCACAGTATGATGCTGCCATCAGCAAGTTTCCCTGTAGGGATGGTGTGTTCAGGGCGACGTGTAGAGTTAGATTTCTGTAGGCCAAGAATTTTTATTTACTTCTCATCTGACCAAACCATCTTCCTCCACGTGTTTGCCGTTTAACCAAAATGTGTTATCGCAAACAAAATAATGGGACTTTTTTTATAGCTTTCCTTCAACAGTGGCTTTCTTTTCACCACTCTTCCAAAAACATCAAGATTTATTGGGGTGAATAACTAATAGTTGTTGACAGATTCTTCCACCTGAGCTGTGGATATTGGCAGCTCCTCCAGGTTCACCGTTGACCTCTTGGCTGGTTTCCTTCTGAATGCGCTCCTGCTCAGGCACATCTTAGCAGATCTATAGTTTAAAGGTTCTCCCTGACCTGTCTGCTGTGTTCTTTGGTCTTCATGATGATGTTTGCACACTAATGCTGGGTAAACACCAAAAGACAATCGGACTATTTTTGGGCTAATCCTTGCTATGTCCCAATTATTTTGATGGTTCTACAGATTATTTTATCATATTTTCTCTTGGTGTGAGGTGTGTTAAGAGTGTCCGAATCTGCTCGGAAGAACGTCGGAGCCGCCCCGATCGCGAGTCGTAAATAGTAAACATGATTAGTGTTGACAATCAGAAATCCTGATGTGTGTGGGGAACTCCAAAGACAAACGCGCGCACGCTGTGGAGATTATCATGTGAAACGAAATAATATCCAATCAGAAAGCGAGTTGATGGAAGACGGAAGCAGTCATGGCGCAGCACAAAGTGAAACTGATGTGGACAGCAGAGATTTCTTTTTTTTTTCTGTGAATTTTCTGTGAAAATCATTCCAAACTCTATCATTGCAATTTCTTCCTGCATATCGTCCGCCATGCTTTTTCTGAAGTCTAGCAAGATTTTGCGAGATTTCCTGTGTTTACAGTCAAGACTCTGGTTGAAAATCTGTTTGCGTGTGGTGTGCTGTCTTTGTCACATCGTGGCACACCACACACTATAGGAGCAAAACGGTTAAATCTAGGATTTTTTTTATCCTCATGCTTGTGGTCTATCACATTTTGAAAATCTTATAAGATGTAAAAAATATTTTGGTGTTTTAGACACAGCTGGACTATTTACCAGAGGTGTGGCTCGAGTCATGTGACTTAGACTCGAGTCATGAATTTGATGACTTCAGACTCGACTTGATAAAATGTACAAAGACTTGCAACTCGACTTGGACTTTAACATCAATGAATCGTGACTTTACTTGGACTTGCGCCTTTTGACTTGAGAAGACTTGCTACTTCCCATGAAAACTGGGGGAATTTTTTTTTACACACCATGGAGGCTCAATGTTCCCTCTAAGCTGCGCGCCTGCGCAATTGCGCACTGCTGACAGTCTTCGCGCACAGAAAATCTGCTCTGCGCACAAAAAAAATCTAACCGGAATTGAAAAAAACAACAACAAACAAATAATTAATTATATGATATTTTACAGATTAATCAATGAGCATATGCACCGATTTACAGTCCCAGCGGTGGCCCTGCACCGGTCCAATTAGAAAAACACACACTCGCCCGAACCCTTTATCCATGGTTATTGCCATATCAATGCGGCAGAGACCCGCACACTGACACAACACAGATTAAAGATAGACACAGGTATGCAAATAAGACTAAGGTAAAAAAAAAATAATAATCCAGACACAAAATCAGATCCTCCTGTTTATATAGGAGCGGAGCGCTTACGTCTATGCACAGAGCGGCTGACAGCACCAAGTTCGTGTGCTGTGAAATGTGCTTGATTTATTTAGAAAGTCTGTAGTGTTTTGGTGGAATTTTCTTTAACGAAAATGGGATTATGGAATGTTCTGAAAACATCTGAAGTTTTCGTTTTATTCCACTCAGAAACGTGTTTGATCTTGCCGTTTGATTCTGCATTTGGGTTAAAAGATTTCGCTTCAAGACAATAACGTTTATGTCATTGAGTGACCAGCAGCTGGCTGCTCCAGTCAATGATGCGATTCACATACATATTTACGCAGATAATCAATCGATATTTGTGCTACATTTCAAGCATCCAGCGCAGACTGTGAAAGAGGCTTTAGTTTAATGAATCGTATCAAAAATCCATCGAGAAATTGTCTTGAAGTAGACCATTTGGATCAGCTGATGCGCATAAAGTGAAAGCTGCAAGCAGATGAGGCCATCAACCTGCACAACGTGTAAAATCACTGGATACACCCGATTCGAATGTTATCAACCATTAAATGGCCGTTATTAGCGATTATCACTCCCATTCAATAGCTTCAGAATGTGCCTCTTCTACATCCTAGCAGGCTAAAAGGTACGCATCGACCATTCTTATCGGTGATAATATGCATTAGAATTTTTTTCAGCCCCGCCCACGTCTAAAAGCTTAAGTTTCGTTTTGGTTAACTTTATTTAAAATCTGTGTTTACAATTTAAGTAATGGATATATTTACTTATAACCTTACCCCATACCCAACCCTCATCCTAAAAACTCAGGACAAGTTTCTAAACCTAAAGTCACAAGATAACGACCTACCGAGCAGGAGGTAGAGGAGGCACATTCTGAAGCGATTGTATGGGAGTGATGAGCGCTAATAACGGCCATTTAATGGGATGATAACATTCGAAACAGGTGCAGGATACGTGAGAAGGACAGACGACAAAAATAAAGTTAAATTTAAGTCCTTAATCAGATTTGTGCTTATCTAGTGTCATGCATTTACAAAGTTCATTTATGAAAATTGATCATTAAATACCAGTTTATGAGTAGCAGAAATACAGAACAATCGTGTGATTATATACTGTATTTTGCAGACAAAGAGCTACTTTTACCCAGTGCTCAGCAAGAGCTTCTCACAATGGCTCATGCTTATAATACAAGTCAGACCTTTATAATAAAAATGTTAAGTATGTTTTCAGAATTTGAGTTCATAGTCAGCTTGGCTTACTTGGCAGCTCATGTTTCTCCACAGTTACAATGAAATATTTATACTTACAATAGTGTTAACACACTTCACAGGTCATGAATAAGATCTTTGTCATTTTCATTGTAAGTGGGATAATGTACTTGATTCGAAAGTATTCTCACAGAAATTTAAATGCTTTAATGTGATTATTTTAATAAACTATGTAAACTGGATGGATGCGATGATGGCATGACCACAGTGCACACATCTGATGTTGCTCACAGTGGTCAAAGGGACCGCTAAAGGCGTTTGTGTGTTTGCTCAGACACATGAAAAATTAGAGGGAACATTGCATGGAGGCATTCCAATTATATTATCAGGTTGGTCCAGTTTTTCAGAATTGATCATTTTGAGGGGTGAGGATTTTATTGATGACATGTTTTAAAAGTTTAGGTTAAAAGGACCCATGTCTATTTGAAAGTTAAACTGTTTTGCAATATGAGGTCAATACAATACAGGACTGAAGCTGCTGTGCATTGTTCTACTGCAATATGCTGTTGAAATATAAGCATTTTTTGTGAAAATTAAATTTTCAGTTTTTTACTGTATTTGATTAATGTTATTGTATAAATAAAGGTTTAAATAAATACAAATCTTACAGACATACATGATTTGTATAAATTTCTTTCTGTGGTAAGAGGACTTGAAATGACTCTAAACTAAAATGGTAGAACTTTTGACTCGACTTGAGACTTGTTGGCTTTGACTTTTGACTCGACTCGGGACTCGAGGACAAAGACTTGAGACTTGCTTGTGACTTGCAAAACAATGACTTTGTCCCACCTCTCCTATTTACTGATTACATAATGTATAAAGTCAGTAGGTTGAAATGGGATTTATTTTTGGGTACGAGAGTAAAAAGTAATTTGTGAAAACAATACAATAATTTCTTCCCCCTTCATAATTATTATTACTTGGAGCTGATCCATTACGTCCTAAAAAAATACATTACAGCTTGTGGGTATAATGAGACAAAATTTGTTAAAGGAGCATTAAAACTTTTGCCAGAGACTGTAAGTTAACATTTTACATAATAGTGTGTTTTCTCTGGAATAATTCAGCTTAGAATTTAAAAGCTGCTCACCCTCCATATTTTTGGACTGATGGAGATGATGCACTGTTTGCGGCTGAATGAACCCGCAGCCTCCACTTTTGCCTCTTCTACTGGCTCTGAGATATTAAAAACATAAAAAGGGAAAATTATTTGATATCAGGTGAATTTCTTTTCAATCAGACTGTTAGAAGAAATCCTTGCAGACACTCACCTATACAAGGTAACTTGTCGTCATCCAACTTAAGCTGTGCCAAACCATCCTGTAAAAACGAAACAACATGTTATACCTACTCAGAGTCACTAGAGGGCAACAAAGCTCAATTTAAAGAAAAAGAAACGGCACATTTCTCACCCTGATTAGAAAAGACGTGTGGAAAATGTTCTCCACTGTCCGGGAAAACGAGTTGGGGTCGATGACAAATTCATAATAAGATATTGGTGATGCTGTATGGAGTAATTATAAATATAGTTTAATACAAATAACTGTGTTAAGACAGGGTACAAATATGAATTATCAGATTACAGGAGCACAGCTCTGAATAGGAGTGTAAACAGTTGAACTGATATCTGACTGAAGATGGTAACTGCGTACAGTAGGTTCCACATGTGATTTAGGAAGCGGTGCGTACTGTGATGCCTGTCGTAGCTCTCATTTAAATTAGTAGTTTGAAGCTTCTAACCAGTCATAAAGCACAGCTGTTAGCTTAACCACTTTGCTGGATGCAAATTTGCTGACAATGCAGAAAAGGCACAGCAGCTCACTGAAGGTTTTCATGCATACCAGGTCGTTACTATGATCTTGTATTTATAGCTCAAACACTCAGTAAATAACCAGACACAGCCCAGTGTCACACAATAACTTTGATATAAATAAACCGTTCAGCTTCCTTCAACCCTGCTAGAATGACTGTTTTGTAACCAGACTGATTGTTGTGTTTAAATTCAAAATCATCATAAATATAGGTGCAAATGCAAACCCCTGGAGCTGAGAGCTAAAGATGAGATTGCTCAGGATCACTACCTCTCTGTAACCTGGGCTCTCTACAGTCTCACAGCAAATTTCAGTAAAGATGATTTCCAACTTACGATCATCTTGGTAATAACTCTTCAGATATCCCAGGATTCTTTCAACCTCTTTCTCTGTTGCTTCTTGATGAGATTCCTCCATTTTCTTTAGCTAAAACGCAACATAATGAAGTTAGTAACTGTAGCTCAATCTGATGAGGTATAAGCTCCAAATTACAAAATAAAAGTACACATTTTAAGGAAACACATTTTAAGTAGGGCTGTCAAAATTAATGCGGGTCGATAATTTGTAGAATTAATAAGATTCATTTTTTAACGTAATTGACACATGCACAGGATGACCCGCCCTGTTTATCCTACAATTCAGCCCGCGCTGTGTTCATTGCTCCTGACGTAAACAGCATGGCAGACCCAAACTGCATCCACGGTTCCATGTGAACGTCTCTTTTCTGTCGCAAGCCAGATAGACGGATTATTGGTCTACGTCACTCTCTGCTCTACTGCAAGTTTAGTCTGCAGAAAGAGACACAATCAGGTGTAGTAAACCATCAGAAAAAGGGACTGGAAAGAGCAGATGATAAAAAAATGCAACAATCCACAGCGATAACTTCACATCAGGTAAGCCTTGGCTAACAAACAAGCTAACATAGCTAACCAACGCTGCAGCTGCAATAAATGTGGGAACTGGAGTTATGTAAAAGTTTGGTTCCACATCATTTATGTTCATGTTGACGAGGAAATAATCCAAAAAATGTATTCAGAAGAATACAATTCAATTGATAAATACCTTATTGATCCCAGAGGGAAAATAAGCGTTGTTGTTGCTCATGCTATTTAATTCGTCAGAGAGTTCTTGTAGATACTGATGGCTGTGGGCATGAAGGATCTCCTGCAGCAGTCTGTGTTGCAGCAAAACTGTTGAAGCCTCTGACTGAAAACACTCTGTTGTTGTAGGATAATCCCATGAAGAGGATCCACAGGGTTTTTTCAGTATTAATAAGAAACGGTCAGCTTTACATTCAGAAAACATTAACCAGTTAGTTTGCCCTAGCGACTGGCTAAAAGACGAACTGGTTGAAAGGGGCACATGTAATTGTGATAGTGGAGTCAAAAAACAAAAGTTATATGGATCTCTCCTGTATTTCCTTAAAAAAAAAGAGCAAAAGCATCTTGTTTTGTCCTTTATTTACAGCGAAAATTGTAGTTTTCAGTCATTTAGGAATGTTAATTAATCGTGATTAATTCACAGCTACACTGTGATTAATTAGATTAAAATCTTAACCGTTTGACAGCCCTAATTTTAAGACAATATTTAAAATAGTTTGTCAGGCAGGTATAAATATGTCATAGGTGTCAGAACAAAGTCAGCAGAGAGTAAGAGCTAGTGGTGAGTCGATTCCCAATTTAATCGCTTAATAGTGATGAGAAATGTGCCAAATCGATAGTGATTCATAAGTGTTCAAAACCGATTATTTTCCATAATAATAAAATGGGAGGAACATAAAAGTTTGGTGTGCTGACCGGACATTTTAAGCGACGGACCGGCGGAAACATGAGTTTCAGCCATGCAGCCCAAAATTTACTCAGCGGGTATGAAGGCAAACGTTTGGAATCCAAATTTTTTTTTGTCAATTAAATTATGAATTGGCTCACAACCAGTAAAAACATAACATATTTAGAAAAAGAGAAATCTGATTAAATGACTTTTAAAGCATATTAGAAAGTTGATTTACATATATACAAAAGAGCTTTGATTGTGGAGAAATTATTCTCATACCTAAAGATATTTGCTAAGACAAGCTCTGATGTATGGATCTAACTAAAGCCATGATGGTGCAGGTTTGAGCTACCTGAGTCGGCATCATTCTCTTGGCTTCCTTGCTGGGTGCTTTCCTTTGTCGTTCTATTCTCTGCTTCGGAGGAGGCGGCTCAGCGTAGAATGATCCCATCCTGTTGAGAGAAATAATATTAAGTCAGAGCCAGGGTAATGCTGTGAAATAGCCATTTAGTTTAAGTAGTTATATTTTTTTTAATTATACAGGAAGAAAAAAAATCGACAATTAAAAAAAAACAACAATTCAGGTGAGATATTCCAAAAAGAAAGCATTTAAATCAGAAGTCAGTGTTTGATTCTTTTTGAAACCGTTTAATTCTTGAGTTAATTGACAGGTGGGATGTGACATAAAATGTTTATTCTGGAAAAAAGAAAAAGAAATTCTGTCTAATAAATTCAGACAAAGAAATCTGAATCTAGACATTATCCCTATTGCAACAGTTTAAGCAAAGATTGATGGTACTTTTGCTAAAAATTTTTAGCTTTTTAAAGGAGTTAGAAGTGGGAAATCAGTAATGAGAATCATCTCTCTAAAGATTCATTCTCTTACAATAAAAAATATGTGTCTACATTGCATCCTCCATTCATCCTATAATATTTAATTAGGTGGCTCTGCAACCTATACAGCTAAAGTTGCAAAATACTGTAAAATATTTCCAACTTATTTCTCCATGAGTGTTAGTCATGTTTTCCATGCAAGTGGAGACATTTAATGTACATTTATGTTAAATGCAACAAAATAATTCATTATTATTCAATAATTTATGTTGCAAAATTTAGCTTATATTTATATTGTATTATTCATTATTTTAATTCCATATATATATTAAATTTGTTTTTATTTTTGCTAATTTATTACATAACGAGTACAGTTCAATATGCTTGTGCTGAAATAACTTAGATAAGTGACAAATGATGTACGTTTAAATAAATACTCAAATAAAGTTAGGGGTCATAAACAATCTGACATAACACTTAAACTTACAAGTTATATAAAACGCAACATTACTTTAAAGAAATTTTATTTTTATGCTTTAGGACATAGGAAAGAGGGAAAACACACAAATGCTTTCCTATACTTGATTGTCGGCTCCAGACTTATCCAGAAAAGGAAAATATTATATATATATATATATATATATATATTTGTGTGTATATATTTGTGTGTATATATATATATATATATATACATACACACACACACTTTTCAAGACTACGGAACCCTTTAATTTACTACTTCTAATTCAAATATCTGGTAATTGCCATGACATTACCTTCTTGAGATCACTTTTATCTGACTGATTGATCCCAGATTCCAGAGGCTTTAATTAAGTTTCAGTGGAAGATCTAATCCATAGGTCTGGATCTAGAACTACTCATTCGAATTTTATAAGATTGCAAAGTAAATTCAGGAGTTCAGTGACTTACTTATTAGTACATATTTTATGCAGCTTTTGCTGATCATTCTTAATTTCCTAATATGAGAACCACAAGCCCAAACCCAGGGTTTTGAATTGGTGCTGGTCTATTATCTTCTCTGGGACTCACATGTAGTGGAAAGAAGGAGCTGTCCTGAAACAGGGCTCCGCTCTCCTGGCCAGCCTCTGCCAGGCGTCTCTGGGCAGGTAGCCTTCACCGACACCTCCATTCACCGGCTCATCGTCCTCGTCCTCGAGTCGGTTCAGTCCCATGAAGGACAACTGGTGGAGAAGAAGAGGCGTTCTCCTGTGACATTAGTTCAGTTTGTTTTATGTGCATTTGTCCACACAGAATGCTTTTTACATTTGGTTTAGTTCCTCAAGCATGCAAAGGCTGGTTCCTGGCATCAAGGTATACCGTTGTTTTAAATATTTAAATTACTCATCGAATGCAGAGACAGATATTTATTAATATTTTAAGAGTTTGTTAATGATAGTTTTGCCACAACCAGGCCTTTGAGGCTATTAATGATCTTGATGTGGCCCAAAATGGAAATTAGTTTGACACCCCTGCTGTAGCCGTGGTTACTGTCAGTAGATGGTGCTAAAGGAAAACAGGCTGGGACAGACAGCTGATGTTTGTTTAGTATTTGCTGAACAGTTGTCATGGTAACCAGACATAGCTTCCAGATTATAATCAGTTTTTTTTACATGAGTTTTTGTCATTAGTTGGAAAATACAGCAACCCAAACAGTGTATTTATGCTTATTTGTCAAGTTACATTATCGAAAAAAGATTTACTTGGCTATTGGCTGAGATTATTTCCACTTTGTAATGCAAAAATTTGATAACTTAAGTTTGCATTTATGAAATATCCCTGGAAATTTAATTGACAGTGTAGCTCCTTCTGGGTGTTATCAAAAGAATAAATCCATCCCCCATAGTGAGAGCTCAGGTTGATCAGATAATCCCCTCCTGAGCTCCACATGCTGGACAGTAGAGACTCTCAGCTCAGCGGCGTTCCTGTGCAGAAGAACCTTTTATCCAGGTGAAACATCTACAATGGAGGAACTGCGGTCCAGTTCACCTGCTCTCTGTCTGGATTTGAACCAGTCTGAGCCACAAGCTGGTGAGAGCAGCTGCATCATAACAAGTCCTCACTCGCTGGAGTCCAGGACACAGCCAGGTATTAGACCGGTTCAACTGCTAATAAGGTCTCTGAACGAGCTGATTGCAGGACAGCAGGGTGCGCCTTATGAGGCCATGAAAGCTCTGCATGAATCCTACCACAAGGAACGATTGAAGGTTTTCCATATGCCTGTGTGCAGCAAGGAGCAGGAGACAATTATTCAAGCTAAAAGGAGCAGACGGTCGAGAAGCAAAGCAGCATCGAGCTCTGAGGTTTTACCTCACACGAAGGTCGACAGTCTCTCAGCAGAGCCAGTTATCTATGCAGATCTTTGCTTTGAAAGAAAATCCTGTTCCTCTGTTTCTGCAAGGAGAGACCCAGAGAGGAGCACAGTCAGCAGTTTCAGTCTGGGAGGTCTGAGATACTCCCCGTCGGCTGAGAGGAAACTGCAGAAGATCACCTCAGAAATCAAGAGGAAGACTTGTATCACAGTATCAGAAAGCCACTAGTATTTGGCATCATACTGTTTCGTTGGTTTACAGTTCTTTTTAATAAATAAATAAAAATGACAGGAGAGAAGGGAGTTTTCTATAGCTGCTAGAAGCACAGAGTAACACAACGCAGCCCTTCCTCTTTCACACTGCCTATCAGTTGGCTTAAAGAAGTCAACTGCACTATTTTCCTCAATAACAAGAAAGAAACACTTTGTCTGTACATAAAGAGACAGTTATGGTGGTGGCAGCATGATGCTGTGGTGATCACCAATCAATCGTACAAGCGAACTCTGTGTTAAAACTACAGCTGAACAGCTGTCAGTATGTGTGTTTCTGTGTTTTATTCCATTATAATAATAATAATAATGATAATAAATATAGAGAGTCCGAAGAAAGACACTAAGCGCCACCTTTTTCATAGTATTTTACTTCCTAAAATGGCTCGGCGAAACCGTGCATTTGGCTGCAAGAATTACAGGACTTTACTCAATATTCCAAAAGAACAGCCCAATCGCCAGGAATGGCTGGAATTTCTCTCTGGAATCCGGCATCTAACCAGCTACAACATGTTGGTATGTGACCATCATGCACTTCAACTTCACTGTCGGACTCCGGGTCGAGATGGTAAGGCTCCACACTACGCTCCCCCATCATTATTGTTTACAAGGTTTTGGGGGCGTGCCTGTTGCCCAGGCCGGGGCTCAAGGCTACGTCATGAAATGGGTGGCACTCACAGGGAGGGGAGCCGGGATTTTAGTGAAACCGAGAGGGTTACTTCCGGGTCGAAGAATAACTCCAGCATATAAGTTGTATTTCAGGAAAACTGAATACTATATAAGGCCAACGGTAACATTTTATCATATATATGCCTATCCCAGATGGTGAAAGCTGTAAAATAGCATGATACAGGACTTTAAGACAGAAGCAATTAGATATTTTTTGAATCCCAAGAAATTGCAGTTATCGTTCCATGAGAATTTCACTCCACCCCATGACTACTCCCAGGTAGCAGTTAGATATGCTCTTCCGCTGTTAGAGCTCCTTTTCTTCCTAAAGAAACTATTATCATTAATATTATTAAAAACTAAGATGATTCCAGTGGATATTAACCCATATTCTCTTCACTCTTCTCTTTGTCTTCCATTGTAACATTGTGCTCCTCACTTTCTGTCATCCTTAGCATCTTGGTCACCAAAATCTATATCAATTGTGGGCATCAGGGCCACTGAGAATCCAACCAAATGGCAAACAAAATAATATTGCATACAAGCAGCTCTTTGCAGCTGTGACATTGATTGCAATTTTGCAGCTCTTGTATGGAACATCCCACTTAACAGCTGTGCACAGTACAGTAAACACACTCACCAGATGTTCAGCAAAAGCGGTGGGGTCAAAAGCGCTACCCTCAGAAAACAGCTGGCTGGCTTTCTCTTTTCCCAAGTCTGTGGCCACAACAAGAAGCTGAGCATCGAGCGCCGCTTCTCTCGCCTGCCGAACTGTCAGAAAACAGAGTCGGATCAGACCAACTAGTCCATAGGATTTATGCGTGCTGTGTAAACGTAACATCTGGTATAAATCTTAGCACCGACGATCAAAAACAAAATTCTATTTATCATACCAATTCTTGGACCAGAATGTAATTTCTAATCAGATCTTGTTATTTCACACATACCATCTTTAAAAAGCCTGTTCGCCTCTTCTAAGACTTCTGTGAGCTTGTTGTTGGAGGGACTCAGCATATCTTCCCTGTTTTCTGTCAAATTAAAAAAAAAGACTTTGAGCGCATTGATGTTCTGTTAAATGGTTCAAGCTGCCTCTCAGTAAAACAACAACAACAAGAACTCACGTTGGACTGAGTTGATGAGGTCTCTGTATTTGCTGCGGATTTCTCTCCTAAGGCCCAGATCGTTGTCATCATCATCATCCTGCAGAGCTCCGGGGTTTGAGTCATGGTCCTCTCCATCACCCGACGACCCATTCTGCCGGGGAGTCTCCTCATCGCCGCCCGCTCTGGCCTTTCTCATCTCTGGTCTGTCACTGGACGGGCTGCGCAGGAGGGCAAAGACACGAAGGGGAAAGCAAATCGGGTAAACTTGAAGACAAGTTGTGACTAATCAGTTACCCTCGGAAACTATGGAGACAGGTAGTTATGATCAATCCGTAGATGTTCAGAGTTCATCTATAAACATTGCATAACATGTTTAAGAAAGCAATTAGGACAAAGTCATTCACCTTTAGAGATGAATTAATAAACACACCAGGCCAGCAGCAAATAAAACTTTGTGCTAATCGAAAGCTAAAGCTAGCTGTCAGATCACTGTTGTCGCTTTAGGCTAACGTTAGCCTTTAGCCCGATTTTATGTTTTAGCTCCGAAATGCCCTGCGGTGATGCGAACAGAACGAAGTACTAAAACACACAAAAACAAACAAAAATGTTCAAAATCTGTTTAAAAAGAATCCCCTCAAAGCGATTAAAAAAACAGACAAATACTTACACAACTTCAGACGCAAGGTTCTAGCGTGCATACACAGGAAGTTTACGTAAAGCATCACGTACAACTTTTCAAAATAAAAGCAAAAGGAAAACACCGATTTTATTGCACTAAATAAAGATACAGTAGCAGTAGTAGCAGAGGTGGGACAAAGTCATTGTTTTGCAAGTCACAAATCTTTGTCCTCGAGTCCCGAGTCGAGTCAAAAGTCAAAGCCAACAAGTCTCAAGTCGAGTCAAAAGTCCTACCATTTTAGTTTCGAGTCATTTCAAGTCCTCTTACCACAGAAAGAAATTTATACAAATCATGTATGTCTGTAAGATTTGTATTTATTTAAACCTTTATTTATACAATAACATTAATCAAATACAGTAAAAAACTGAAAATTTAATTTTCACAAAAAATGCTTATATTTCAACAGCATATTGCAGTAGAACAATGCACATCAGCTTCAGTCCTGTATTGTATTGACCTCATATTGCAAAACAGTTTAACTTTCAAATAGACATGGGTCCTTTTAACCTAACAATTTTTAAACATGTCATCAATAAAATCCTCACCCCTCAAAATGATCAATTCTGAAAAACTGGACCAACCTGATAATATAATTGGAATGCCTCCATGGTGTGTAAAAAATGTTCCCCCAGTTTTCATGGGAAGTAGCGAGTCAAAAGGCGCAAGTCCAAGTAAAGTCACGAGTCACTGATGTTAAAGTCCAAGTCGAGTTGCAATTTTTTGTACATTTTATCAAGTCGAGTCTGAAGTCATCAAATTCATGAGTCGAGTCTGACTCGAGTCCAAGTCACATGACTCGAGTCCACACCTCTGAGTAGTAGCGTCGACATGTCGGCTACAATATTTTTGTCGCATACCTTAAAAGCCTGTTATTCATAGGCTTGTGGTCAGAAATAAAACATTTCAGTCGTAATTAAAAAAATTAAATCAAACAGTTCCCCATCTATCTTCTTATTTCAGTGTTAGCCTATGCTGTGAAAAATATTCCATACTCAAATTTACAGCACACTGTTTAGCATGTGGTCATAATGTATTGACTGATGTGGCTACAATGAGAAAAAAAAAACTTTTGGCACTTTATAAAAAGGTATATTTTAGCCATCCCACGAGGCAAAACATTTCCCGTTTCTTCCTAATATGCCTTTAAACATTTTAGGTTTGAGTTAACATACCTGTGGATGTATTTCAAGGCAACACCTCAAACATACTGCCTCCTTGTTTAATAACATGAAAGAATTCTAATAATTCAACCAAAATATCGGGAGGAGAACTCTGGAGCTCCTAGTCTGTTTAATCCTTGGGTATAATTTTCTGATGCCTGAAGGGGCCACGTTCATCTGTGCAAAAATATATTTTGAAGTCCGAACACCTTGTTGATAATGGCCAGCCTTTATGAACTGACCGAAACTCAAAAGAGTGAAACAAGTCCTCCACTAAATTCTTCTTTTTCTCTTTTGGCTTTTCACTTCAGGGGTCCCCACAGCGAACCACCTGTCTCCATTAAGTCCCATCCACTGCATAGTCTACCCTCAAACCAACTAACTTCCTGTCCTCTTTCCCTACATCCATAAATCTCCTTTTTGGTCTTCCTCTTGGAGCCACCAAGCTCTATACTAAAAAGCATCAAAATGCATTAGTGCATACAGAGAGACATGGATCTTAATTTTTTTTATAGGCATCTCCTGTGGTCCATTAATATAGATAACTAAGGTAGACAAAAGGGGGAAGCTAGCCAGCTTTACTGGAGCTTTACTGGAGCATTATGTTATGTGGGTGTTTCGCTGTATGAGGGACTGGTGCACTTAAATTTTCCTTAGCATTTGGTTGCATTGCCCTTTAAACTGCATGACTAAGGGTGAAATGTTTTGGTAAGCTTCTCCAAATAGCTAATGTTGGTCGATTTATCCCGTGCATCCTTTTTAAGGCCACGCACGTCTTTTCAAGCAGCTCTCATGTTCCTCTGGTCTCCCTACGGCAAATGCCGGACTTTTTTGTATTGGGTTTTTAAAAAATGTATTACATTGTGGCCCACATGTGTCAAACTCAAGGCCCACGGGCCAAATCCGTCCTGCCATAACGATTTAGAGGGCCACATAAATAGAACCTTTCACAAAACAGGTGTGTGCCTGAATAATACTTTATCAAATCAAATCAGTGTTTATTATATCATTTGGAGAATATGTTTACATTGTTTAATTTTAAGAATTACTCATCGAATGCAGAGACAGATATTTATTAATATTTTAAGAGTTTGTTAATGATAGTTTTGCCACAACCAGGCCTTTGAGGCTATTAATGATCTTGATGTGGCCCAAAATGGAAATTAGTTTGACACCCCTGCTGTAGCCGTGGTTACTGTCAGTAGATGGTGCTAAAGGAAAACAGGCTGGGACAGACAGCTGATGTTTGTTTAGTATTTGCTGAACAGTTGTCATGGTAACCAGACATAGCTTTCAGATTATAATCAGTTTTTTTTACATGAGTTTTTGTCATTAGTTGGAAAATACAGCAACCCAAACAGTGTATTTATGCTTATTTGTCAAGTTACATTATCGAAAAAAGATTTACTTTGCTATTGGCTGAGATTATTTCCACTTTGTAATGCAAAAATTTGATAACTTAAGTTTGCATTTATGAAATATCCCTGGAAATTTAATTGACAGTGTAGCTCCTTCTGGGTGTTATCAAAAGAATAAATCCATCCCCCATAGTGAGAGCTCAGGTTGATCAGATAATCCCCTCCTGAGCTCCACATGCTGGACAGTAGAGACTCTCAGCTCAGCGGCGTTCCTGTGCAGAAGAACCTTTTATCCAGGTGAAACATCTACAATGGAGGAACTGCGGTCCAGTTCACCTGCTCTCTGTCTGGATTTGAACCAGTCTGAGCCACAAGCTGGTGAGAGCAGCTGCATCATAACAAGTCCTCACTCGCTGGAGTCCAGGACACAGCCAGGTATTAGACCGGTTCAACTGCTAATAAGGTCTCTGAACGAGCTGATTGCAGGACAGCAGGGTGCGCCTTATGAGGCCATGAAAGCTCTGCATGAATCCTACCACAAGGAACGATTGAAGGTTTTCCATATGCCTGTGTGCAGCAAGGAGCAGGAGACAATTATTCAAGCTAAAAGGAGCAGACGGTCGAGAAGCAAAGCAGCATCGAGCTCTGAGGTTTTACCTCACACGAAGGTCGACAGTCTCTCAGCAGAGCCAGTTATCTATGCAGATCTTTGCTTTGAAAGAAAATCCTGTTCCTCTGTTTCTGCAAGGAGAGACCCAGAGAGGAGCACAGTCAGCAGTTTCAGTCTGGGAGGTCTGAGATACTCCCCGTCGGCTGAGAGGAAACTGCAGAAGATCACCTCAGAAATCAAGAGGAAGACTTGTATCACAGTATCAGAGAGGGATCGCAAGATAGCAGCTCTGATGCTGGTGAAGCATCGGGAGGACCAAGACCGTCTGAAACTTTCTCAGCAGGAGGAACAGGAACGGGAGGAAGCCCGTAGGAAGGAGGAGACCAGGCAGGCCCAAGCAGAAAAAGAACGAAGGAAGAGGCTGAAGCAGAGGATGAAACACTGGCACAAGGAGCTGGAGGCCCGCAGGAAACTGAGGACGTGGCAGGAGCAAGAGAAAGCCGCACAGCTCCAACAGGAGTTCCTGCTCCAGGAGAACCGATGGAGGAGGCTGAAAGAGGAGGTAGAGACACAACGCAGAAAGAAGCTGGAGCTTGCTCTGAAGGAGACAGAGAAGCGTAAAGAATACCAGGAGAGGCTGCTGAGGGAGAAGATGGAGCTGGAGAAAAGGGAGACTGAGAAGGAGAAGCAGGCAGCAGTAGAGAGGGAGGAGAAGGCCTTTAGGAGCAGAGGGCTTCAGGAGAAGAGAGAGCGTAAAAGGCTGCAGGAGGAAAATCACAGAGAGATGCTGCGACATATCCTGCTGAAGAAACACGTGGAGCAGCAGCTGGAGGAAGATGAAGCACAGATGAGGAGCGTGCTTGACAGGAAGCTGCAGCGCTCCTCCGAGAAACGGACCCGAGCTGCTGAGGCACAGCTAAAAGAGCTCCAGGAGCGAGCTGCTCGGGAGGAGGTGCAGATCCAAAGAGCGCAATTGAGGGCCAAACTGCACAGCGTCCAGGAGCTCACACACAAGCAGATCCTGGTCCAGCAGAGCCAGCGTCGCATGGAGAGAGCTGCCCAGAACGCCTCGGTGCTGCTCAGAAACAGGACTCAACAGACACGAAAACACAACAGGCACAGACAGGTCTGCCACCAGCAGCTCAGGGAGAAGATCCAGAGAGAGGAGGAGGCCACGAGGAGGCTCAGGGAGAACTACATCTCTATGAAGGATGGGAAGAGGGAGAGGCTGCAAAGGCTGAGGGAGCAGATTCAGGAGGAGGCGCAGAGGCTGGTGCAGGCCTCCTTTCACATGAGGGACAGGGTCAGGCAGCACACACACAGTCGGACCTTTGACCAGATGGCCCTGGAGGCTCAGCTGACTGCCACCATGAGCAAAATGAAACTGTAAAACATCACAGGGTTTTGTTTTAGGTTTTTAATTTCTCCAGCTCTTTCCCCTTATTTGTATTCATCACATTTTCACAACCACAAACATCCAAGTATTTTAGTTCTATTATCTGTAACCGTCCAATGTAGTGAGTCATTGTGAGGTGGAACAAAAACAATGGCTTTCAGTGTCATTCTGTTATGGAAATTCAATGTAATAATCAATGAAACTGAAAAGCTGCTAAAACATGGATATGTTATATCTATAGTCAAAACATCATTTGGTTCTTAGGCATCTTCAGCCAAAGTTGTTCCTTTTGCCCGGCTTCTCACCATGAGGAGCAGAGCTTTCAGTCGCTCTGCTCCTCAGCTCTGGAACTCACTTCCTCCCGACATCAGAAATAATGACTCTCTTCCTTTTTTTAAAATCACAGCTCAAAACAAATCTGCTTATTCATTTTAGATACTGATTCTGGTTGTTGTACTGTCTTCTTATTTGCTGTTTGATTAATTATTTTGTTGATTGTCTATGTATAATTTTTCTGTTTTTTCTTCTCTGTAAGGTAACCTTGGGTTTTAGAAATAAAATGTATTATTATTACTATTATAAAGTTATTAGGAGCCATTGTGGAAGTCTCAAAGATCCACATGTGGCCCCTTCATTAGACGATGCCTGATAAAATTCAAAATACTGCATCGCGTACACGACTCAAATAAAACCCCTTCATCATTATTGGCCTTCCACTTCAGACCAATTCTTCTGCTACTGCCCCTCAATAAAAGATTAGCTCAAAAGCTTGTGAAGTTCTATCACTCATTTATAATAAAACAACTTTATCTCACCTCACATATCCATCTTTGGGACTCCTTTAGTAATCAGTTTCCGCATCATAATGAAGAGCTTTTGTTTTACCTATAGCCTAAAGCTTTGTCATTCTTCTGTGGAAATCAGATAACCCTCTTTTCTGTAACAACTAGATTAGAGAAATTACTTCTATGCTATTCACCCAAATGCTATGATCGTTTTATAACAACTTGGGCTTCCTTTGTGGGATATGTGAAACACCTGAGAGTCATTTAAGTACTAACTTTAAATTTTTAGTCCACCTATAAAATGTAACAAAAATATTCCTGCTTTTTTGTTTAACATTTATTTACTTGTCCATATTGTGTTTCACTTTGTTTTTTTCTCTCAAACATATTTATTCAGTTGCCATTTACCTACTTTTTCACTTTCTTGTGTCATAATGTGTCATTTGAGTCTGGTTATGTTTGGAAAAATCATAAATATTCAATAGGAGAGCGTTAATCCATGAAAAAAAGACAAGAGCCCCATGGTAACTCTGGAGGAGCTGTGTAAATCTCCAGCTTACGTTGTTGGTTGGACAACTAATACACTAAATCTGGTCTTTATGGAAAAGGGGCAAGAACAAAGCTGTAAGAAGCACCATTTCCTACAAACATGCAGAAGAAGGTGCTCTGGTTAGATGATGAAATCAAAATTAAACTATTTCACTCATATAGCCTATGTCTAGTAGAAAAATAAAATACTTTATTCACAGTAAAACACTGTGGTGGCATCATTATGGGGAATGCTATTCTCCAGCATCTTCATAGCACAGCTAAATACAGGTCAATTTTGGAAGCTGTTAGATATTGCAAAAAAAACAAGAACAAAACTATACAGTCGGAGCTTCCATGGAAAAATTCAGATCAAAGTACTATATATGTTAGAATGGCCCGATAAAAGTCCAGACCTAAATCCAATTGAGAATCTGGGAGAAAACTTAAATGTTGATGTTCACAACTGCTCACAAGGCAGTCTGACTGAGCTTGAGACATTTTCAAAGAACATTTTTCTAGTTTGCAGATATGTACAGCAGGTAGAGACAGACATGCAAAAGCATAAAACACTTTTATATGTGAAAAACACAAAAAAATATTTGTGTTCCAATTCACTAATATGTGCTCATTTGTGTTAGTATGCTGCATTAAATCTTGAAAAAATACACAGAATATTTTTGTTATTACTAATAACAGAAAAAGTTCAACGGGTACGATGAACTTTAACAAAACTTCTTTCACGACTCTAATAAAGTACAGAGAGAGCACAGCAATGTTTTCTGGAGCATTACAAGAAATTAGTATCATAGGGAAATTTCTATTTCACAGGTAATCACAGTAAAACTACCTCTTTGAACTCAGATTACCTTTGGCAACTGTGGGAAGGTTACTTTTTTGGCTATGCTTTGAGAAAAGCATATCAGCATAAGCACTCAGTCAACAGCAGATACAGTATGTCACAGAAGCTGTTAGGGAGCAGAGTTGAGTTTTTCCACCATTAGAAAGTTGAAGTGCTTTTTCTTTTACAGACACTGGGAGGATGAATGCTGACACGAAATCCATTAAGCAACGCCCAGAGTGCAAATATAAAGAAATATAAGTTAATGTTTCACTAGTCATTGTGGGTTTTAGTGAATAATCTCTCATGTTTTACTGTTACAATCTCTCACTGCAGATTTTTTTTCAGGTTAAAACAGGGAAAATCCAGCTGAACATGATAATCACATTCCTTGTAGTATCAAGCCATCAATTTTGTTATAGTATTACATATTTATTAATTTGGAGACATCATTTGGATATATTTAATAAATTGCCGAGAAAAACTGAAAACGAGTACATTTTAAGTCTGAATTTTTAAAGCTTTATTTCTAAGTTTATATAAACCACCAAAACTTAACTCTAACTTCTTTAATGATTTCAATGACCTTCATTCTGTAATATGTATCGACTATGACCAACTAATCATTGTGGGGGATTTTAACATCCATACCGACAACCCCCAAGATAGACAAGCAAAAACGTTAGATGATACTCTCCACAACTTCGGCCTGACCCAGCATGTCAAACAACCAACACACAATAAAGGACACACTCTGGACTTAAGTATCAGCAAAGGTTTAAATATTTCCAACATCTCTGTAATTAATATTGCGTTATCTGACCATTTCTGTATTTTCTTTGAAAGTACCATCTCTGCTAAATTATCCAGCCACAGTAAGACCACTATAAAAAAGCGTTTTCTAGGGGACAGTTCAGTAGAAACCTTTAAACGTATTTATCCTTCCACCACATCCCCCTCATCTCCCAACTCAAACTCAGTAAATAAGTTGGTAGATAATTTCCTTGCGAAAATCTCAGACATCATGAATTCCATTGCTCCAACTAAAGTGAAAGTAGTCTCAGGTAGAAAGAAGTCTCCGTGGACAAGTGATCCACTGGTACTTAGTGAAAAAAGAGAGAGTCGACGCGCCGAGAGAAAATGGCGGAAAACTCGACTCCAGGTTCACTGTGAGATCTACAAAGAGAGACTGAATAGATATCAGCTAACTATAAAAGATGCTAGGGAGTCGTTCTTTTCTGAAATCCTCAACAGAAACATTAATAATGCACGGACCCTACTTGCAACAGTGGAAAGACTAACTAATCCTTTAGTGACAGTAGCCCCTGAACTAAACTCTACCAGGGTCTGCAATGAATTTGCCAGCTTTTTCACTGAAAAGATTCTAACAATTAGACGGTCAATCTGTACCTCAATATCGAACCCACAACCAGTGCCATCCCCAATCAACAACAATGTAGAAAAAATGTCTGAATTCCACGAATTAAACCAGAACAGCCTTGAAAAAATCATTATCCAATTAAGCTCCTCCTCCTGCTGTCTTGATAGCCACAGCTTTTCTAAAGAAAGCTCTTCCTGTTATTGGTTCTGATCTTGTTCAAATAGTGAACTCATCCCTGCTATCAGGTGTCTTCCCTCAGGCTTTAAAAACAGCAGTTATTAAACCACTGCTAAAGAAGAAAAATCTGGACGACACGTTAATGCAGAACTACAGGCCAATCTCTAATCTTCCATTCATCAGTAAGATTATTGAAAAAGCTGTGTTTCAGCAGTTGAATAGCTTCATAACAATGACAAACCGTTTTGATGTTTTTCAGTCTGGTTTTCCGCGCTCACCACAGCACCGAGACTGCCCTCATCAAAGTATTTAATGACATCCGCATAAATACAGACTGTGGTAGAACCACAGTGCTGGTTCTGTTGGACCTCAGTGCAGCATTTGACACTGTTGATCATGATATTTTATTGGAACGATTGGAGAGCTGGGTCGGACTCTCTGGTACAGTACTTGGCTGGTTCGAATCTTACCTAAAGAACAGGGACTTCTATGTTTCAATAGGAAACTTTTCATCAGAACGAACAGAAATCACATGTTGGGTGCCCCAGGGCTCCATCCTGGGGCCCCTCTTATTTAATATCTACATGCTCCCACTAGGCAAGATTATAGCAACCAATAACATTAGCTACCATAACTACGCGGATGACACTCAGCTCTACATTACAATGTCACCAGGTGACTCTGAACCCATTCAAACCCTAAATCAATGCATTGACCAAATAAATGGATGGATGTGCCATAACTTTCTCCAGCTGAATTGAAACAAAGCTGAAGCGATTATTTTTGGACCCAAGGAGGAACGATCAAGAGTCAGCACACAGCTTCAGTTAATACAGCTAGGAACTACTGATCAGGTTCGTAACCTAGGTGTAGTAATTGACTCAGACCTGAACCTCCAGGGTCACATAAAGGCAATAACAAGGTCAGCGTTCTATCGCCTGAAGAACATCTCTAGGATTGAAGGACTAATGTTGCAACACGACCTAGAAAAACTCATCCATGCGTTTATCTTTAGTCGGATTGATTACTGCAACAGCATCTTCACAGGTCTGCCTAAAAAGTCAATCAGACAGCTGCAGCTGATCCAGAACGCTGCCGCTCGCGTCCTCACTAGAACCAGGAAAGTAGAGCACATCACCCCAGTTCTAAAGTCCTTACACTGGCTCCCTGTAGCTCAGAGAATAGACTCAACATACTTTTACTAGTTTATAAATCATTACATGGCTTAGCACCAAAATATGTTGAAGACCTGTTGTCATGGTACCAACCACCAAGACCACTCAGGTCCTCCAACTCTAGCCTACTAAACATCCCTAGACTCAGAACTAAACATGGAGAAGCAGCTTTCAGTTTCTATGCTCCCCTTATCTGGAACAAACTTCCTGACGAGTGTAGAGCTGCTGAAACTCTGAACTGCTTTAAATCGAGACTAAAAACCCATCTGTTTAGAATTGCCTTCGAGTAAATGATTTATGTCATATGTATGAAATGTGTTCATGCTCTCTTGCTTTTTAAAAATCTTTCTCTTGCTTTATTGTGTATCATGTGTAATGTGTGTTTCTTTTACTTTTAATTTCCATTGTTTTTTTGAAATCACCAAATCATGTAAAGCACCTTGAATTGCCCTGCTGATTAAAGTGTGCTATACAAATAAAATTGCCTGGCCTTGCCTTTTAACCTTTACATAATGCATTTTAATAAAAATGTAGACAAATGAGTACCTTTGGTAAAGGTGTGTACAAGAGGCCTAACATATCATTTATTGCAGCAGCATAAGAACAAAAAATAAAAAATAGGAAAACTTTTTAATTGATGACATTTATTCAGTGTTAAGAAGTAATACATGATTGTTTTTAACAAATTAGAGGTGACCAATCATTGGAACCCCTATAAATTCCTTTAAAGTAAATGCAACTAAGTAACTAAGATTTCTGGATTAGTTTTAAATAACGCGTCTCCAATAAACATTGTAAAAGTTGACTGTATCCATAAAAAATAGACAGAATAACTTAGGTTGTGTGCTTTGGTCAGATGAGACTGTGGTGTTGTTCACACTCCAGGGGGGCTCTGTTATGACATAAAGGATAAATATGTAGAAAAGCACCTCATGCTCACTGTTAAGTACTTCTAAAGGTCCTGAGATTTTTCTTCAGAGTGCAAAAGTTATGAACTCATTTCAATAACAGGACATTTTAAATAAAAATCTGTTGGTTCTCGGCAGAAAACTAAAAATGGGTTCTCAAGGAGTCTTTAAGCAGGATAAGGATCCAGAATATATGGTCAAATCAACTCAGAAATCTTTTCCTTGCCATAAAATCAATTTTCCAGCATGGCCATCTCATTCCTCCGGGGGGGAAACCCAATAGAAACTTTGTGGTGTGAGCAAAAGGGAAAAGAACAGATGACAGTACCAGCAGCTATGAGGCTCTAGAGTAGGGGTCAGCACCTTTTCACGCATGACTGATTAAATTGCTGTGCATATGCTCCATATGCATATGCTGCTGCCAGAGCTCAGCTGTCTGTGAGCTCTCTGACACGGGAGAAGAGTCCATGATAGCACCGCTGGTCGGTGGGAGGATACGCGCTTCATGTCGGATCAACCCCAAAATTCAATCGGTTGTTCCATTGTGGACATTTCCTGAAAATGTCATCAAAATCCGTCCATAACTTTTAGAGTTATGTTGCCAGACAAACAGACAGATGGCCACGAAAACATTACCTTCTGGCAGAGAGGTAATAAATCTGATTCAAATAATTCAACATCCACCGCATTGAAAATAGCAATTCATGAAGTATTATGCACTGAAAAATGTTCATGTAGTTCAGGTGTCATCTTTATTCTTTGGCATTTCAACTAAGAAAATAAATGAGTGAGAAAGAGTTCCTTTGTGTAGAGTCACAAGAGGAACCGTTTCTCCCACAATTCTCAAATTTGCACTTTTTCCCGTTACAATAAAAGTTGAGGCGTTTTTCCAAAATCTTAACAAAAGAAACAACACTAGCACAAACTGTGTCCCACTTTTTGTCTCCTTGTAATGGAATCTTAGCTGAATGAGGACAATGTATAAAGAAAAACCTGGAAAGCTCTATTGATAAGAGAACAATGGCAGTGCTTAAGGCGTGGGTTTAGAAGAAATCAGAAGCACACCCATGTTAACTGTTCTGAGGGACATCCTAACCTCTAATGGTACGATAAGAGGACAGGTTTTCATTCATCCAGTCTTTTTCTGCACCTATTACGGTAAACTCTCTTGTCAGTCATCGTGCAACCCGAGGCCCAAAGCGACTGGGAGGCCCACACCAAGGATGAGGGTGAGGCTCTCCAGGAGCCCCAGATGTCTCGCCGGCTGGGTTTCTGCTTTAGCGCTCTCCTGTAGGTTAGAGAGGGGCTCTTCTTTCCTGCTACTGCTGATCTCAGGGAGAACGTGCACCGTGGCCACGTAAAGGAAAGTCCCAGCTGAGAACAGCATTCCCACTCCTGTTGCAATCAGCTGGTTCCGAGAGGAGTTTCCAGTCTGTGGACAGATAGACACATGCACACAATGGGTCAAAACCAGAAAGCGGTGACTGACACTGGATTATCAGTGAGATGAGGGGAAAGTGTGTGCTCTCCTACAGCGCGCAGTATGAAGTAAGTGCTGATAGCGACTACAGGCGCTGCAGCTGAGAAGGCCAGTAAGTGTCCCTGAATGTCTTTCCTCTCGAGGCCGGAGTGCATCAGGAAGGAGACCAAACCAAAAGCAGCAGGAGCCTGTGGGTCAAGAAAGTAACCCCCAACGCAGATGTCATCAGCTCTGTCACATCTGGTTCAACATGTCTACAGCTTATTTCAGCTGGCAATTTTTCTCACCTTGTGTAGAATGACAGCAAAAAAAACAATCACTTGTACGGTCACCTGACCTGTGGCGACGGCAGCGCCCACAGCAAATCCATCGGCTGGATACAAGAAGAATGATTAATTATAAATCACTGCTAGTGTTCAGGGAAGTGGTTCATGTAACTTAAAACATGTACATTAGTGTAGTGTAAGTGAGATCTCAGCTTGTTTCAAGCTATTTAAAGACAAAGCCTCTTGGTTTGGCTAAATAAGACATAAATCTCACACAGTGCAGGAATCCCATGATAAGTCACATGAAGGAATGAATAACCTGGTTTTGTTGGGAGATTTTTCCTGCTTGTGTCCATGAACTTTAAGCAAACACAAACTAACAGATAAAGTGGCTTGCATAACATTTTTGTTAAAACCACAACTTCAACTTAAATTATTTTTATTCAGATTTAAAGTGATGGTCGAACACAAAGCGGCGTAGTGGTGGAAACAGGATGGATGATTTTCACCATTGTGTCTTAATAGGTTTAAAGTGTTCAATACTCTTTCTATTTTCAGATGATGGCTTGAATTGTGGTCCATGAGATGTTGGAAATAGTTTAAACTTCACAATTTTATTGCTGTCATGTCTGCTGTGTTTCTTGGACTCCATGATGCTGTTTGTTCACTAATGTTCTCTGACAAATATGTACAGTAAATCCTTCAGAAGGCAGCGGGATTAGTTTCACTGTGATTAAATTACACACATGTGGACTAAAGCATTTGGTTGTTCTGAACGTATTTAGGGTTATCAGTGTTCAAAGGGGGCTAAATACGTATGCAGATTTTTCTTTCCAACATTTTTTTGACAATCATGTCTTGTTTTTCTTCCGCCCCACAATTATGCACTACTTTGTGTTGGTCTATCTCATAATGACTATATAACGTACCTGCAGCATGGATAACCAGCCCCAGAGTGGCTGTGATGTGCGTGTTACTCGACAAATGTATTGTTTGATCTGTAATCAGATGTGTTTAGATGATCAGCATGAGAACAGAAAGTTTGATACAACATGAAGCTCAAAGGGAGTACTTTAAACTTGCCACGAAGTGTAAAGTATCCTGCAATTTGATCAACAACAAACATGAAGGTAAACCCAAACGTCAAAGCCACGCCGATATAAAACCGAGGTGGGGAGCCTCCCTCTGTGGAAGACGCAATTTTTTCACTGGCATTCGGACCAGACGGAGCATCAGAGGACGATTCTGCAGAGAGAAGATGAAGGACAACAAAGCAGACGAGAACACATTCACACAAGTGAGCCTGCTTTCAGCTGTGATTTCAATAGTTTACAATGAAACACTCATGCAAATGGGATGGGAGGGGAGGCACTGCTTCACATCACATCTGTTGTCAAGGCAACCAGGGACAGAGAAGGTGGAGGGGTTTGATTCAGGTTCTTTAAAACTCAAACAGTGAGCTCACCTTTCCAGGACTCCTCCAGTAAACCCACGCCCTCAGGGATGGTGATGGCCAGCGCTGTCCCACACAGCAGTCCGGCCCCAAGAATGGACACAAACTGAAGGTTTTTCTGTCATGATTTAAAGGCAACACATCAGTTTAAGCAGCGTTCAGAAGAGCTTATAAAACAGACCCGAGCCGGCCCCAAGCACACTAAAGCTGCTGCTTGGTCCCCCCAAGATTCCCTGAAATCTTAACCAGCGTAGATCTCAGAACTTGTTTGTTCTTGTGTATCAAGTAAAGGCCGACTTTTAAATATGCCAAATTGTTTTCAAATAAAAAATGTCTAATTACAAAACGAAATTATTACGGTGTTTTGGGTCATCAGATAACATGGGACAATATAAGTAAAAAGGCAATTTCACCCAAACCAATGGATTGACACCCTTAGTTTTGCTTTATAACTTCTGATGCAAGGGTAAAACGCCTTTCACTTTTTTGTCCACCCACCCACTGCTTCTCCTTGCAGGATGCCAGGGGGCCGGTGCCTTTCTGCAGCAGTCACCAGGGGAGAGGCAGGGAACACACTGGACAGGTTGCCAGTCTATCAAAGCTCTTTACTCATCTTCTCCCAAACTACATGAGGGTCTAATATACCTGAACTCATCCAATAACATTTAAGTTCAGTTTAAAGTTTTAAAACCTGTGAAGTGCACTATTAAAAAAAGAGTAAATTTTTTTTTATAGTTTTATGATCATAATTTAATACTGCTAATGTAGTGTAAATATATATGTTGCTTGTGTCCGATTTAGAGTAATTTTTGATACATTCTGTAAAATATATGTAAATACATAAGTTGTACACATACGCTTATAATTGCCTGTGTTCATTGTTCACACGCCAAATATAATATAATTTATTTTTATATAATAGACGTTTTTAGAAAAAAGTGTAGAATTAAACAAGTTAAAACGAAAATATTAATAAATCCCCAGAAACTGAAAGATTGCATTGGTAAAGACCCATTTATACAGTTTATAGCAAAAAAAAAAAGTTGTTTTAGGGTTTAGTTACTCTTTAAGCATCTCGGTGTTTCAGCTTCCCAAGCTGCATTTTCTTTCAAATATTTTAGATGTGCTCTACGGTAAAATCAGACAGATTTTCTGCAAACAGTTTGGAGTCACATTCCAGAGAGAAATCTATGAATGGGTGAATCTGCAAATACTGAACCGCAAATAGGCAAGGGGGTTCACTGTACAGCCAAATAAATTGGGTCTGCATTGAGCAGCTGGACCCTCTACATCACTGCAAGAAGAAACGAGACTTTACTTAAAATGTGGAAATAATAAAACACTTTTTCCATGGTGGCTGATGGGTTCCTTAATCACATGCTGATTAGGGCCCCATTCAGTCTTTGATCGGCCCTGGAAGAGCATCATCGGTATGAAGCCAGTAAAAGTGAACTATATTAGAAGACTAATAAATATCAGACATAATAAATCGGCCTGCTGACCTATTTTAAGAGAGTTAAAGTAACAGTTACCTGAGAGAGTCGGAACAACAGTGGGATGAATCCCAGTAAGAAGGAGGCTACAAACATCGCCACAGATATAAAAGTAATAGTCAGCCCCTCGTCCATGGCGACGACACAGAGTCTCAAATCATATCAGTAGATCAGCTTCTCCTGAAAGTCTGCTCTCGTTGTTTCACCGTAACTTCATTTGTTTACTGTTGGGAGACATAAGCGACGCTCCGGGTTACCACGTCGCACCTCCGACCTCCAGAAAAAACTCCCCCACAGGCAGGCAGGCTCCACCAACCAACTCCTAGTACCGGACTCCCGTCAGGCTCCTAACACAGAAAGAGTTGCGGTACAAGAGACGCAAAGAAAACGCAATTTCTTTGTGCGCGATGGCAAGCTGCATTACGGTATCTTCTGTTAGCCGCTTTCAAAATAAAAGCTGACTTCCGGTACATCTATTTCAAACGCAGTAAACCCAAAAGTATTAATTCAATCACTGGCAGATTGATAAAACGTTATTTAATGAAGAAACATGCTTCTAATAGAAATTAATATTTAATAATCAATAAATCAATGTAAAATCAGGATCTATTCAGCAAAAAAAACATCGTTTTAATCTACACTCAATTCAAAAATACTTTAACTCCAGTGGGAATTATCAAATAGAGGACTACCTTAAATCTTAATCTGCCAGGGAAATTAACCTCTGGCCTTTTTGCATGGAGGTACATGTTCTCCCTGTGCATGTGTGGGTTCCCTCCAGGTACTCCGACTTTCAGCCACAATCCAAAACCCAGCATGCTAGGTATTCATTTATATTAATTTTTATATTTGAAAAGATGAACCAACAACCAAGGTTGATTAGATGCTGATTTATTGATGAGACAACTCAAGGTCAGTGCAGATACATCCACCATATATCTGCTGAACACATGGAGCATTGGAGACAATGACAGAGATAAATGCTGAAACCTGCTGTTACTTTAAAATGTAACATTAATCTATAAAACAGACATTTAAACAAGTTAGTTTGTAGACAGACATTTTTACAATCTTTTCAAAAACTATAGTGGAGACATTATGATCCGTTGTCTTGGTTTACAAAAAAAAAAAAACATTTATTTCCAGTTATTCCAGTGATCTAAACAGAACTGAGTACAAATGAAAACAAATCAACTAGCAGACTCCAATGAAATGCCAAGACACAGAGCTAGACAGATGACTTGTTACAGTATAAAACGTTCAATTCCTGATTAGCAAGGAAGCCGTTCTCTCATGTATTCATTAGTTCTATCGTATTTATCTAACAAAGACTACATTCGGTGCTAAAAAAAAACAAAAAACCACGAACTGAGATTTTTAAACATCTCCCTCACAGTGTGTGTTACCCTGACGGGACACATTCAGAGATTCGCAGCTATATCACATGTATAAAAGAGGTATAAAGCAAATCACCCATTCATGACATGAAAAGCAGCAGATAAATACAGTAGAGTCAGATAAACAGTCTGACCCGAGCCGTGACACACAAATGAATGGTGCCAACAAACCATGGTTGCAGTTACCATGTGCTCTTCTTTGTCAGTCATATCAGTGAGAAAAAGATTAGTGCATTATATCCAACAGTGATTGATAAGTGTTTTTTTTTTTTCCTCCATTATTTAGCAACAGTTTCCTTGAAGGTTAATGGGGCAAATCATAGTGTTTAAAAAAAAATGAATGTAGAAATTTAAAGATCCTGAGAAACTGCACGGGCACTAGATTTTATATACTTTGTTACGTAGGGATTGTTATTTGGTTAGAATCAGGGAGAAGCTACTTCAGTGGGCTGAAGCAGATCATGAATGGGTTAACCGTTTCATCTGGATGATAAGCATGGAGGAATCCTTTAATAAAGATGGAATAAACAAGCTTTTATTTTTCCTTTTAAAATCACATTTTATGATAAAGTGGTACAGGGATGTACAACTTCTTCATTGGTCCATCTAATGTGAGTGCTTAACTCTTGCAGACAAGACCTGACATGATATTGCAAAACTTATTCCATTTGAGCTAAACAATCTGTTGCATTACGTACTGAGCAATGGGAAATTGTAACAGTGCTCGAAAACAACAGGAACTTAGCATCTCCAACATTCAGTGTAGGTCAGTTGTTTACAACAACAAAAAAATAATCCTTGGCATGAATGTCTATAATTTGAGGTTTTTCTTATTTATGCATTTGAGTCATTTTTTATCCAGATAGGAATGATAAACAAAAAACTCCAAAGAAGTTTAAAAACAGGAATTGGGAGCACAAGTTTGAATTTACAAGATATTTGCTCTAAAGGTTCATTACAAGACCTGTTTTGACGAGCGCTTAGGATCGTCGTCCTGTTGGAAAACCCCAGTGAAGCCCAAGTTTTAACCATCTGACTTTAAGATCAAACGAAATTGGCAAAGGATGTTGAGGAACCAACGATGCTCAGGCGTATAAAACTGGAAGATGCTGGAACACCAGTGTCGAGGTGAAAAGCTCCTGCACCAAACGTCTTGAAACTGGACTGAAATCTGATCACAGTGACAAGATGTATATTTGGAGGCATAATGGCAAAGGCTTTCAAACATTAGAGCATTATACCAAGTGTCAATCATGTCAGTGGCAGCATCATGCCAAGAGGCGAGAAGACTACCTCTAAACGATTCAACTTCATCTCAAACAAACAGCTACATGGCTGTGGGACACATTTAAGTGTTTCTAAAGGGCAATGATCCTAAACATACATGGAATTAACACAGCAGGAAACGCAGCTTCTGGAATGGCCCCACAACATCATGCAAGAAAGCCAACCAGTTTAAATGAACTCCACCATTTCTAACATATAGAGTTGACAAATATTGAGAAAGGTTAACCAGAAACTTGTTGATGGCTACAGAAAGTGAGGGATTTCTCTACAGCCTGCTTAGAGACGTGTATTCAAATATTGCGAACGTCTATGTGCAAATTTGAGCCTGTATGTATAATTTTGACATTACAGAAAATCCACAAGCTTGTGCACCCGGTCTTCCCTTTTTCTAAACTCTAGGAATTTCTTTGTTGCTTAATCATGCCATCTGATTCACACTGATCATGTTTGGATGTAAACGTCTGGCTGCTACTGCGGAGGGGTGGGCAATGAAATTCCTTTAAACAAATCATAAAACTTGAAGTAGCCATCTAAACTCTATGCCTGTTTTCTAACTTTTACATCAAGCTGTAAACATCAACAAGAAGATTTAAATGAAAACATTGCATGAAGAAACTAGTCATACTGTCATCTGAAAAGGCCTCACCTGAGCAAAAGATTCTCAGCCTCCAATTTCGGCTGGAGCAGCTGTGCAACGATTCCCCCCTGCAGGGGTAGGGGTGGTAACATAGGTAGCAGCATTCCCTACAAAGGCTCAGAGGCTGAGGGAGAGCGTTCCGTCAGCGTAGTGTGCTAGGAGATTAATTAAATACCGTATTCCACAGTTTAATGTTGCATCAGGATTTAAAAATATCATGCTTACAATAAATACCAAGTCAAAAAAGGCTAGCTTACAAATCCAGTTATTTAGACGTATAATGGCAAAGCTTCCAGGAGTGTTGACTGCATTTTTTTCTTTTTTATTAAAGATTCCTATGGAATTGGAAGAACCGTTTATGTCCATGGCTGAAGCTCAAATTAAGCTGACATTAGTAGGCTGCTAATTCATGGGAAGCATCTAATGCTGACAGACACACCGATGAAGCGTTAGAAAAAGAAAAAAAAGAAAGAAAAAAGTTGCTCCATCCTTTGAATTTGCATGCAGTAATGCAGTACCTCAGAGAAACTTGAGCTCCCCCGGTTCTTTCATTCAAGTGCAATAAAGTTAAGGAAATGCAAAGAACTTCGCTCCCCTCACAAGAAAAGGCAAAAACTCTTCATTCGGGCATCAGTGTCCTCTTCCATTGGTCGAAACGCAGTACTCGGGTAGTGCCTCGTCTTTGCCGCTCTTGCCTTGTCATGTAGATTCCCAGTTCCAGGAAACAGTCGATGTTCTTTGACGAGATCCAATGGAGAAAACGTCCTTGAGAAATAACCGTTTAATCCTCAGTAAAGAGTGTGCTTATGTTAGTCAGAGTAAGGTTCCTTGATGGCGGCTGAGATGCTTTGGTGAACTGTTGGTTCAGTTCCATGTTAATGTCACACATTCAGTGCATTCATCAAGTTCAACTTGACGTTTGTCTTCCTCTCCCAATCTGCCTCACTGCCGCACCTCGTTCTCAATCAGGCTGTCCTCCCCGGACTGGAAGTCAGCAGTCAGGTTGTTTTCAGTCCGGATAATTTCCTCATCCTGCGAGGAGCCCTGCCCGTCGTCCTCTCCGCTGCCTGATCCGGCCTCCTCTGAGTGCGGATCTTGGAGTACCTGACATATGTACGTTTGCTGTGGGAGAACACAAAATAAATCAGTGTGAATTAATTATTAGAATAGTTCTAAAAAATCAAGCGACAAAACAAACAAACAGCAGAGTTGTAATAATTGGAATCAGACTTATTCAATCAAGAAAGTAGGAAGATTTGTTTTATTTGTCCCAATCAAGCCACTTTAAGCGCAACTATAAGCTGTATGCTTTCCTTTTTAATCCTATAGATCGTACTACTGGCCTAGTGCTCAGCTGTTTAACTGTGTTTCTTTTCTAGACGAGCTGCAGCTACCATGAACTCTGTGTGTTTTCTTTATCATAGAAAGTACCCCTGGACCTGATCCTTTACGGTTCTCAAACCCCAGCTGGTGGCTCACACTGAGCCCGGTTCTGCCTTTTCTTCCTGAAAAAAATAAATAAAAGGATGTGGTTCCTCCCCACTGTCACACATAATGAACCAGTTGGAATGGTTTCAGCCCAGCCGGCTCCATTAAAATCTGGGCTTCTTTTTTTTTTACCCATAGCCATTAAATAATGAACTGAATTTTTATTGAAAATTGAACAGATTTGGGCTGCGTGTAAGGGGATGTAATGAATCCAACCATGGGTTCAATGTACAGAAATAATCTTAACATAGATTTTTGGCTATGAATTTGATCTCATTGTCTTGAATGAAAATTACTGAGTTGGGAGGATGTGAATAAACTGAATCCCAGCTCAGACAATGTCACTAAAACCAAACAAGTTTAAAATCAATGCAACAATAAGACGGTCTCATGCACAGAAAAACCTTAAAATATGGTGAGAGATATGAAGGATTAAATTATGTCACTGTAAAAATATTCAAGAAGTCTTCAAAGATGTAAAAAATGTGTCTATTTGTTTAGACTCCTAAACAACTTGGCCTGTTATCTATGCTTTGCAAATCATCTTTTTCTGTCAATTAATGCTTTTTGTCTTCCAGCCGTTTTAAGACACTGTGAGAAAACTGTGTACATAACCCACCTGAAAAGACAAATTTGATGCGTTTCATAGATTGCATGTTTCAGTTTAATTGCGAGTTAAATTCTCACCATCTTCTTTATTTAACCTTCTTATGTTTTATTGAACAAGTGTAAGATTGAAATAAATTATGTCTTAGTCTTGTTTTCAACCTATTTTCTTTGCGTTTAACCTTTAGACTCAGCAAACACATTCTTTGGACGCCTATTTGTTTGAGATTGAGGAACAGTGAACAAGAACGAGTCTCTACCGTTGTCTTCCCGGCAGACAGAGGTCGCGCTGAACGTCCTCCGCTCTCCACTTCATCCACCTCCTGGTCAATCTGGCGCAGAAAAAGAGACATTCAGTGAAAGTAGACGTAAATATTTCTATGTGAATAATCATAAGAAGAGGTATGGAGACATAAAGTAAGTAAAACCTTGTAGTTGTGAGCACTTAAGTATTTAAAATGCCCAAAGCAGACATGAGAAAGGCAAATGATGATTGTGATGATCAAAACCACAAAAGTAAACATGGATGTTGGAGCAGAAAACCCTGAGGAGGAATAGAAGAGACAACATATATTTAATGGGTTCTTGCTCATTTACAGGTTTGAAAATAAAGTGTGAGACGGGATTATTATGTGACCAGTAGAGGGAGGTGTCCTCTTACCAGAGCGAACCGTGGAAAAGAACAGAAGCCAAAAGAGGCAGAGAATAGGAGCCGCCACCACTTGGTTAACAGCTCCATAATGGATCTTCTTGTCCAGTTTTGTTGGTAGATAGGCGTAGTACATGTTGTATCTATCTGCTAGGTGTTTTAGCAGCATGTACATCAGCCCTGCACAGGTAGACAGACAAGGAAATCAGCAGATCTAATCCAATTAGCCCTGTAGATAAGCCTCTGGATTCAGAACAGAACCCCTGCATGTTGCCTGGCCTCTGCATGCCGAGCCTGCGGACATTTGATCGGTGCGCTCTCTTGATGTAAAACGAGACGGACCGAGCAGAGCACAGAGTTTCAACAGCAGGACTCACCAAAGGGGACGATGATTGGGCAGGTGATGCTGTAGGTCATGACCACCGTGAAGACACACATCATCCAGGCATAAGCTGCCCCAAACTGGAACTCATAAGCTTGGTGCTAAAGAAACACAACATCATTCTTTTTCTTACAAACTGTTGATCACACACCTTGCTTTATCCAAATCATCAGGATTTAAAGCAACACAAGGAAAGTGTTTCTGTATAGGAGACAGATTATGTTGAAGTTTTCAGTGCTTCTTGTTTGGACTTGCAAGCTGAAGACTGACCTTCTTGACGTTCTTTCTCTCAGCTGCAGAGCGGGCCAGGGACAGGCGGATCATGTACATAAGTAAACCAGGGATCCTCAGCAGGTCATTAGCATTACCAATGAATGCAGAGGCAATGACATAGTTCACAAAGAAGGCACCATTGTCAGGGAGAAACACACACCTAGAAAAAAAAAAAGAGAAAATGTAAAAAAGTTTAATTTTGAAATATATATATTTCTGTACACAGAAATTTTGAGCATATAAAAAAAAAAGATTAAATCATAATTATGTGAATAAAGTCTCAGAGAAGTCACAATTTCAATACCCAATATGGGCGCTATTAGCAGTTCTGATGGTTTGTATCTCATTAGATTAGTGACGCACGTAATTCTAGTGATGCACAGATATGAAAATCTGGGCCGATATTGATGTGTAATATTAATATTGCTGTAATGGCAGATTACCCATACTATATACATTTCCCTACTTTCAACACTGTGTAAAAGCGACCACACCGCCTACATTGCTTCTCTGCTTCAGCTAAACACCCAATAATCCTGCGCTGCATCACCATTACTGTCACATGACTTAAATACCATATGGCCAACCCCCTCATGAAACACAAACAGAAACAAGATGGAAATAAACATCGGTTGTCAATAATCGGCCCAGTTTATTTATTGGACCGATATCAATATCTTAAGAAAGTAGTAAAAAAAAAAAAAAGTAGGAGTAAAAAGAGTAACGTCGGCCGATACCGATGTTGATGCTGACGTGTTGTGCATCCCTACTGAATACTGTCCAACCTTTGTTTGTAAACATGTTCTAAAGGTGTGCTGAGAAAGAAATTCGTGTGAACTTGTAGTGGCAACACTACATTAATTTCCCATTTTTACAAGAAAAAAACTTGGATATTATCTAAAGTCAAACAATTGTAAATCTGCAAGAATTAGTTTTTGGTTCAAGATTAAAAGCATAAATTTATGACTTTTCAACATCATAGAATATCCTAGTTTTTTTTCTTGTAATGATGTGAAATTAATCTAAACTATGTTTTCTTTGGCAGAACTTTACTCCTCTGTAGCCAGTTCTTTATTTTCTTTAATCTACCATGGCCCTCTGTCGTAAAGTTGGCATCACAACAATCACTCGAATTTTCCAACTTGCAACTAGAAAACGCTCAGCTTGATATTTCAAGAAAACAATAAAACAGCATAAGACCACAGTACTTACTCAAATCTCACTGCAGCATCTGCCAAGAATCTTTTGTCAAAAAGCCAGCGGAAGAAAACATCCAGACTGCAAAAATGAATGAAAAATATTAGCAACATTTTTTTTTTCACCATAAAAAGGTTTAAAAATCTATTTCCTCATATTTGCATTAAAGGAATTTGTGACAAAGCAAAATTAAAAACATGCAACACCTGCTGAGTCCAAGGGAGGGCAGCAACAGGACCATAAAGATCAAGAAGGTGTAGCATTTATGCATTGTGGTCCTGTTCTCTCCTGACCTGTACAAAAACATAAATCATTCACACACATTAAAAACATGATGCCGCACAAAGAAAGCTCCTTAACTTCAAATAGATATGAAGGCAAATTAAGGATTAAGAAGTAGTAAATATTGAACATACCGGGTCCAGTGGGCTTCGAAAAAGGCGGAGTAGTAGACAATGGTGGGAAGCAAGGCGGAGAAAGACCACAGGAGGAGGGTGGGGAAGAACTGGGTTACGATGGGGTTCTGGAATCAGAAAAACATGAGTGAGAGATTATTAATCAAGTCCATTCGAGCGACATTTACCTTCTTGGGTTTAACTACCTATATGTTCCACCAACATCAAAAACAAAATTGGCTTCCTATTCGGTAATGTACTACAGGGCTATTTCACTGCTTGTTTGGGTTTTGGTCAAACTTTGATCATCTCCATATGTAAATGTGCAGCACATACAAACCTGGACTGAATAATCAACGATTGATTTATTTGTAAGCTTTGTAAATGTATCCATAAGGAATGTCAATGTTTTGTTTGGCATATAAACCAGACAGTCAAACACAGGTCGAGTTTTAAAACTCTGATCTAAGCTCCGGAGGTCAAACAAAATGTACAACTGTTCTTTTTTAAATTTAAAGGAAGTAATCTGAAAAAACAAACAAAAAAAACCTTACTTTTTAAACATGTGCATTTTTTATTTTATTTTCGATAATAGATTAAGAATTAAAGCCCCTGCCTTTTGCCCAATGACCGCTGGAGATTGGCACCAGCCCCCCACAACCCTGACTATACTATTGGCTATACACAACCCTGGCTATTGGCCATACTCGCTCAAGGATGAGAGAGTATGGCCAATAGCTGGATGGACTTAGACATGTCATATTTTTCATATTGTCCAGTCCTTGAAATTATTACAGCATTCCTACAATATTTCCATTTAAAAGTGGTGTGCAGCTCCATTCTAGAGTTTTCTGTGAGTTTTTTTAGTGACATCATGGACATATGACTACAAAGCAGATGCAAAGTTGGGTTTTCCTATATTGTTTTTCCCCCCAAAATCCTTGAAACAACCGAGTGCTGTGACAGGATTCAGATTTTCACCATTTTTGGCATTTGGACAAACTTGGATCAGTTACAATGAATATTAATTATAAAAATGTGGACTTAATCATCTTGGAGTTACATACAGATCCTTTAAAAAACTGACTACCTATAGCAACAGTTAAAAACATTAAGGTCCAATTTTAAACCAAAGAGGAAAAGGATGTAGAGGCCAAAAACACAGTGATATTGTCCTCTTCATTTCCGAATCAGTGCAGGGATTTTTCTGTTAGCAACTCAAGAACCATAAGCATCACTGAAATTAGGATGTGGCAACTACGTCAGTGTAAAAGCCTCTATCTCTCTGAAAAGATGACAGACTTGCCAAATCAATTTCTATTTTTTTCATACTTATCCAGGCTTGGAAAATTGTGAAATCAAATCGATTACCTTTCCAGACTTACAGATTCCCACAGATCAGCTTTGGAAACTTACATTTAAGTACTCCACAGGTTTGGTGACATTAAACTTGTCCATGGTTGAGATGATGATGGCTGGGGTGGTCAGAAAGAACAAGAGAAGGAAGAGGATGCAGTTGATGATGAAGCAGCGGGCCCACCATGTGAATCCTCCCACTGACAGATGCTCCCTGTGCGAAAAAGGGGTCACACAGCGGTTAGACAGACACGGCGTGATAACCTGCAGAGATGGACACAGCTGGCCAGAAAACTAACACTGTCAAAAAAAACACATTATAATGGGTAAGCAAGAATCTTTCCCATAAAAGTGACATCAATACTAATACTAACAACTTGGCATCTGGACTAATCCAATTCGGCCAAAATGCACCTGCTGTTTTCAGTATGAGACAAGTGTTTGTTCTCACCAGTAGACATTTTGTGGATCAGGGGCATAAGTGACGGTCCAGTTGTAGGTATGCAGCCTGGAGCTGAACTGAGAGCTCTTGGGTTCACGACGGCAGTGGCAGCCTTGGCACTTACAAGCATTAAAGTCCTTTAAAATTCTGACAGAAGAAGATTCGTCGATCAAAAAAAAAAAGAACAAATTTCAGCAGTTCAGAAGCAAAACGACAAACGTGTCTTCACTTATTAAATCACATGTAAATGAACTTACATGGCAGTTGTGGCCTCATTTTGAAAAGTGACAAAGGCCATCCCTAAAGGCTTCTTGTTAACTTTCTCTCTCTCTTTCCTGTAATCATCTTTTAATTGCGCCTCTAGCTTGGTGTAATAACTCACAGCTTCTTCCTACAGGAACACAATACAAGTCAATAAAAACATCCTTAAAAGGTTAGCTCATAAAAGTAATTCAATTCAGAAAGTGAAAGTATATATTATAAAAATGAATGACACAGAGGGCCGGGCGATATGGCTTAAAAATACAATCTATGATTTGTGTGATGCCAAATCCATTTTTTTTATTGATTTTATTTTTTTCTCCCTTTCTATTCCTGAAAAGAAATTTTAAATGACAGAAAATACTTTTTTAAACTTGCTTTTATTTTAATCATCCTTTCTGGGAGTTCACCTGAATTCAAAGTCCAAATAAATGCAAACTGTAAAACATGAAGGTAAACCTTGGGCGGGCTCACATCACTGTGAACTACTGAAACCCTTGGAGTGAATTGGTGAATTTTTTTTCCCGATTTTCTCGATTTATCCAAAAATTTAAATCTTCATAAACAGAAAATTCGATTAACCGATCAAATCGATTTATCGCCCAGCCCTAATGACACACAGGGTTGGTGTATTTCAGTTGCTTATTTCTGTAAATTTAGTTGATTATGACTTGCATCTATTAAAACAAAAAATTAAATGTAACTAGTTACTAGCCAGCTCTGCTAACAGGAAATAAACGCTATGGATTACAGTAGGTACAAGCACATAACATTACTTGATACTATATATGCTTTACACAGCTTATTCAAAAAAACTTTATAAATGCATTTTTGACTTTATCTCCAGGTACAAGAAGTGTTTCTAACTTGTTCGCAGCCTTTAATGATGCAACAGCAAAGGTGTCCACAAGGCTTTGGGTTGATCATGGTTTTATCATGGTCCTTTGCTTGTAGGTCAACAAAGAATTTCTTGTTACGCTCTGCCTTCTTCCTAAAAAAATAAAGCAGCCACGTCAGACAGAAGAAGAGCTACTTCTGTCAGGGAATGAATGAGAAACACTTCTGAAATGCAAAAAAACAAAAAAGAGCTGCTTATGGGGAAAACAGACGCATGCTTTATCCAATACCTTTCAGAGTTGAGATACATCAGCTTTGCTACATCGTAACAGATGCGAGCTTCCAGGACAGTGCAGTTCTCATATGCTTGCCTAAGAAAAACAGGCAGCGAGGAAGAAAAGTAAAGATTAGGTTAAAACGGATCTGAAATGCAATCTGTCCAAAAACACATCTGCTAATAACTTTACCAACTTATTCATCTAAAGGCATTTTCAATTACATGATTGGTTTTGTAGGACAGGAACAACCACCTCCTTAGACCAACTTGACACATGACTTGCACAATTCGACTCATCTGATTTCTATTAGGGAAAATTACACATGTAGGCCGGGGATTGTCTGCTCCCAGACACAGGGACGAGGACAACACAGCTGTTTTAACAAGAGAGGGCATGGTTGTCATACATCTTAATACGACTACAGCCCTATTACTTCCACATCAACATACATTCCACATTGCAACCACAAGCATCAATGTATTTACTGGGATAGGATCTAAGGTGGATGGAAAATCCTGAAAAGAAAAGTTTAGCGTTCATTTGTCTTAAGCCGCCTTTATTATAATACTTATTATAATCCAACTGTGTGCAGATTATGTTCAGTATGAATTCAGCTGTTCTGTGAAGGCCTCAGGGATTGGTTAGAGAATTCGCTCATGGAGGCAGCAGCTGGTTACGGATGTTGTGAAGCTAGAAGGATCTTTGCTCTTAGTCTTTTACTTTTGGACATTAGTTATAACGCGTAACCTTGGAAATAAGTTTTTTTTAAGAACTGGGAGCAGCCGATAATACCTGAACTATCATCACAAATCCCAAAAAAGTTCAGTAGGAGGCTGAATGGATGCAGAGTCGGACCAAAGAGCCAAGAAAGAAGGAAGAAGTTTAAACCCTTCCATTGATAATAATGTGCAAGGATCATATCCTCTACTCCAACATCTGTCCAGCTTTCTAACCATGCAGCCACACAGATATTTAAAAAGGAGCGGCAAAAGCAAATGAGATGGATTAGATGTGCTTGCCAAAAACTGATAATGTCATCCAGGACACGTTACTGTGGAATATCGTGTCTGCTGCCTGGAAATTGAGCTGTTGGCATATCATGACAGTCATGAGACTGCTATACAGCAACAGTCTTCAGTCAGAGGCCTCTTCAAATTCATTGCAAGACTGATTGCTACCAGAGATCCTTCCTGCCCCAGCGTCACCATCTACAATGACGCTGAAAGACTTGGATATTATGAGTTAAGACAACATTTAATTCCCCTTTGGGAAAAATAAAGTGCTAATGAATTTAACTGAACAGCATCATGCTGCAGGGTGGCTTTTTGTCAGCAGGGACAGAGAAGCTTGATCAAAGTTGATGGATAGAGTTAAACAGTGCAAACCTGGGGAAAAACCTGTTTGAGGCTCCACAATACTTGAAACTATAGAGAAGGTTCATGTTCCTGCTAAATATAGCCAAAGCAACGATGACATGTTTTACATGATTCCATATTTATGCATTAGAATGGCCTCCTCTATGTCTAGACCTAAATCCAGTTCAGAGTCTGGAGACGCCACAACCACCTAATTAAGACTGGTGTGAAGAAAGAAATGCTCATGAGGAAAAAGGCAGAGAAAGGGAGAAGGTGAAACTAAGGGAGACTGATTAACAGAGGCCCTCAATCCAATTGAGTGAGTGGGGAAACAATGCGTGCAATACTTGCAAGGCATGCATCATTTTTTATTTGACTTTACAATCATGGAACACTTTGTGTCAGTCTACACAAAGCCCCAACAAAATCCAGTAAAGTTTGAGCTTGTGATGAGAGAAAATGAGAAGAGAAACAGTTGGTATAAATACTTTTGCAAGTTAAACTTACTCAAAGTGTTGCTTTATCTCCCTCTCTTCTGCATATTGTGAAATGCCGTTAACAAATAAAGTCCGTTTTACCTTCATGGAAGAGGAAAAGAGAAGAAATTACAAACAGCACAAGAAACGATGTTATGTGAAGAGGCTCCAAATTTAAGAAACCATACCAAATCATCCTCTTTGTAGCGCATCTTTGACGTGTGCCGCCTCATGCTGTACACAGTTAGTAACAGGTAGAGAAATGCAAAGGTAGTGTGCAGCCATAGTAGTTTGTTACTGTAGAAATAGAGGGCAAATAAAACATAAGCAAAATATAGTAAAAACTCAAAATAAATTCACAAAATACAGTCTAAATAAAGAGACTGTTTAAGTAAGACTCACTCTGTATCTAAATTTCCTATAGTGGTTCGCCCAAAACTATAAGCAGTGTTTTCTGTTGGAGGGGAAAAAGAAAAAAAGAAGTTAAACCTCTCATTTATTCCTGATTACACTTTCAAAATATATTTTCCCCCTCACAGTCAGAAGTGTAGCTCATAAGCAGCTTAAGTAGGAATAAAAGCTGATTCAGCATCACTTAAGTCTTGTTATGCCCTTTCAAACAAATAAATTACAGCAGGCTATGATAATTTATAGCAATGTGGAACTAAAAACACGAGGAATGTGGAAAAGCAGCAGGACATAAGTGCCATCACAAGAGAAAAATTAAATGTGGAATGCATATGGTCTTAAAATTACCAGCTGCAAAATGTCCTTCTGATGTTACATATTTAATTATGTATGGTAAACTTTTAATGGACTAAGGGTAATACATGTGGCCCCTTATGCAAAGACAACAAAATCATAAAAGCGAAATGAAAACATAAAAACTATGCTCTATTACTCTGTGAAAGAAAAAGAAAAACAACGATATACAAAAAAAAAGACAAAAAGAAATTCTGATTTTTGTAAACTGTAAAATTTAGTCAGCTCACCTAAAAGATTTCCAGAGAAGTTAACAGGCAAGATTATGCCTACAGAGAGCACACCCACGGCTACGAGCAGGCCAATGATGTGCCGCTGAAAAGACAAGTAATGTACTGCATCTTCACCACACTTGTCCCTTATTTCCTCTTCCCTACGGAAAGAAAAGAAAAACCAAACACAGCAGCAACTACTTTAAACTCATTCAGATTAGGGGAAAAAAAAACTTGTTTGCCAGAGGTACAGCTGCTTTGTTCCAACAAGCAGTGAGGAGGTGGACTCACTTGATGCGGAAGACAGCGGTAAGCCAGGAGCAAAATCCCTAAAACAGGAGAGTTGAAAAATTTTTTACAGGTAAAAGACACAATGTTCTGTTTGAACAAACAAACAGTACAGGTGCTTCTCAAGACATTAGAAGATCACAGTAAAGTTCATTTGTTAGAGTAATTTAACGTAAAAATGAAACGTACTTATAAATTCATCCCTGCCAGAGTGATTTATTTGAAGGATTATCCATAACTTTGATTATAGCTTACATTGTTTTGAAAACTCAAATGTGTGTCTGAAAATTAGAATATTATGCAGGACTAAAAAGCATTTTTTAGTTTAGAAATATTGGCCAACTGAAAGGTGTGCCCATGCACTGAACAGTACTTGGGGCTTTTTTGCATTGCATGTTGGTTTTGAAGCCTCACACCATCCTCTTGACAATACTCAATAGATTCACTGTGGGGTTTAGGCCAATCAAGCACCATGATAATACGATAATATGCAGGTATTGGCACTTTTAGCAATGTTTACTGGTCACAGGATCTGCTTGAAAATGGGAAACCTCTTCATTGACTTCAAGCAAATTGGATTCTGTGCCGCTCAATTCTTTCTCCAGACGTTGGGACCTCGATTTCAAAATGAAACACAAAATTGACCTTCATCTGAAAAGAAGACTTTAGATTCCGGATACGTCTTTGTGTTGTGGCTCTTAAAGTGCCGACTCCACCAGCAGTCCACACCTTAGAAAACTCCTTCAAACTCCTAAATGGGTTTCACAATCCTCTTAAAGCTGCAGTTCTCCCTGTTGCTCGTGCATCTTCTTAAGCTACTTTTTCCTCCCACATAACTTTCCTTTTATATGTTGGATATAGCCTTTTGAACAGCCAGCTTGTTTTTTGATTTCAATAGTTAGTCATAACCAGCAGAATTAACCAGAAATAAAGGCTTGAAATCTGTGGCGTCTCTGCATTTGAGCCCGTTGGGGCCCGGCTCCACCAGATGTTGCTTTGGAAATTAGTAGAACAGGATCGTTCTTTACGGAGTAATATTATATAAAGACCGATTCTGTTACCAAGATGATTCTGTTATAAACATTTGTGTATAACTAAGTCTTTGCCAGAATACTGATGAGCTCAGTAGGGTAAATCCTCTTGAAGCAGCGATCGGGGCCGGTCCCTTAACGTTTGTTTAAATTATGAATATCTGAAATCACAGTGTGCATGCCAGACGTGCGTTCAGTAGACAGCCGTAGGGCGCAAATGCTACCTTCCTCGATAAAGGCAGCAATGCGCCATGTGGTATGCAGTCTGCCGGAAATTTATTAGAAGAAGAGATCCCGCATTTAAACCACAGCAGCAAGTGATGCGCCCCGTTGTGCCAAATTCAAAAGTTGGTTGTGCAGCATAACTCATTAAAATATCAGAATAGCACACGTCACGTTTACGTTCTGTTGGATAGAAGGGTGCAGCAATCTAATATCCTTGCTAGCTACCAAGACAAAAAAGAATGAAGTAGATTTTTTTGATGAAGTCTAAATTTAGCACGTTGCCTCTAACAATTGGAGATTAAACATTTGGAATGTCACCAGCCAGTGGATTTTAACATCGTTCAAGAACTTTAGGAGATTATTATAGATTTAAAGGGGATTATTTGAAAGATTACCCTGTTCTTGAAAAGTTTGCCCAGATGAAAGATCTGCATTTTTTTCAAGAAAAACTAAACTGTTGAGTGACCCCTCTATTTGTAATTTCATGTACGCTATAAAAAATGTTTCATTCTTCAATTACATTTACATAAAATGGTGCTTGTATTGATGTGTGCCATTATATCTGGTTCAATTAATATTGAATCAATATTAAATTATTCACAAAATAGCAATCAATATTATTGATCAAAATCAGATTTTATGCATCACAGAAGAATTAGTTGCTGCTATTATGTGTTGAGCTGCTTTGCCCCACATAAATTATATGGAACACCAAACTACTCAAAAATAATCACAGTCACAGTGAGGGAGAACGGGTATCCAGGAAGATTGATGTTTAAGAACCAGCCAATCAGCATGCAGGTCCCACCCACTGACTCTGATTGGCAGATGAAGTTATTCTGCTGAAAAGTGACATTCTGAAATAAATAAGCCACTGGGGAAAAACACCAATATGAAATAAAAGCTGACTTTGGGAAAATAACGTCTTGGAATAAAAACTAATGAAAAAAAAAAGGCAAAAAAATAATTCCCATTATTATCGAAAAATGTACATTAAAATAATTATATTAATGAACAGATTTTTAAAGGAAAATGAAAAATATTTCATACTATTGAGCTTAGAATTTTATATATATTCATTTTTTTTCACAATTTCATTGTCACATTATATGTCCGTTATTGTTCATGTAGATATATCTATTTCACAATGTTTTTTTAATTTATTTAGTTTTGAGTAGTTTGGTGTTCCATATTATCATGCCTGAGTGTGCTTGAAATGTAATCACTGTGTAATAAATTGGACAGGTTTATTTTACTGAATCGTTTAGATTTATATAAAGATGCGCCCGTATTCAATCCTTTACAACTACAGGTTACTTACTGTGTCTCTCTGGTCCATATCCATCGAGCTTGAAACAGACGCGAGGCGCGCATAGCGTTCGTTTAATTCTGGTGGGGCAGTGGAGGTCACGCTGTCAGCAGAAACACATAAGATTTGGATGTTGCATAAACAAACATGACATATCTGACACCAACTATGTTGTTGTGCTCTACGTCACAGAACAGAGGGCTTAACTACAGCATTAAAAAGATAACAACACTGCACAGAAACACATGCCCTGAAGTTAACAGAAGAGATTTTACAGTGAAGTGACCCCTGAGAGGAAACTCTGGTCACATATCATGCAATATCATGTTATTGTTGTTAATAATAAAGGCTTACAAGCATTGCAGAGAAAAACAATAACACCACTCACAGAAGGACTGAACATAAGATTTGAGAGTTAGATTTTAGGGGTGCACCAAGGAATCCGCTTATGACTAGAATAAGGCAATTTTTAGCTTTAATCAGCTCCGACCTGTGGACGGCTGGTTGGAAACTAAAAAATCTTATCAGTGTCTAATCCGTAAACGCACCATGTCAAGTGTTAGAAGACCAAGCCGACAACACTCTTCAGTGTGAATGACTTGACTGAGTGAAGAGGACTCAAAATAAGCCATTTATAGCATCAACGAGTTAAGTCAGATAAAGCATAGAGATGGAAAAACAATTGAAAAGGAAACTATATTTTTAACATATCAAGACATGTCTGAAATTCATTCAGACTGCAAGACACCAACAGAGACCAAGTCTCATCAGATAACGGGGAGGATGAACATATTACAGCAAACCTGCTGTGTTTTAAGCTTTCAATCTCTGCCTTTCATGGTTCATACTGGATTTGGAAATGCTGACAGTCTTTTGAAAACCCAAAGTTCTCTAGGAAATACATATGGATGCTGCTGGTTTTTGTCATGCGAACTCTGGTAAACATTTAAGATGGTAATGATGCGTTCTCTTTGTACGTGGCAGTGCAATGTAGCGTACTGTAGCTTGTACAAAGTATAAACTAAGCCCTGCTGATGGTTTTATCTTTTTAAACTAGTGACACACAAAGTGCTGTTAAAATATTTATATTTTTATTGGGTATGAACACATTAAACAGAGACAAATTTATTGTTTTCAACTTTTATTGCTAATGGAAGTTGTCTTGAGAACAAATAGGAAATCTCACCGTTTTAAGCTTGTAAAAGTGTGACGTCATTTATGGCTTTGAGAAAACCTGAACGCATAGTAACTCACGGTAAATGAACGTATTGTATATTTCTCACAACTGCACCGGGACGACACCTCTACTCCTAATCTAAATAATTACTGAGCTTACATGGCATTAAGGCCAGGAAAAAAAATACTGCTTCTTCTTTTAGCTCTCTCCTTTACAGCTTTATTCTTTTTAAAACATAGTTTCAGAAATCAGAATTGAATCAAATTGGTACAAACAGGTCGAAGCTTGACAAAAACAGGAGTATGACGCATGATTGGTGCATCTCCAATAGGTTTGTTAAGTTTTTCCACCAGAGCCATCAGTATGCTTGAATATAAATCAATAGGATCTTATCCAATATCTAGATACTGGATAGCACTCCTCTGTGAGGTGAAAAAAACTGTACAACGTTAAAGCAGCTGGAAAATATGAAGAGAACCATGACTCTGTTGGAAACAGATCCTATCTATGTACAAGTATGAGAACATTCAGGGCTCTAAGCGTTCTAAGAAAATAAAGGAGACAGCCTGAGGCCTCCTCTCCCACATTCCTGCGAGGAGAAATAACTCTAAGCTCTGCTAGCCTAGATACTCTGCATAACCACCACATAAGGGGCCGGGCCCGTCTATGTATATCAGGGAAGTATTACCTCTTCCCGTCAGTGTCCAGTCTGTGTGGCTCATGCAGCACGCTCACACAGGAGAACTTCAAGCTTCATAAAAGGAGGTCAATACACAGATTAGCACACACAGATCTGATTAGGACGGTGACAGGACAGGGGCACCCGACACCAATAGTACAAGAGTGACATGGAGAAAAGAGTGGCCAACAGCTTCATTCAGAAAAATGAATCAAAGAGGCAGAAAAATAATTGAATCATCAGGTCAAAAACAACCCCAACTGCAGCCTGACTGGAAGGGACATGAGCTGAAGGCTAAAGAGATGGAAAAATAGAGAGGAATAAAAGGCAGTAAGTAGTCCTGCGATGCGGCGAGATAAACATACTAGTCCCGATCATCCAGACGGCTATACCGCTGATCCATCATTCTGATGAAAAAACAAAACAAAAAGAGCAAAACAAAAAGCATTAAACTAACTTAAAAGCACTGGGGACAAACAACAAGGGGGTGATCAATTCAGAGAAACATCCAGTAGTCATATTGTACCACAGGTATACCACTGGAGGCTCTGGTACAAAATATTTCGCCTTACAAATTTAACCATGTTCTGGGATACTGCAAATGTCCACCACAGTTTAAATTGTCCCAAGTATTAGTTTACAGGGTTACACCATCTATTTGCAGGTTATGTGAATCTACAACAAACTCCATATCCTGTCTGTTATAAAAGCGTCCCATGCTGCCACCTCCTCCCATCCTCCCTCCATGCTACAACCCCATTCTCTGCTCACATGCAGCTGGAAAAACAGTGTGGCTGTGATGCAACGTAATCACAGCTGGGGAATGTAGGTAATGGAGCACTGTGTCAAGGACTGTCCGAGGTCCATCTGGCCTGTCCTCTTCCCCTCATTGTGAGGGTCGAATCATAACCTGGGAGTGACCCAACTATTCTTATGTCTTAGTCTACAATTAAAAGTGGGGAACTGCACTCCATAAAGTTTGGCAGCAAATAACAATTAGGGTGATCCAAGAAGCAAATGAAATATGGATTAAGTTCTTGAATATTAATTTAAATAAATAGACAGCTCTTCATTTAAACTTATATTGGCCAAAGCTCTGGAGATACAAAAACGTGTGGCAACGTTTACTGTTGCTACTAAAATACAAACTGCTGACACTCTTTTTCTGACTCCCCCTTATTATGCCTGCTTCTATTGGAAAAAAACCCTCATAACAACACAGGACAGCCAAACAATACTAAGTACAAATTCAGTTTGTTGTTGAAGAATACAGTCACATGATAAAGTATTTACCCCCATTCAAACTTATTCTGCTCTCATATTTTTTTTATCAATCCTGCATGCTTCAAATTAAACAAAATTAAATAATCAGACAAGGATAAGATAGTAAATGCAAAAGGCAATTTTTAAATAATTTCATCCACTTGGGGAGAAAAGTGAACTAAATCAACCTATCCCTATGAAAATATATTGCCAACCTAGTTAAATCTTCTGTTAACTTATTCACATCAGCCACAGCTATGCCCGATTTCAGCACGATTTTACTCATGAGCCATTGATTTGATACCCATTGAACAATTCACAGCCACAATGGCTATTGCTTGACCTGTAGAATCAGAAATCACAGGATTTTTCAATCCTGTCTGGCAACATGAAGTAGGCTAACGTACCTCAGAAAACAGCAAATAAAGAAAGAAATACAAGCACAGGTCAAAAAACAAAGTCGCTGACATCCATCCGTTTCATTCCTAAGGATGTTTTCACACCTATAGCTTGTTTACTTTGGTCCAAATAAGTTGATGAGGGGCTAGACTACCAAACAACCAAAGCACTGCAAGCCTCACTGGCTTCAGGAAGAGCCATTGTTCAAGATTGAACAATAAGAAAGAAAGTTTGGGACAATGGCTTCCATGGGAGAGATTCAAGGTGAAAACCACCGTGGCACTGTTCATGCATTTATGTGGCACAAAATATAATATTCAGTTTGTTTGACAATAAACAACACTGCAAACAGTGCTGGCAACATTCACACTGAACAATTTGGAAAAATCCAACAACTAAGGTACATTAGATTTTTTTTAATCCTTTATTAAGAAACTTAAAAAGTTAATCTCAAATGGCAGGAATATTGGTACATCTACCAATCCTTTTTAATAAAAAAACAAAAAAAAACACCCTCCTGAAACATTTCAAGTTGAAGTTGATCTGGATTTGGAGGAATTTCATAGTATTTAAGGGCTGTAAAGTGTTCATATGCCAAGCGGTTGTTTGAGAGTGACAACAGGAAAAGCGTTTTATGTCATACCAACAGAAATGTAAACAAGAGTTTACATGAGCTTCCTAAACGCTATAGGAACCTTAACTGGAACTATGTACTTTGATCAGATTTGACCAAGATCGAGCTTTTCAGCAACACACACTTGAGGTGAGTCCGATATTGATTAAAGAATGAATGTCAGGAAAAAGCACTTCATCCCCACTGTTAAGCACAGTGGAGGATCTATAATGCTGTGGGTGGGTCACTCCTCCAAATACCCTGGAAACTTTGTTAGAGTTAACAGCATCTTGCATTCTTCGAAATACCAGGACATTAAGAAAAAAGAAAAAAAAAAAACCTCTTCCCTCACCTGTAAAACTGAAAACATGTAATTAATGGGTAATACTCCTCCCAACGCTCAGTACTAAATCCTTTAGATGACCAGTGAGATGTGCTCAAGAGGAGAATGCATAAGAGAGGAGCAAGGCTCTGGACAATCCGAGGAGATTCTTTAAAGATCGTTCTCACTGTATGCCCCAACCTGGTGAAATGTCACATGAGAAAACTCAAAAAAGTGCTGTCCTATCGGAAAAGGGGTGTTTAAAGTATTCACAGCAGGGTTTTTAACCAATCTTAACCAGGGCTGCCAATAAATGTGGCTGTGATTTATACAAGGAGTATCATATTGATGGCTCATGAGTGAATGCTAGCTGAAAGCATAGTCCCATGACTAAAACGTAAAAGGACTTTTCTTTGTAATTGCAAACTCATTTAAATATTTGTGAGCACTAAACCTGGGAAAGGAACTCCAGAAAAGTGCTTTTAAGTTTGTTGCAAAATGAATGTTTCTGTTTATAGTAGCTGTGTGGTTTATTACAGTTCAAGCACCAAAATGCATTGTTGCATTTATGCATATCTTAATCAGTTTTTCTTGTTTTCACTGGTAAAAACCCCACAGTATAGATTCTACGCAAACCCAAGCATTATTTCAAACATAACCGTTCACAAAAGTGTCAAAGATGTTGTTCATCTCTATGTGATATTATCCATATTTCTTTGAACAGACATCTGTGGATAAAGTGCCAATGTTAACACCACAGTAACCCAGAAAAGCAATGTGCATCAGCAGTAATATCTCGCTTGCACTGGACCAACACAACAAACTATACATGGATGTCCTAACAACTTTATATTCAAGAAAATCTAAAATGTGGATAAATGGATTTAAAAAATAAAAGAAACAAATCCTTAAACGTTGTAAAAATAAGACAATTACATGTTTGCTTCCTTTTAAAAATGCAACCGTTTTTTGGTGCATTAATAATTAATTATATATATTAATTATATAGCTGAGATTTTATGTTTAAAAAACATGACTGGTGGATATCCTAGTGGATATTGATCATTATTTAACATTTGCTATAGTTAAAAACAAGTCATTCCAGGAGAGTCGGGGTGTGTTTTATTACCTGTCAGCGTCAGTCACCAGGGCGAGGCGCCCATAGTCCCATGCTCGTTTCCTCAACACAGAAAACAAGACCAGCAGCAGCTACAGGCACAAAACAAAGTGCTTGTTAAGGGCTTTACTGCCTTCATTTACAAGACAGAGACCCACGACACAAAAGTTATATAAACGCTTCATGGACCTCATCATTTCAAAACACTTTCCTGGAAGGATCTTATTTTAATAAGGAAAGGTTCATGTGTTTGTTTGTCATCATCAGGGCAGGTTTTTGAACTCTGCTCAAATGTTTTGGGCTCCACATATGAATGACATGAACACTCACCAAAAAGCACATAAAGTCAAGGGCAAGGACAGTCGGCACACCCCCAAAAGGTAATCCTTGGAGTACAGTACTGCGAATTCGAGCCGAGTAGCAGAAGTCTTTGGAGGTGATGTTGGGCTCTGGTGGCGTGCAGCTCCCTGGATCGTCGCATTGCTGGCCGAACGTTGTGCCCATTGTGAACTCCAACAATCTGTAGCTCAGTTCTGCAGCATGCTGACGCCCTGAAGAAAAAACATTTTTACAACGTGGCATACTGAATTAATGTTCCGTTAAAGCAATACTCTTCACATTTGTGCATCAGGCTTAATGAGCAAACGTAAAGATATGTCAGGACATGTTAGATCATACACGACAAACAGCTTCCCACTCTAAGACTGGCCCTTCGCAGATGTCGTTCGGTTATCGGGATCAAGCTGCATTCATTTGATAAAGTTACAGTTTATAAACCACTAAGAAATTTCAGACAAATACCGCTTTGGTTTAAAGTGTTTTTAATGCGGTAGCCGAATGGCACAGAGGGTAACATAGTTTTTACATCTGAGACTGAGTCATCCCCAGCTGTCATTAGTCACATGTGTAGCTGTTGCATTTGACCACATGTATAAAAGAAGAAGAAAAAAATATATTTTAAAAGCAATACACATTTTCTGATCCTAGATTATGGCTGACATGAAATTTGGGAAGAAAAACAAATGTTTACATTTATCGTCCATCTTTTCAATTACTAAAAGGACATGTGTTGTTCCCACAAAGAATAAGAAATAGCTCTCCATTAAGAATAACCTGTTCAGATTTATAAGCAAGGAAGTTGAAAAGTGAGCCTGAACAGATGAAGCCTGTTGGGACAAGTGTGCAATGGGTTGGCCTTAAATCTTAGAAAGAAACTTGTCAATCAAAGACTAGTTTGAGCAGAGTATTTGGACACCAATACAGTACAAGTCATTTCTTTCTTAAATTGTAAAAAACATACTAACATGTAAATACAAGAGACTATGACCAAGTGACTAATTTCTAAATCAGGCTTGTGTCAAAAATAAAAACAAAAAGCAGAGAATAACCAGATAACACAAACAGATGTAATAATACTAATAAAATGTTTAAAAGATGATATAAAAATAAATATGCAGATGATGAATGATATCTTGAATCGAGTAGTGAGTATATAGGAGGATTATATTCAAAATGCATCCAACTCAATACCTAAACAACAAAGCTAGAGTCTAGATTATATTTTTTTAATCCTCATTTTCAATCTAGCGGTAAAATCGAAGTAACAATGTTCCCTGAGAAAGTACACAGAATAAATAATGTATGATGAACTCTGATGCACTGTAATGGATCTAGGTTTACGTTAGACTTTCTAACACTATCCGTGTTCAGGAAATCATCACAAGTGGCGATTTAAAATTAGGAGCAATTTTCACTTTAAGCTAAAAAGGTGGAAAAATCTGTCTATACATTTTAGGATCTTGTGAAAAATACATTATTTAATGGTTGAAAGTTAAAGGCTTTTTAAACAAACAAAAAAAAAAGTTCAAAGACATTGGCTAAAGGTTTAGGGAAATAATGTTTTTTTTCTACTCGTTTTACAGTTGCACTGCTCGACTTGTGCCGTTCTGCCCGCTACTGTCAGGCCAATCCACAATGCTGCTCATCTGCCCTAACACTAACTCATTTATCTTCTCCCTGGAATGCTGTGATATCACTGGAGAGCCACAGCCAGAGCCGAACAATAAACTGATAGAGACTACAGGGTTCAAATGGACCGGTTTCAACCCAAGCAGCACACAACATATTCTCACCCCCCCAATGACTTCACCCACACTGAGACTGATCATGGAAAATTTGAAGATTTTAAGAACTGCAACATCAGGAACTAGTGGAGCATTTTAGAAAGATGTTTGGTTCAAGAACAAATTAGCCAGTTTGTAATGTATATCTGCACTGATTTCATTTTGTTCTATTGTACCCCCCCCCCCAGCAATTACAACAGACAAGCAGCAGGTTTAATCCATACAAAATGCTTAAATGAAGTAGGTATGAGTATTGGCAAGAATCTGGTGATACGATATGTATCACAATACAGGGGGGACGATACGATATATCGCGATACTATGAGTAAGACCATGTATTGTGATTTTTAAAACTGAATTTACCCAGAACCTGTTTCATATTTAACACATCCATTTCATTACCCGATCTAGTTGATCCACTGGAACGAAGAAGGTGAAAACAGCCACAAACTACCAGTCATACTTTTAATTTTAAAACGAAAATTACTGTCATCATTAATGGGTCCATTCAAATTCTAAAAAATAAAAAAAATCGCTACATTGCTTTTAAATATCAATACAATATCGTGACATAAAACATCGGGAAACATCGACTTACCGATATATATATTTTTTACATCCCTAAAATGAAGTCAACATATGCATCCGACCTAAAAATTAGTTCAGCAGTTCCATGTTGTATTTTAACATCTCAGATAAAGATTTGCTCTGACACAGATATTTAATGTTACATACGTTAAAAGCGGGCATTGGATCTAAAAACGAACGGCTAAGTAGCTCATGATGGATCACGAGACGAGCTCAGGATCATGTGCTGTTGGAGAAGCTGGACTGGTTGCAGTTTCATTTCCTTCAAGAGCTCCATATTTGCATCTTTAGGTTGCTGTATGTATGAAAATTATCGCTCCTGTCTAGCCTTTAAAGCCACAAAAGCAGAACATTTGAAAGGTACACCAGACATTGTTATGTGGCCAAAGGGTCCAATATAAATGTCACCTGTCTACAAGACTTTATCCTAATCATCTGGTCACCTCAAACTTCTGGTGCTTTCCTTACAGTAACAGAGAACTCACCAAGAGATTTTTATCTACACTGTTTTCCACTGCTGAGAGAGCCTGTTTGATAGAGTCATAAGCAAACTATTTGACCAAGCCTTGCTTCATGCTTTGAAACCGCCAGCCAACCAACCAACCAACCAACCACTGTCACACACGAACTCAATAGAGCAAACTTATTTATATGACTGTAAAACCAAGAAGAATGTGGATTAACAGCCCAAAAAACACTTTTTTCCAGCATGTCAACTTCACCGAAAATAATTGTAGCACATATGAGAATTGAGAAAAGTGAGAAGATTAAATAAGAAGATTAACATAAGCCATCCAGTAAAATACACATTTATTTACGTTACACAGATCTGTTGCTAATCCAAATTCACATTTTGTAAATATTTTAAAATTACCCCTCTCAGTTGCAGTATGCCATTTCTAATAACTTCGCAGTATTTTATGTTGTAACTTCGCTCTTACTGTACAGTATGATATTCTTACTTATGTTTTTTATGTTATTTTCTATCTTTTCTGTGAATCTGTTACTTTGCTGCTTGATTTTCTCCCAGTGTTGAACAAAAAAGGAAATGTCTTATTTGTATTCTATCTTGGAATCTTTGTAGGGAAATTAATGTTGTAACATTGCAAATAATTATGAACAAGCAAAATGCGTGCCGTTACATGTTGTCCAGAAAAATAGTATTGAGTTTTCATCATCTGCTATGGCAATAAACTTAGACATGTGAAAATGGTAAATAAAACAATAAATACATACTCTAACAGGAAGTCAGCTGACTTGTGTAAACCAAACACTTCCACCATAAAGGTAACCTGGTCTGTGTAATTGAGGTTGTTATTGGATATAATAATAAACTTTAATTAAAGTTTAGACTATAATGTTAATATTAGCCTGGTGAGTACTAATCTGTAAATCACAGTCAGCAACCCAATGCTTCAATCATCAAATGCTCTGTATACATTAGATGTTACATAATAATGCCAAAGCATTGTGTAAAATCATGTCCAAGTGAGATAAAGTACATGCATGGAAAAAGCTGAACGAAGTTCAGGTAAATGCTAAACATTAGTGGTAGATTTTACTTACTCACCAATTACAGTTTAAATAAACTGAGTTTTAACAAGAGTGTGAACACCCTAATAGCTTTAATGTCATATTGCAAGCAAATCAAATTTGTTTATGAAAAAAGAAGTGATAAACTAATTAAATCAGCCAAATTTTCCATGACTGGCTCTAATACAGGCCTCACCAGGTGATACACTGAAAAATATAGTTTTATGCCATCCAATAATTCCTTAAAAACAGCATGGCCTTTGATTCACTTTGTTTTAAGCTTAGCAAAAACAATATAAAGTTTATTGATACATGATTTAATGAATAATGCGAAAAATATTTTAATGCTTTCAATTTCTGTTTATTACCAAACGTCTACCTCCATCAAATAATCTGCAGAAAGCTTGAATTTTCTTTCTTCTTTACAGTTTGTGTTTTGTTATATTCAACAAAAATTAGCGTAGGAAATAATAAGAAAATGGCAAAATCATAATCAGCTGGTCAGACTTTAGAGAGCAAGAAGGAGCTCAATCAAAAGAGCGATTTCATTGCAAAACATCGTTGCTGAGACTTCATGACATCCGCAAAAACGACAACAAAACTGGTGGAAACTAATTTTAGAATTGGAGATTCTTGAACAAGAACTACATTTTAACAATGAATTAAATAAATACAAATTATTTTGGTAAGAATTGAATGCAAATAATATAATAATAATTTAACCTAATTTCCCCCCCCCCCCCCCCCCACATTCATAACACCAATGGTGAACATTGTTATCAGTAGTATTTATGCAAAGTTTAGTCATGTAATCTGTTTTAGTGTTATCTATACACTACCTAATTCAAATAAAATTAAAATCTTATTTTTTTCCATCACTCTTGCAAAATATTCTCATTTTCTGAGAAGATTAATTGTTGGTTTCCATTAGGTTACATGCTCAAAATTTAGAGGAAATAAACACTATAAATATATGACTAAGCAATGAATCAGCAAATCCATTTATAATCTTGTACATATTTTAATGAACAACTGGCAAAAGTAAAAATTCAAACAAAACAGACAGAACTGACTTCACTTGTAAAACTTAGGGTACACTTTCCATCTATTGCACAACCTCTAATTCTACTTATTTTATTTTTTGTTTGTGTCTGTTTGGTGCTGAAACACTGAATTTCCCCAGTGAGGGGCAGCAGTATGATTTGATCCATTATCTATTCTGTTCAACAGGTAAAAGGATCAATTATGACGGGCTGATTCTTCAGGAATTTTTTAAATAAATAAGGACACTGTTTATATTGTGCACCATGGCTCATGTGCTAAGAATCCAGACAGTTCACTTGCATCTCTTTAAAGGCTCTGCATATGCAGGGGATAACTCAGCATTAATTATCTCAGCCAAGCTCCAACTAGTCAGCCGTCCATGATGAAACTCAGGTCAGTAAATCCATCAGAGGCTAAGAGACCACTGACAAGATAAGAAAAACGATAGTAGTGTACGAAGGCATGAGGTCAAAACATCGCCCTTTTTCCTAACACTAATGAGAAAGTTCATGCTTCGATTGTTGAGTTCATGCGTCACAATCTCCCAATTCTTCTAAACATTTTAAAATTACGTGACCCTTTGCCACTACTTAACCTTTAAATCTCTATTAAAATTTAATTAGCAACAAATATACGATTGCGTTAGGCAGGCGAATGCATGGGTCGTACGGTCAGTGGGTACTAAAGAAACAGACATAATCCTATCACAAGTATTTAGTTTACAAAAAAATATTGCATCCATAAATATAGAAAAAACAATGTATTTATTTAGAAGCAGAACCAGAAAAGATAAAAGGAACAATTTGTTCAGATATGTTAGCCTAACGCTAATGGTAATGGGATGGCTTTTACGCAGTTATTGTCTGACAGCAACCAATGAGTTATTTCGCAGACAGAGCCGACAAGCTTTCTCTACAAGTGAGAAGACATACACATTTAAATTAATCACTGATATATAATAAAAAAAACTTACTTTCCAATAATGCGCAACAGAGGGAGAAACTCCCCGCTGTTCCCAAGTAGGAGCTAGCAAACAACAATAACCGTGACGTTAGCGAACTTAGCTCCCCCAAGGCTATCAGTCAACTCTTGGATAACTGAAATCCAACGACCGTGAAAACTGATGCAAACTAAATGAAATTAGCTAGTTAAATAATCTTCCACGTTGTTAGCACATATAAGCATTCCTCCGCCACCGCGGTAGAGCCTTGTCTGTAAGCCGGGTGTAGCGGTGGGACAGCTGTAGCTAACTAAAACCAGTCTAACTGCAAGTTTAGAGAGAGACCCATATGGACGCATGGGACATAGATCGCGCATGCGTCTTAAACCTCTTGTATTCTTCCTTGGGGTTTGGCGAGTAGCTTCTAGTTTGTTGTATTTCTACACACTCTGTTGCGCATGTCCGTGACGTGAGCAACAGCAACAGACGAGCTTCTGGGTATTTCATGATAGCGCAGGCTTTTTTTTCCCACGTATAAAAGGAATGATAAAAGGATAACATTTATGATTGGGACATTGTTACAAATTCATATTAGGGTGAGTAATATGTGTTTGTATCCTGTAGCGTTAAGTCAACTCGCTATCATTGACTGTATATCTATATCTTTGAGTCGCTTTGAGATGACGTACTTTTGACATTGGCATGGAGCAGAAAAGAAGGGTTACTTTCAAATGTTAATCGTACGCTGTTACCCCCACCCCGTAATTGTATTCTTTTAGGCGTGAGAGGTATTTAGGATTGTTTGCTCTTCCCAGGTCGCCAATGTGACGTTAAACAATGCTAACATTAGCATATTAGCTGCTAACTGTTTGTTGTTTTCCCTGTAGGCCAGAGAATATTTGTTGTAATCATGGCTCTCCCCCGGCTTGTAAGACAACTTCCTATGCTTGTCGTTCAGACGTCCTCAACAATCCTTCAAAGAACTTTTAGGTAAGTAAAAAACATCTAGGAAGATTTCTTTAATGTACATCGCTTTCCAGGAAGGTGCAGTAAGCAAAGTGTTGAAAATCTGAAACCTACCTTGTCTATTGGTAGTTTGATTTTTTTTTTTTGAAAAAGACTCTTTAAATATTCAAATTGAATTGCATTGCCTTGCAATGGTTATTCAGCATCTTGAACTTTTCACGTTTCACACAAATACTTGCAATAGTTGCATTTTTAGTATCCCACAGCATTATGCTGCTACCACCATGTTCCAAAGCAGGAATGCTGTACTTTAGGTTTTGGCAAATGGAAAAAAAGGCTTTTAGGCTTTTTTTTTTTTTTTTAGCACCTTCCTTCTATTTGATACTCTTCCATAAAGGATTGGTTGAAAAGTGCATGACTGGTATTCACCCTTTTATCATTCATAAGCTGTGAATGTCTGGAGCTTCTTCAGCATTTCTAATTAATTTCAGTTAAAAATACTTTTTCCCAACGGGAAATTAAATGTTGTCATAATTTATGTAATCCAAGTATCTTCAAAGAGCCATTGTGGATGGTGCTGCTGTGGACAAGAAGGATCACTGATAGCAGTCAATCTTGCAACGAATCGAAAAAGGCCTCTGACACAAGACTGTTGCTATATGACAGTTTCGTGACTATCATGCTAACAGCAAGGCAACAGACGATTTTCCACAACAACATATCCTAGTTGACACCATCAGTTGTTGGCTAGCACTGCTAATCCACCTCATTTGCTTTTGCCGCTCCCCTGAAATCTCTGTGTGGCCGTATGGGTAAAAAGCCTTTCTTAGCATACATGAAGCTTTCTCTTCAACTCCTCTGAGATTTGGGGTAGTAGTTAAGGTACTTTTTGAGCTTTTGAGAAGGCTAATCAACTGCTCCCAGTTGTAAAAACAATACATGATATACATTGTTGCCACATTTATGCATCATAACAACTGTCTGGAAGTAAAAAAGTAAGAGCAAAAGTCCCTCCAGTTGCACAGCATCCAAACCAGTGAATTATTGTCCAAATGCCTCAACAACAAAAAATATGTAATGAACAAAAGTCCACAAAAAAGAGCTAACATAACCTTGTGCACTATAGCCCTCTTGGTTGCTTGTCTCATTTAAGCTCTCCTTTTCGAGCCTTTTAGTTGAGTCAGATATCTTTCTAGGATTGCTGTTGTTCCATACTCTTTCCATTTTCAGATTATGGATTGAACAGTGTTCATTGATATTTGTGAAGCTTGGGAAATCTTATATAACCCAACCCTGCTTTAAACCTCTCCACAACTGTATAAAGGGTGTGTGTTTACTTTGGTCTTCATGAAGCTGTTTGTTAACTAGGGTTCTCTAACAAACCTCTGAGGCCTTTGCAGAACAACTGCATTTATACTGAAATTAAATGACCCACAGATGAAATCATAATCTTTTTAAATCAGGTGACCTCTGGAGGCACATACAGTCAGGTGCATAAATATTAGGACATCAACACAATTCTAACATTTCTGGCTCTATACACCACCACAATGGATTTGAAATGAAACAAACACGATGTGCTATAACTGCAGATTGTCAGCTTTAATTTGAGGGTATTTACATCCAAATCAGGTGAAAGATGTAGGAATTACAACAGTTTTTATATGTGGCTCCCTCTTGTTAAGGGACCGTAATGGGACAGAATAATAATCTTGAATCAAACTTTCACGGTTTAATATTTAGTTGCAAATTATTTGCAGTCAATTACAGCCTGAAGTCTGGAACGCATAGACATCAGACGCTGGGTTTCATCCCTGGTGTTGCTCTGCCAGGCCTCTACTGCAATTGTCTCCAGGTCCTGCTTGTTCTTGGGGGATTTTCCCTCCAGTTTTGTCTTCAGCAAGTGAAATGCATGCTTAATTGAGTTCAGGTCAGGTGAATGACTTGGCCATTGCATAACATTCCACTTCTTTGCCTTAAAAAAACTATTTGGTTGCTTTTGCAGTATACTTTGGGTCATTGTCCATCTGTACTGTAAAGCGCCGTCCAATGAGATTTGAAGCATTTGGCTGAATATGAGCAGATATTGCCCAAAACACTAAAGAATTCATCCTTCTGCTTTTGTCAGCAGTCACATCATCAGTAAATACAAGAGAACCGGTTCCATTGGCAGCCATACATGCCCACGTCATGAAACTACCACCAGCATGTTTCACTGATGAGGTGGTATGCTTAGGATCATGAGCAGTTCCTTTCCTTCTCCATACTCTTCTCTTCCCATCACTCTGCTACAAGTTGATCTTGGTCTCATCTGTCCACAGGATGTTGTTCCAGAACTGTGAAGGCTGTTTTAGATGATGTTTGGCAAACTCTAATCTGGCCTTCCTGTTTTTGAGGCTCACCAATAGTTTTACATCTTGTGGTGAACCCTCTGTATTCACTCTGGTGAGAAGCCAATTGTCCCTTGACAAGTGGGAGGCCCATATTCAAAGTGATGTAATTCCTAGACCGTTCACCTGATTTGGATGTAAATATGCTCAAATTAAAGCTGACAGTCTGCAGTTGTAGCACATTATGTTTGTTTCATTTCAAATCCATTGTGGTCCATAAATGTTAGAATTGTGTTGATGTCCCGATATTTACAGACCTGACTGTAGATGCCCTGGATATTCTTTAGGGGAATCAGAGTAAAGTGGTTGAATTCACACCCATGCCACTCTTCTCAGATTAATTTGATAAATCTTGTATTTTTTAGTTTCATCATTATGTAGTTTGTTAGTCTTTTAGTTAAAAATCCCAATTTATTATGTTGTTTGTAGTTGTAGTATGCAAAAGTTCAAGATGCATAAATCCTTTTGCAAGGTACTGTACAGCATTCATTTGTGCTGCTTGTTTTTTCTCTTTAAATCATAACTGCAAATTAATGTAACCCATTAGAATAATTAGTGTGGGCTACTTTTAAAGTAGCATAACTTGTATTGCTTAGTTTATTATCGGTTTAGTATGACTGACTTTTTTTTTTTTTTATCTTGCCAGTGTCTCTACTGCTGCAGCTGCAATTCAGAAAATGACCAGAGTGCGCGTGGTAGACAACAGCTCTCTTGGAAATACGCCGTATCACCGCCCGCCGAGGGTGATCCACGTCTACACTAAGAACGGCGTCGGAAAAGTTGGTGACAGAGTGCTGCTGGCCATCAAAGGGCAGAAGAAGAAAGCGCTCATCGTTGGACACAAAATGCCTGGAGAGTGCATGACTCCACGCTTTGATTCGAACAATGTTGTTCTGATTGAGGACAATGGCAACCCCACTGGAACAAGGATTAAGGTCCCTCTACCAACAAGTCTGCGTCAAATGGAAGGCGATTACTCTAAAGTTCTGGCAATTGCAACCACATTTGTCTGATTAATTCTGTTTTCTTTAATTAAATGAAAATTATCAATTTGCAGTTTGATGTATGATATTTTGTTGCCACCTATCAAGTACTAAAACATTATTTTACATGTCTGACATATTACTGAGGCCTACAAAACAAGACCTCTTTTTGGGTAAATATTTATTGAAGGCACAACATACATCCACAAGACATAACACATAAGTGGCACATTACATTGCTGTTACTATGGCAACCCTTATATAAAAATTTTTTGTCAGTATTAGTTCGCAGTATATGTGATTAGTCTGAGGTGGATTGCTTCAGCTAAAATTTTAGTGCAAAATGACGAGTTTCTTCAACTTTAGTACTGAACTAGTTCATTATACAAGTGAAAGAAAGTTAACACCATCAACTAGGTCTCTACCGCCACCTGGAGGAGGGGTTGTGAAGCTACAGATGAAATTCTGAAGCGATCGCTTCAGATTAAGAAATAAATGAAACATGACTTATGTTAACAGGCACATTGACACAATTACAGTAACACCAGCAGCTTTTAGTAAGAAAATTATATTATTCGACAGTAATATGAAAATGAACCTAAAAAAAAAATTCAATTTATGATGCAGATTACAGCTGGTGTATCATGCAAAGGCACATGCTATTTTCAGGACTGGAGATAGCTGACTTGGTTTTTTTGTTTGTTTTTTTTGCTGTGGCTTTGCATAGCTTCTAAAATGTACCCGGGACACGTGGACTGAGTGCACATTGATGTTTTTCTTATAAAGCTGCTATGCTAGGTGTTCTTTGCACTGAGGTGGGGTGTTTTACAGCCTGAGGGGTCCTCAGAGAAGCAGGCACTGTATTTTTGCATGTTCTTCCAAAACTGCAGGGTTCCTCATCCACACATGGTCAGATAAAGCCACTGAAGAGAGAATCAGGAACAAAAGTTAGACAAAATAAATGTTTTAGATATAGTCATCTTTTGGAACATCACCCACCTCTGTGAGATTCATCTCAGCTACTCCTGATCCCTCCTTGTCCAACTGCTGGAAAGATCCTGTTAAATTAAAAGTTTTTACTACGTTGACAGTTGTTTTGCAACACTAGCCACATTACACCCTGAGTCTTTTGAAATGTTCTTACGTTACAACCACAAAAGTAACTATTTTATGTGATTGACCGACGCAAAGTAGTTCATAAATGAGAAGTGGATGGAAATTCTACAAATGAGTAGGTCTATACCAGCTTTGCACATCAAAGGCTTCAGTGTGATTTTGGACCAGAACTTTCACTAGGTCATTCTAATACATGAATATGCTTTGACATAAACCAGGGGTGTTCACCTAGAGTACCGCAAAGCAGGTGTCCTGAATGTTTTAGATATTCCTCTGCTCAAATGAAGCTGATTTAATTGCCTTAATTACCTCCTCTCTATACCTTCAGGTGCTGCAGAGGCCTTGTGACGAACAATTCATTTGACTTGGGTGTTGAACCAGTGAAACATCTAAAACATCCAATTTAAACATTAAACATTTGTTTAAATGTATGTTCAGAATCATCCAAAGCCCCAGTTTCTGGTCTCTAGTTGCATGTAACGGGTGTTCTTTCTTTAGCTCCATTAATTTCGTCATCTAATTAGATTTCTCTGTGCTTGTAGAAGAAAAGCATCCCCACCGTATTATGCTGACAGTGCCATGGTTTAAAGAGGGGGTGGTGTATTCAGAGTGATTGTGCTTTTTTTTTTTTAGCAGCATCCTGAATGAAGGCCAAAAACTTGAATTTTGGTCTAAACTAACCAGAACACCTTCCACATATATTCTGTATCTTACATGAGCTTTGGCAAATTGTAAACGAGACTTCTTATGGATTTCTTTCGAACAACTAGAGCCAGATTTGTGGAGCTTCCTTTGAACAGAATCCCCACTTGAGCTCTGTGTGTCGGCAGCTTCTCCAAAGTTACCATGGAACTCTTGGCTACTTGCCTGAAGCTCTCCTTCCCCTTCCAGTCAGTTTAGGTGGACAGTCATGTATTGGTAGATTTGCAGTTGTGCTATAATCTTTATCTTTAGATAATTGACTGATTGAACAGTGCTCTGTAAAATTGTTTAAAGCATAGGGTAGAGTTACTGCAGAATTACTCACTGAACATGGCTTCAAGCTTGACCAAGCAGCAGATGAAGTTATCAAAATCAATCAGTTCGTTCTCTGCATACCGCGCAACCAGAATCTGGTGCAGCCGGTTATTCAGTTTAAAACCTGCACAGAGAAATAGTCTGAGTGTAAAATATGAAAGCATTTTATTAATTCAAAGTATCACTATTTAAATTAATGTCAGCAAGATAGCCATGGATATTATACCTGCTGATTCCACAGCAAGTCGTATCTCATATGAGTTCATGGCCCCCGACTTGTCAAGATCAAACTCTCTGAAAATGACCTGGGAAAGAGGAAAAAATGTAAATACAAAACAGATATTAAGAGTAAACCCCCATTTCCCTCGTTCTTACCAGCCACTTTCGGATTTTGTTCCACAGGATCTGAAATTCCACCAATCCCAAACGGGCACTACCATCTTTCTGGCAAAGAATGTGTTACGGCAGCAAATGACACAACAAGGCAATTATTGTGTTGAAAAATTGCACATATTTTGCAAAAACAATCTGAAGAATTGAGGTTGACTTGGTCAATTTTGTGCAATAAGTCATAAGGATACATCCATCAGGTTGACCATGGTTCTGCATGATTCTATGCTGAAGCCATCCGTCTTAAGATCTTTGTCTGAAACAACAAAATTGTGATTTTAGGTTTGTTGAGCAAAGGCACACCAAGGTTTGTAAGGCAGTCTGAGAAACTAACAGCTCTAACAGCAAACAAATCTAACAAACTGATGATATGATGCCAGTAATAAGACTCTGTAGGAAATAAAACTCACGCCGGGCGACCACTCTGTTGAGAATTGTCCTGAGCTCACGAATAGAGATCTCCATGTCCTGTTAAACCACAAAGAATTAGAAAAATGAGTACTACCAGAGCAATTTTCTTTTTGAATTACATTAAAATCCTGTTATAGCTTTAGTGAGGTTCTACACTTGAAAACAATTGAAGTATTACATTTATCAATTCCATTTCTTTAAATTTCAGGTTACCTCTCCTGCTAGTTGGGCAAACATGGACTTAAATGAGTCATCAATATCATCTTCTGTTATCTCCTCCTACATCACAAAAATAAACATAAAATCAGAAATCAATATACTTTAAGCAATTAGTTCTGAAACAAAAAGGTTTCAGCAAGGCATCCCGGATGCACACCTCATCTCCAAAATCAGCAGATATTTCGTCATCCAGTTCCCTGCAACAAAAATAAGTATGAGATTTCCCTTACCACATTTAATGAATGCTGAAAAAATATGATAAAAAAGACACACACTCGGTCTCTGACTGCTTTTCGGTGAAAACCCTGAGGACAAAGTCCGCCTCTTTGCCAGGCTCGAAGGTGGAGGGTACAATGAGGTACTCCCCGGGGGGCAGCCGCAGCCGCGTGCTCACTTCACGAAGGTTGATGAAGGTCTCGGATCGAGCACACGATGAATGACTCAAGAAGAAATTTTTTTTCAAGTGGACATTCTGACAGCCTCTGTACTGAGGACAGCAAGAGACAAATAACTTGATATGGGTTCTCATATTTCTATGTCCAATCCTTTAAAAAAATGCATTGATTATTGCCATGTGTGTTTGGAAATGCACTTAACAAATTTGAGTTGCTTTAGTGAGTAGATCGGTTGTAGTTTAAGGAGCTCTTGGAAATGCATGCAAAACCTCAAAATAGTTGGTTCCCTGTTTTTTAACAAGGTCTGTCACTTTACCCCAAACCTGTGCTGGCTCATCCATTCACACTTAAGGGATAAAAGATTTTTTCAAAATGCATTCGAGACCATTGACAAAGCAGCAATGAATCCATCCATCCATCCATCCATCCATCGGGTGAGAGGTGGGGTACAACCTAGACAGGTCGTGAGTCTGTTCCAGGGCAACACAGAGACACATGGGACAAACAACTCTGCACACACACTCACACATAAGAGCAATTTAGAGAGGCCAATTAACCTTACAGTCATGTTTTTGGACTATGGGAGGAAGCTGGAGTAGTCAGAAGGAACCCACACATGCATTGCGAGAACATGCAAACTCAATGCAGAAAGACCGGAATTGGAACCTGGGGCCCTGATTTATCATTCTGACACCAATAGACACAGACCATGGAGGCACACGGCGTGTTAGGTCTGAATCATGTCCAGTTTTTTAATGCATCTCTCAATGCTATGCAAATGTAGGGAAAAAAACAACTAAATTAAGATTTTAAAAAGCAATTACTTCTAAAATAGGCTCTTGCAACTATAAATATAAAGGAATATATTATCCATAGTAATATTAACAAAACAAAACCAAACAAATGCACACAGAAAAAGGAAATCTTATTTCCCAAAAATGCAGTCTGGTTTATGTTTTCAAAGTTTAAATATTATTACATTTTCAAAGTATTATTTTTTTAATATGCTAATGATGAATAGTGAAAAACCTATGTCAATGGTTCATTGGCTTTTTTACTATATAAAAAATGTGTAAAAGTAAATGTTTTTGTTGTTGTTACAGTTTCATGTATGTAATCCCAACACAGATTTTTAAAAGATATTCTTCATCTCTTGTATAAGAAGACCTATTTTAAAATCTGTTGTAAACCAAGTGTGATGTCTGGTTCTCATCCTAGGACAGACGTTGGTAACCATCATGGTCTCAGCAGTATGAGAGGGCTTATACTGAACTACTAAATGAGTAACGATTTTGAAAATTCTCAAAAAGGGATCCTATGCCTACCTCCTCTGGAATCTGCAAAACGAACAGAAAGGAAGACTGTTAATAGATGTCAGGCAGCAGACATGTCAATAAATTACAGGAGGAAAACAGAGATGATGCATGTATTCCAGCTCTCTTCTCACCTCATAGAGAGCAAAGCCGATGGTGTGCATGTCCTGACCGTGGCGTCGGTATCTGCGGCGGTCCTTCTGCATGAGGGCTACAAGAAAACTGCATGCCACCTCATCATCCTCTGGGTCATCGTCCTCCTCCAGCAATGTGATCTTATACTGGGGATTTATCCAGAATGTGTCTACAAAAACAGAGCATTTATGTCAAGCTGGTTGTGTGAAAAAATACACGCATTATAGGGTATATACACATTGAGAGTTTAAATGAAGGCAACTGCATTGTTGTTGACTTGGCTGTCTCTTACCATTACTGTGTGTTCTTTTAACATCACCAGTTTTATCCAGAAGACCTCTGTGAGAGCTGTCAAGAAACATCATCTAACCCCTGAAGTGGCTACTGGTTTTCTTGACGTTTTTGAAAAGATACCCCCTATTGCTTTACCTGCCCCCTGGGATTTTATTGTCAATGATCTTGACAGTAGGCTTCAGTCCGGCTTTCTCCACTAAAAGTTAAAAATACGCACTCAAAACTTTTGCATCGCTGTGGAGAAATGAAGACCTCAAAAAAGAGAAATTGCAGGGTGGCAGAGAGAAAATGGAGGAAAAATAAAATCACAATAAACCATCAAATATACACAGAACTTATCAAAGCATACAATAACGCAGTAAGAAATTCAAGAAATGCATACTTTTCCAAAATCATCTCAGATCATAAAAATAATCCCAAAATTATTTTTCCCACCAATGACAAAAATCTTAACCGCGTTTCGAATGCACTTCAGAAAACCAGCTCACTCGCTCTCTGTGAGGAGTTTGCAGATGACTTCAGAAGGAAGGTAGACACCATCAGATATAATATTTTATCTTCTCAAAGTAACATGGTTTTAGACAAATCTGAGCTTGTGTTTTTACTAGATGAAACTCTGGGCAGTTTTGTCCTGGTAGAGGCTTAGATTCTTGACAAAGTTTTCTCCTCAGTCTTGCCCACCACATGTCTCTTGGACCCAATTCCCACTTCATTTTTAAGCAATATTATGGATCGTTTAAAGATTTCAACCTCGATGAATCGCTCCCTTCAGACGGGGGTCTTTCCTGCCGCCTTTAAAGGGGTAGTGAGGCCCCTGTTGAAGAAGAGCAATTTAGATTTTAATAACTTTCGACTGGTATCTATCTTACTGTTTTTAAGCAAAATTTTAGAAAAGTTTGTTTTAATTAAACTTAATGATTTTAATAACACTCATAATGTCCCAGAGAAATTTCAGTCTGGTTTTAGGGTGAACCACAGCACAGAGACGACTCTACTGAGGATTTTAAATGATTTTAGATTAAACTATGATGCACAGAGGGTGACAGTGTTAGTTCTACTGGATCTAAGCCAGGTTTACAACTTCTACAAAATTCACCAACACGTGTCCTGACGAAGACCAGGAGGTGGGAGCACATTACACCCGTTTTAAACTCATTGCATTGGCTACCCGTACGTTTTAGGATCGATTTTAAGTGTCTTAATGGTCTTGGGCCTTATCTTTCAGAACTGCTTTTTTCATATGAACCTTCGCGGTCTCTGCGCTCCTCTGGCAGCCTTGTCATCCCTAAAGACACTCACAGCAAGGCATCTTTTCAGTGCTACGGCCCTCACCTCTGAAACAGGCTGCCAGAGGACCTCAGGGCCGCAAAGATCGTATATATGTTTAAGAGCAGGCTCAAGACTTACCTTTTTAACTGATTATTATTTATTATAGTCTGTTTAATTGCTCTCCATGTCCAACTTGCTTATATTTTATCAGTGTTTTACTACTTAGTCTTATATTTATACACTGTTAATTTTTAACCGGTTATTTTATTGTTCCTGCCAGTGTTTCCTCTATGGGAGCCCTCTGCCTTGGGAGCGGTGGTCGGCTGTGGCTGCCTGGGTGCTCTCCAGGTAGTGCTTGGGTGGAGGTGGGGGTCTTGCCCTTGTCTCCTCTGGGAGCCCTGTGTCAGTGCCTTGGCTGCTGCTGTTGATGTGCTGCTGCCGGTGCAGGTGGCTCTTTTGATTGGGTTTCCTTACCTGGCTCATCTAAACTCCACCCGATGTCCTTTTTAATGTTGCTCTTAAGTGTGTATGCACATGGGGGTTGGGGGGGTATATATAAATGAGATCATGTTTTCTGTGGGGGAGGGAGGGGAATGTAGTTTATGTGGGGTCATCTTTAATCTTTAAAGCATTTTGAGTTGCGTGAGTTTGTATGAAAAGCGCTTTATAAATAAAGTTTGATTAACAGACTGAAAAAGAAATCCCCTGATTGGGCAAAGAGTACATTAACGAGACTTTGATCAGAATCTGCAGTAGACTAAATATTTGGTCCTGATTTAAGTGAAGCAATAGTTACTGCACATGCCAGGTTGTCAGGCAGTTTGTTCCAGAGCTGAGGAGCAAGACTAAATGCTGCCTAATCTTGTTTAATTCAGGTCTTGGGAAAACTGAGTCAGTAGGTCTCTGAAGATCTCAAGGGGTTTACATGTGTTATACTTTACATGTATTTTGACTCAAGTCCATCCATCCAGTACTTTCTAAACCAATATTACCAATTTTTAAAAGGATTTTACAGACTAAAAAAACGAAAATGGTCTTTTTTTTATATCTGAATTAGAGTGCATTCAGTCAGCAATTAAAAATACAGCAGGTTATGAGGTAAATCAAAGATAGGACATGTCAGTTTAATAGAAATAATGTAAAATCGTTGCATTTATTAAGCATTCATAGACCTTTCTCATTTAGAAAATGGGAAATTGAAAAAAAGTCAGGAAAAGTCACACATTTTGCCACCCAAAATGTTCTTTTTTTCCCCTTACTTAGCTGGACCTAGAAAAGTGATAAAAGTAAATGCCACACCTTTCCAGCCCCTTCATGAATGCAGAATTCTAATGTTTTATTCTGTTACATGTTTTTAGGCTTTTGCATTAGTCTCTTAGTAGTCTCTGTGTGATCACCACTTACTGGGATGGTTCCTACAGCCCCCAGCGGTGCTGCCTCTCCTCCAAGTCCCGTAAAACTTCACGGTGTTCCAGTGACTGAGGCTGTCCTCACTCAAAATGTCTGGAGTCAAGTTACAGATCTCCAGTCGAGAAAACTGCCTCAAGAAATCACTGAAGGACATCCTAGACGAAATAAACAGAACCACAGCCTTTTAAACGATGAATGTAACTTGAATGAAAGTTAGATGAGGTTAGTTCAGATTATATCAAGAAATATTTAACAAAATCGTCAGTGCCACACTTATTTACCCCGTCCTGTTACAACTATGTAACCCCCTCTTTTTGAAAATACAACACAGTCTCCTGTAACATTTCAAAGAGAGAGGAATGTTTTAATGTTCTTGTGCTTTCATCTCTTCAGATCATCCCATAGCTGTTCAACATATTTACTATGACAAGCAACTGAGATAGCCATAGAAGAAGGTTGACTGAGTATCTCAGAAATCTTTTCTGCATTGATTTGGTCACAGGTTTTAGATCAGGGGTGCCCAAGTCCAGTCCTTTAGAGCAACAAACCTTTAAAACCTTTAGATGCATCCCTTCTCTAACACCAGAATCAAAATGGCTGAATTCCCTCAGCACATCATTCAGCTCTGCAGAGGCCTGGTTACACCCATTCATTTGATTCAGCCTGCAACCTTTACAACCCAAGGAGCCATTTTTATCCTCAGTCCAGTTAAATGAATCTTGTTTAGAGCAACAAATGAGAACTTTTCATTTTTGATAAATATCTGCTTTGGGAAATTTTTTGTAATTCTGAAAGAACCTCCATTTAATTTCTATTTATTGGTTTTGAAATAAAAAAATCATAAAACCTTTGCAAAAAGAGGTTCAATACATGTTCATTAATGCAATGTTGATATTTGTGAAAAATTATGCAAATAAAAAACAGAAAAAAAGATTTTTAATTTTATCCTGCTGTGGAGATTCAGCGCAATTATTCCATGAACAAACTATATATATATATATATATATATATGTAATAAAAGATTACATAATTTTAAAGTTTTTTTTACAAGCCTTTACCAGGGGAGACACTACCTGTGAAGGGCAATGTATGAAATAAAACCATGAAGTTTGCCAAAAAGCAATGTATATTGTTCCTTTTAACTTGTTGTTGTAAAAAAAAAATTATCCTAAGGTAAATCTTACCAAAACTCTCCATCTTCCATGTTAAGATGCAGGTCTTCCCTTTCAGATGGGTCAATCTCATCCCATTCATGGGAACTATGAATGACAGACATGTATAAGAGAAAATTCTCCTAAAACTAAATTTTCACAAAATAAACCACTGATAGAAAAAGCTTGATAGATGGATAGATTTATTTATCCCCAGAAGGGGAAATTCACTTTGTCCACTGCTCACATATTTAAAAATATATTTAAGATTAAAATAAAACAATATATATTAGATTAAAATAAAACAACAAATAAATGATTTAGGAAACATATTCGTGGGAAGTTAAGTGGAAGGAAAAAGTGTGTCTAGAAAAAACATCTATAGTGAACTGGTTTCACTTTTTGAATCTAAGTACCAAAATAAATTCACTTTGAGATGCACCTGTATATCCCGGTTTTGCCCTCACTCACCTGTCACTCCAGGCACCAGTCCACTCCACCTGGCCCCAGGGGTTACGTATTCGGATAAGGCGCACCATATTGCCACCATAATCAACCTGTGACACAGCAGAGGGGTGGGAAATGTAAAACCAGAACTTTCATGGTTGGTGTTAACCAAGTCGCACTGTGATTGACCTCCTTTAGTCCGGTGACGGAGTAGGCATGGCCCTTAACAAGCTTCTTGAAGGTCACAGCCTCCATGTCGAAGGCACTGGTTATCTGTTTCAACATGTGAGCAGAAATGTATAACATGGAAATAAATTGGTGTTTTTAGTCTCATAAATCATAATCAGCACTTACATCAATAGAGCAGCCCAGCAGGGAGCCTCTCTCCAAGGCTTTACCGATTATCCTGTAGAGATCTCTGGGAGCCTTGCACAGCTCGTACATCTCAGACACCCCTCCTGTGAAGTCCTCAAAGCCCTCAGTGGTGCTTCCTCCAGAGAGAGCCTCATAGGAGCCATTTAACCTGATAGTACATTAGAGAAACACTTTAGACGGATTGATCTTAGCAGCAACTCTTCAGAATATCCCTCTAAATAAACTAATGCAAGCGATTTTTAACACCTACTTGGCGTAAGCTTTCTCCAGGAGTGCACTCCAAAATTCATTGCCCTCAGCTGAATGGACAAACATGAGCTCTCCGTCTTTGACAGGCAATCGATCGTCAATCACAACGTCTACCCATTCGCCGAACTGCCAGAACTGCAATGCAAAGCAGAGCAATAAAAAAGAGATCCATCTATTGAGTTTGCTTGAATAGGAATAAACAAAGACAGAGCATAATTGTAAATAAAGAACCTGAAAGTGGAAGATTCCAGCGTAGTCATCTTGAAAGGACTGGCCGTGTGGAACAACCCGATGAAGAAGCCTCTCATTCAGGGTCAGAGAGGCGATGGCTGCCAAGAGCCAGCAGTCGCCTACAGGGAAGAACCAGCAGCCAGAAAACCCAATCAGGACCTATTCGTTCAACTTATTGTTACAATAAATTCCTAACTTACCAAGAGCCCCCTGACAGATATCAGTTCTGGTGGCACCACCCACAATAAACTGGGGGTCATCTGTCAGTTCCTACAAAAAAAACAACAGAAATGACTAAGGATCAGTCAAAATCATTCCAGAAATCTTTTCTTGTTCCAACTGTCCCTCTTGAGGTTTAATCCTGTGTATATTGAGGAGCTGTAAACAAATGTCAGAGGGGGGAGAGGTCTGAGATGCCAACAGCTGCAGAGGTCTGCAAAGCGCCTGTCCATACAAGTCTGATTCTGTCCAGGTCTGCAACATGTAAAGTGAGACATGATATGCCTGCTTACACGCAACAGTCAAAATCAAATTACTGTCCTGAAATGCATGTCGAGCATTCAAAACAAGAATAAATCTGATCTGCTTCAGGTCTGGAATGGAGAAAAAAGAAATAAATATTACCTAGGCATTGACTGATTACTGGTAGTAGGGATGTGTATTGGCAAGAATCTGGTGATACGATATGTATCACAATACAGGGGGACGATAGGATATATTGCAAAACTATGAGTAAGAATATATATTGTGAGTTTTAAAACGGAATTTAACAGTAGAAAAACTGTCACAGCTTTCTAAACAACCTGTTTCATACTTTAACACATCCAGTTTTATTACTAGATCTAGTTGATCCACTGGAACAAAGAAGGCCACCAACTAGTAAAACTTTTAATTTTACTACAAAAAATTACTGTCATCATTAATGGTTTTGTTATAATTCAAAAAAAAAAAAATAGATACACTGCTTTTGAAAACTGACACAATATCATGACATAAAATATTGTGATATATTGATATTTTCTTACATCCCTAAGTACTAGCAAGGCATTAAAAAGTTATGTTTTATTTATTATTTCATTTACTGTATTTCTAAAGATAAATTTTTCATAAAGTTTCTTTTACTCATTTTTTAAAATTATTATTTTGAAATTTGTCTGGATTAATGGAGCCATTATTAACACCCTACCTGTTGGTGCACAGTGCCGTTCATCTGTATTTTTTTAACTCATTGTTGTACTGTTGGGATCTCATATCGGCCCGTCCCCAATATTGACGAGCAGTTAGGATAGCACAAACGTTCACCTAATTTTTTCTTACCGTGGGTCTTATCCACTCCACATCTCTGGTTTTAGATGAATAGGGTGCAAGCTCTTTGAAGCCCAGAGATGGGGGCTCAGCGGGGAAGCAGGGGTCCTCAAACAGGCAGCCAGCATCCAGACACTCCTGCTTCAGAGCCTTGTAGTCCTGGCTGGCAAAGTGGACAGCCTGCTCATTGGAACCCATGCCCTCTGACCGGAGCCTGTTGGCGTATATGCTTGCAGATATCCCACCAACAGAATACATACTGGGGGCAGGACAGAAATATGGAGCACATGGGTGGGTGCAATTTATAAATAGCAGCAAGTTAAAACAGTGACAGAGTCTTGTCTGAATGTTACAACACTTCCTTCAGTGTTATATTTCTGTTTAGAAAAAAAATACAAAAACCTGCTTTCAGCAAAGACTTCTGCACAAGGCTGTAGCACCTAATCCAGTTAACTGAGAGTAAAGCTTTTTCTCCACATTTACTTAATGATTACAGCAGGGGTCTGCAACTCCAGTCCTTGAGTGTCACTGTCCTGCAACTTTTGGATGCATCCGTGCTCCAACACACCTGAATCAAAAGGCCTAATTACCTCCTTGGGATGTCAGCAAGTTTTACGAAGGCATGTACATTAACCATCAATTTGAGTCAGGTGTGTTGGAGCAGGGATGCATCCAAACGTTACAGGACATTGGCACTCGAGGACTGACCACTGGATTATAGCTTTGATTCGCGCAATAAATAAATAAAAATCTTCCAAAGCTGAAGATTTCACTACAGTACTCCTACACAAGTTCATGCTTTCAGCCTTTTTTCTCTATGACATTTAAAAGTGAAAAAAGATCTACTTAAAATTGCTGAACAGTGTTGCATACGTGTCAATTTAGGCCCCTTCAGCTCTGATACTCATGAATGAAATCCAAAGTCACCTACATAGGGTTCACCTATGTGTAAATTAATCACAGTATACACACTGAGAAGGATCACCCTCAAGCAGGAAAATAATAAATATACAGCTAGAACTACAATGGAGGTTTATATCAATGCACACACGTGTGTTAGAATGGCCCGGTCAAAGTACGGACCTAAATCCAATCGAGAATCTACAGCTAGATTTGAAAATTGACGTTCACAGATGCTCTCCATCGAATTTGACTGAGCTCAAACAATTTGGCAAAGATGAATATGCAAAGATTTCTATTACCAGAAGGACAAAGCTGGTAGAAAACAAACCCCAAAGACTTGCAGCCGTTATTGCATCAAAGGATGGTTCTACAGAGTATTGATTCAGAAGGCTCAATACAAACACAAACTACACTTTTCAAATCTTTGTATGTGAAAATTCTTGGAAGCTACTGACTTCACAAATATGCACTAGTTTGTGTTATTCTAACACATTAAAGTGACAATAAAAACAAAATTTGAGGCAGTGAGCAGTATTCAGAACAATCTGAAATCTGGTGAGTTAGATTACAAAGTATTTCTACATGATGGAAAAGAAAATTTAAATGTACATTAAAAATGGCATATTAATCCCACTACTTGGGTCTAGAACATAGAACATCTGTTTGTTTTACTAACTCTACTTTTTATTTCATGTTGAAACATGGATGAGATGTAGCCATATATCAAGTCAAAGCAAACGTGCTGACATGGAAACATTAGTTACAAACCAACAAAAAAAAAAGCACTAGCAGAGAATAATTAGTAAAACAAAAACATGCATATATTAAAAACATGTGACCCATCACTTTAAAAACAAGCAAAGCCCACCAAAAATCATGTTAGAAATGTGATACCTTTTCTTTATGGACAGGCTGAAAGGGACAGTGAGGTAAAAAGAAAAGAGAGAAAGGATTATTCATTGATATGGAGCTAGAAATGAATCACATGACTGATGATACTTTTCACTATTTTAACTTGAATGCTATTGTTTCACAGAGAGTTTCACAATACTCCCACAAATTAAAAAAAGCCTAACATTATCAACACAAGGGGTTACTGTATCCTTTTCTGGATCTGTGCCGGGGGAAAACCTGAACAATGGTGCAGCTCTGGTCTACCTCAAAGGAATCCAAATGAGCAGAGTCTGTGAAGAAAACCCAGATGGGGTTCCCTCCGTAAGTATTCACATCATGTTACTCACAAAATTAGTCAATTTTATTGGGATTTTATGTGACAAACCAAGTACATAATTGTGAGGAAACAAAGAGCCATACAGCAAACATGTGGAAGAGGGTGTTCTGTTCATACGAGACTAAAGCTGAACTTTTAGACTGACATGCAGAAGTCTTTGGCAGTAAACAAACACTGCACATCGTGCATCGCTGTGGCCTGTGCTTGTGTACTGCTTTGTCAATTCCAAAGGACCTGGGGGAGACTGACAGAAGCAAGGCTGCCATACAGTCGGTGCCACCGGGCCTTCTGACCACCAGGAGGCAAAGTGGGTGAAGTGTTGGACAAATGGAGCGAGGGTTCGAACCAGCTCATATGGGACAAAATCCTACCTCCACCATCACCCTGAACACACCATCCCTCCCATGAAACACGGTGGTGGCAGCACCATGCTGTAGGGATGCTTTCCTTCAGGAGGGAACCAGGAAATTTATCAGAGTTGACAGGAAGAGAATTCAAAACAGAGAAAACCTGGTAGAGGCTGCAAAACACCCGTTCTTGACACAGGAGGGCTGCATTAGACTACATGCATCACCTTTCAAAGTCATGCTTGATTTTTACCTCTACTTCACAATAACTCTGAAACTGTGCAGGGGGTTATGAATAGTTCAGAAACGCCCAGGAACTAAAGAAAATGATAGAAATGAAGGACGTGTTCAGAGTCAAAGGAGGCCATGCTTGTTATAGAAAACTAAGGACATTGTTTAAAGAGGCCAGCCCCCAACCCGAGGCCCCTCACGCCTGAGGACACTGTACAGGAATGTCCCTCTGCAGTGTCAAAAACACCAGAGAGGGATCTGAAGGGATCTGATTTTCTCCAATAGTGGAGGAACAAAAATAATAAAGCTGATCCCTGCAGAATGGCAATGATGATGTCATCCATAGGACTTCAATCCTAAACAAACACCTTGAAAACAACAAACACCCTCTCAGGGAGATTACTGCAAGGCCCAAATAAATGTTGGACATTATGTTAAACACTATGTGAAACACTTAGTGAAATCCTTAGTGGATTCTTTTCAGCTGCTGTAAAAACTCACAGTAAGTCAGGCCAGCAGCTTAAACCAGAACTGTTCTGCAGCACCTGTTCAGTACATGCAGGCCTGTTCGTTTCCCTCCCTCCTGTTAAATGCAAAGGTTTCCTCAAAATTATAGATCAAACCTCCACTGATTTCACAGCAAAAATCTGCAGCCGAACTGGTTCTGTCCACCTCACTGGCCAGCTGCCACTTCCTTGTCTATTATTATCAGAGCGACAAGGTGGAGCTGGAGCAGATTAAACCCAGCTCTCCACAGACTGCACCGTTAATCACACACTGACTTGTAAATAAGACCATGTATTTCACCAAAACGGAGGAATCAACTCACCACCGGTTAGAGGAAGGCAGCTTCAGGCTCCCTGAATAGAAAACAGAAAGCGGTTGCCGTGCTAATCTGTGAATCAGTGACAGGGGGACAGATGAGTGGTCCACCCCTATTCTCTGTGCGCACACGCACTGCAGAAAAGACCAGCCCACCTCAGGAGGAGGGCACACCGCTCACCGACAGTAACACAGTGTGACCACTAGGGGCGCCAAAGACCGAAAACATAGATTCTGACTTGACTAAGTAATAAATTAGGGGAACAAAAATATGAGGAAGTGTTATAAATTACCTGCACGTTTCATGTAATTATGTGAACACAACATGCATGTAGATATGTAATGTATTTACAATGTGCATGTTCTCATCGCCGTTACATATTTAGAGCTAATTTCAGCCGGAAAACTATATTTGCACCATATTTTGAAGCATAACCATGCACTAACAATACCGAATACTAAATAGGGGAGAAAGGGGTTGAGTGTGACATTTTTTGCTTGATCAATCCTGGAGTGGCGATTCTTTTGTTAGTCAACTCAATTTAGTATATTTCAAAATTCATTGAGCCAGTGCTGCACTGCCGTGAGGTTTGGTAAGTAGGCAAAAAGAGTCCAATATCCAAAACTTGAATGTTTAGTTTTATGGTTTATTTATTCCGTTTTGCAAGCAATAAACAAAGATCCAATTTTCCATCATTTTCTGCTGCTTCTCCTGCTCCGGTATAAAAAGCATATGCCCCCCCCCAAAGGCATGCTTCCTTGCTGACTTGCAAACAACAAAAACAAAACAACATTTTTTAAAACAAGCATTAATCTACAAATAACCTTTGTAAATAACACAAAAATATAAAGTAGCCTAAACCAAGATCAAATTTGAACCAAATTCCAAATAATTAAAATTAAAAATAAAAATAACTCCGACAAATCAATTTACAATTTCATATCTAATTTAAAACCACATCTAATAAATGTAACAACATCTCCAATTCCACGAACTGACAGAATAAATGGGCCAATTTGATAAAAATTAGAAAAAACAAAAAAACAAAAACAGAGTCAAGCTACCAGCTGATTGTCCTCCTCCTCACTAAAGTCTAAGCTATTTTTAATGCACCCTTCAGGAGGCGTTGGGTGAATTACATCTCCAGGAACCTCTCATGGACTAATTGTATTCCCGTATCTTGCCAGTTTTGGATATAACACTAGTTTGCTGTGTTTTGGGATAGATTATATCTGCAGTATTACCGCATAAACTGCCCCGAGCATTACATCAGTTGGTTTCTAATTGCTCTTTCTGAAAAATGTCCTCTCTAATTTTCTATTTAAAAATACTATAATCCCTCCCACCTCCAAGTCAATTTCTAAACTGCTGAAATGATATTGACGCATCCCCTCTAGGGGGCGCAATTTAGCTACTGTGACAACCCCGTTCTGCCCCACAAATGCTTTGGCCTGCAAAAGTAATCATACCCTTTGAACTTTTCCACATTTTCTCTCATTACAACAGCAAATTTCATGTTTTTGGGATTTTGTGTAATAAACCAGCTCACAAAATATTTAGGACCTTGAGAGAAGGGAAAGTGATACATGGTTTTCTAAGTTTTATGCAAACTAACATCTGAAAAGTGTGGCAGAGTTGTATTAAGTTCTTTTAAACCTTTTGCTGTAATTAAAGCTGCAAGTAAGTAACTCAAACTTTATTTATATAACAGATTTCAAGATAAAAATCACAAAGTGATTTAACAAACAGATAATTTTAAAAATCCCAACACAAAATTTAATGAAAGCAGGTTAAAAATATATTCAATTCAAAAATACTTTATTGATCCCAGAGGGAAATTAAGCGTTGTTGTAGCTCGTACAATTAATTCTTTAAGGAGTTGTTGTAGATCATGATGGCTGTGGGCAGGAAGGATTTCCTGTAGCGGTCTGTGTTGCAGCGAAACTGAAGAAGCCTCCGACTGAAGACACTCTGTTGTTGTATGACTGTCTCATGAAGACGATGCTCAGGGTTGTCCATCATATTTTTGATTTTATGAAGAATCCTTCTTTGCATTATCATCTCCAGATGTTCCACGGTTGTGCCAAGAACAGAACCAGCCTTCTTTGTCAGGTTGTTTAGCCTTTTTAAGTCCCTGGCTCTGATGCTCCTACCCCAACAGATGACGGCTGAAGAGATTACACTCTCCACAACAGACTTGTAGAAGATCTCCAGCATCTTGCTGCAAACCTTGAAGGACCTAAGCTTCCTCAAGAAGTACAGTCTGCTCTGTGTATGTATATGTTAAATATATGTATATGTGTTTGTTAAATATATGTTATGTGTATGTTAAATATATGTTATGTGTTTGTTAAATATATGTATATGTGTGTGTTAAATATATGTTATGTGTATGTTAAATATATGTATGCGTTTGTTAAATATATGTATATGTGTGTGTTAAATATATGTATATGTGTGTGTTAAATATATGTTATGTGTTTGTTAAATATATGTATATGTGTGTGTTAAATATATGTTATGTGTGTGTTAAATATATGTTATGTGTTTGTTAAATATATGTATATGTGTATGTTAAATATATGTTATGTGTTTGTTAAATATATGTTATGTGTTTGTTAAATATATGTATATGTGTGTGTTAAATATATGTTATGTGTGTGTTAAATATATGTTATGTGTTTGTTAAATATATGTATATGTGTGTGTTAAATATATGTTATGTGTGTGTTAAATATATGTTATGTGTTTGTTAAATATATGTATATGTGTGTGTTAAATATATGTTATGTGTGTGTTAAATATATGTTATGTGTGTTTTAAATATATGTTATGTGTATGTTAAATATATGTATATGTGTGTGTTAAATATATGTTATGTGTGTGTTAAATATATGTTATGTGTTTGTTAAATATATGTATATGTGTGTGTTAAATATATGTTATGTGTGTGTTAAATATATGTTATGTGTTTGTTAAATATATGTATATGTGTGTGTTAAATATATGTTATGTGTGTGTTAAATATATGTTATGTGTGTGTTAAATATATGTTATGTGTATGTTAAATATATGTATATGTGTGTGTTAAATATATGTATATGTGTGTGTTAAATATATGTTATGTGTATGTTAAATATATGTATATGTGTATGTTAAATATATGTTATGTGTATGTTAAATATATGTATATGTGTATGTATATGTATACGTTAAATATATATGTACGTTTTTAGACTGAAGACACTGTTGTTGTATGATAGTCTGATGAAGTCTGTTCAAGCAGAGTTCTCCAAGTCAAAACCAGGATCTTGAAATGCACTGGATAATAAACCGGGAGCCAATGAAATTGCACAAGCAGTAGAGTCACATGAAACATTTTGAATATCTAATCAGGAGCCTAGCCGCAGCATTTTGCACAAGCTGGAACTAGTCTAGGGAGGTTTGGTTAGACGTGTGTAAAGCACATTGCAATAATCCAAATGAGACCAAACAAAAACACGACTTACGATCTCCATTTCAGTACGAGAGAATCAGAATCAAAAAGGTTTTATTGCCATATGTGTGGATTGGTTCCCTACATTAGGAAATTACTGCAGTACTTTGTGCAAACATAAAGACAATAGGGCTAGGCTTGAAAATGTTTTTCCAGATGGTAGAAACGGGATTAAACCACAGATTTGAAATTATTTTTAAATGTAAAACATGAGTCAATGGTTATATCAAGGTTTATAACAAAGGAGTTAGCCAAAAAAATCTGCAGCCCAAGGATGTCCTTTATCTTCACAGTATTTTTTTACTGATACAAAGATGATTACTTCAGTTTTTCTTAAACTAATTGAAGAAAACTTTCAGTCATGCAGCTTTTAATTGGATCCAGGCATTTTAGCAAAATTTGCTGTTTCAAAAGTTCATTTAGAAGAAAGGAAATATACAACTGGATATCATCTGCATAGCAATGATAGGAGATATCCTTAAAAGATGACAGTTTATGACCAAGAGGGAGCAGATAAAACAAAAACAACAATGTCTTTAGAGGGTTGTCTTTCCCAGTTTTTGACAAATTTACTGAAGTTGAATTCAAGCTGTTTTCAATTCAAAAAAAGTTACTCTAATGCTAAATGTATAATTATAAGCAGGGCATCATTCAGCTCACAGCAGACTGAAACAGGTCGGTATCACCTGGTATTTTTGCCATTTTTCTGTTCTTTTTTATTTCATAAGCAATTGACCTCTTTTATTTACCTACTTGTTTTATTCTAGTTAATGGGCATCCAGTTTACCTGCTCTGAGATCAGACCTGTTGTTACTCTTGATTTCTGATGCCTTAACATGTTCTCAGCCAGGTCCCTTTGCTCGTTTATTGTATGTCTTTGCTTCGGCTCATGTATTGTTTCTTGTTATTGACTGTGTCTTTGTACTGCTGAGAGCTTTTTGATTTGTAGAGCCTCACCTTTTGTTTTGCTTTTGTGCACACCAAGTTTTCATTTAGGTTCCCTCCATTCAGTTCCTCCTTTGGTTCCAGTTTGATTGAAACCTCTTTCATGACTTCAAAGAATGTGTAGGGGCGGCTGTGGCTCAGTAGTAGAGTTGTCAGTCTGCAACCCTGAAATTGTGGGTGCGATTCCTGCCTCCACCTGTTACATGCCGTTGTGTCCACTGGTGTTGGCCAGAGAGGCCGATGACACGAAATGGCAACTTCGCTTCTGTTTTAATCTTCTCCAAGGCAGCTGTGGCCACAATCGTAGCTTGCTTCCATCAGTATGTGAGAGTAAATTAATAGAGTTGTAAAGTGCTCTTAGGGTCTCAAAAAGTGCTATATAAATTATAGCTATTTTTATTAAATCTCCCCAAATTTATTTGCTTTAAACAAAACATTTAAAAAAATAGGTTACACACATTAACGCAAATGCTAAAGAAAAGCAGCAACATTGATGTATTTGGGTTTTAAACCTTCAGAAGGATTTTGAAAGGAAATTTACAAGAGATGAACTGTGATCTATCTAGAATGTGATGAATATCATTAGGTGAATCAATTTTAAAGTGATTAGACCTACAAGAAATTGAACTCCTGTTTTCTGATTGTTTTCTCTGCTTATGAAATTCTTAGTAATTTAACCATGCATTTGTCCGTAATGTTATGAATACCAGAGAGATTGTTCTGTTGATAGATTTTTGATTACAAACTAATGAGAGAGGTTGAATCATATTCTGCCCACCCCCCTTAATCCTGTCTGGAGTCGTGGTGCGTTTGGTACCTGTCCCAGCAGAAAACAGAAAGGGAGTGGCGAACACCCCCAGACAGGCTGCCAGCACTTTGCAAACACTGATAAATGATTTATATCTAAAAACCATTCAAGGATAATCTCAGTTTCCTTTAGCGGATCCCAAGGTGTTCATAATTTCTTGAAAAAAAACCCATCAGCACCAGTAGGCTACCCCTTAGGGGTCTGTTGTATCTCCATCGCCCCTCACAGCAGACCCATCGATGAAACTCTTGAAGTTTGCAGTTGACGCCACGGTTATTGATTTGATCCAGTGGTGCACACGGTGTGGTAAGAACCACCTGTTCCTAAGCCTACTCAAGAAAGTGGAGATAATGATCTGGGCAACACCCCCACGCTCCCTCCCCTCACCACCCTAAACAATATTATGTCTACTGTGAATCACTTCTGGTTTAGGAACCACCTGAGATCATCCTCACACATCAAGATTGTTCAGAAGAAGGCCCAGCAGGGACTGTACTTCCTGCGGCAACTTTGAAAGTACAACCTGCCACAGGAGCAGCTGGTCATCTTCTACACTGTAATCATTCAGTCTGTCCTGTTCGTCCATCACTGTGGTTAAGGTCATCCGCAAAACAGGACTACAACAAACAACCAATGTGGTTTTTTGTACATTGGTTCCTTTTTTTCTTAAAGAAGATTGCATTTTTTTGACCTGTATACTTTCTAGTTTTTGGTGCTGTGAAGCTGGAAGGATTTTTGCTGTAAATTTTCCCCTTTTTGACAATTTGTTATGATGCGTAACCATGGCAACAATGTGGTTTACAGCCGGAGCAGCTGATTAATAGCAAAAGCTGAAATAATACCTCAACTGAAGCCACAAATCCCTGATGAGTTGATAAGGAGGAGACGTGGATGCAGAGCAGGAGCGAAAAGGAGACAGAGAAAGAGGAAGTTCAAGCCATCTCTTCCATCGATCATAATGGGCAACGTAAGATCACTGGCTAGCAAGATGGATGAACTCCAAGCCCTTACAAGGACTCAGCCAGACTACCGTGAATGCAGTGTTATGTGTTTTACTGAGACGTGGCTGCTGGATCATATCCCCGACTCCAACGTCTCTCTGCCAGGCTTCCTGACTGTACGAGCAGACAGAGATCTGAAAACGAGCAGGAAAAGGAAAGGTGGTGGAGTAGCAGTGCTTGTCAACAAGAGATGGTGTCATCCAGGACATGTTACTGTGAAGTGTCGTCTCTGCAGCCCTGATGTCGAACTCTTGGCAGTTAGTTTCGTCCATATTATTTACCAAGAGAGTTCACCAATGTAATTATGGCAGTTGTTTACATTTCACCTTCAGCCGTTGCTGACACTGCATGTGATGTCATCAGTTCCGTTGTTGCTAAGCTACAGACACAGCACCCCAATGCATTTGTGGCAATATCTGGTGATTTTAATCATGCCTCGCTCTCTACTACACTTCCAACATTTCAACAGTTTGTCAGCTGCTCTACAAGAGAAAACAGGACCTTGGATTTGTTTTATGTAAATGTAAAGGATTCATACATGTCCAAACCAAGACCTCCTCTGGGAAAATAAGATCACAATCTTGTTTTTCTCTGTTCAGAATATAAACCACTTATTCAGAGGCAACCTGTGTCAAAACGAACTGTGAGAAAATGGTCACAGGAAGCTGAAGAAGCCCTGCAGGGTTGTTTCGCAACCACAGACTGGATGACTCTTTGCCAAGCACATGGAGAGGACATCAATGCCATGACTGAGTGTGTGACTGACTATATAAACTTCTGTGTGGACAACATAATCCCCACCAGAACAGTGAGATGCTTCCTTAATAACAAACCCCGGATCACCAGTGACCTGAAGGAACTGCTAAACAAGAAAAAAAAGAGCCTTCAGGGAGGGAGACAGGGAATTACTGAGGAGTATACAGAAGCAACTTAAGGTCAAGATCAGAGACAGCAAGGAGGCATACAGGAAGAAGCTGGAGAACAAACTACAGAGGAACAATATCAGAGATGTCTGGTCAGGAATGAGAAAGATCACAGGTTTTAAGGACAGGAAGGATTGGATAGATGGAAGTCTGGACAGAGCCAATGAACTGAACATATTCTTCAACAGGTTCAGTTCAGGAACTAGCTCAGCATCCTCCTCTCCTGTTCCCAGCCAAACAGACATCCCACTCTCCTCTGATCAACAGCTTTCCTGTTACACCTCGAATGTTTTATCCTTCACCTCAGCCATGGACTCTTCTGATTCCACAAGTTTGACTTCAACCAAGTCAGGAAATGCTGCTACCCCCTTTGCCTCCCCCTCCCACTTGTCTGTCTCCAAAAGTCAGGTGAAGTCAGCTGGAGAAACTGAACCGGAACAAGGCTGCAGGTCCAGATGGTGTCAGCCCCAGAGTCCTGAAGGCCTGTGCAGAGCAGCTCTGTGGGATTCTGCAGCACCTCTTCAACCTTAGCCTAACTCAGGAGAAGGTTCCAGTGTTGTGGAAGACATCCTGCCTTGTTCCAGTACCCAAAAGAACTCACCCATCAGTCGTCAATGACTATAGACCTGTTGCCCTGACATCCCACATCATGAAGGTCCTGGAGAGACTCCTGTTGGCACCCCTGAGTAAGCAAACAAGAACGTATCAGGACCCACTGCAGTTTGCTTATCGGTGTGGAGTTGGAGTTGAAGATGCCATCATCCACCTACTTCAACCAACCCACTGTCATCTGAACAAAGCAGGCAGCACTGTGAGGATCATGTTCTTTGATTTCTCCAGTGCACCTCAGACTTCCAGTACAAATCAGAGACCTGTCATCTGCAGAAATACTCAGATGACTCTGCAATTGTCGGGTGTATCAGAGATGGACAAGAAGCTGAATACAGAGAGCTGGTGGACCGCTTTGTGACATGGTGTGGAAACAATCGTCTCACCTTGAATGTGAACAAAACAAAGGAGATGATTGTAGATTTCAGAAGAAGCAGGGATAAGTCAAAAACTGTTTCCATCATGGGAGAAGAAGTGGAGGTGGTTGAGGAGTATAAATACCTCGGAGTTCACCTTGACAACAGACTGGACTGGAGGCGCAACAGTGAAACCGTCTACAAGAAGGGACAGAGCAGACTGTACTTCTTGAGGAAGCTTAGGTCCTTCAAGGTTTGCAGCAAGATGCTGGAGATCTTCTACAAGTATGTTGTGGAGAGTATAATCTCTTCAGCCATCATCTGTTGGGGTAGGAGCATCAGAGCCATGGATTTAAAAAGGCTAAACAACCTGATAAAGAAGGCTGGTTCTGTTCTTGGGACGACTGTGGAACATCTGGAGATGATAATGCAAAGAACGATTCTTCATAAAATCAAAAAAATTATGGACAACCCTGAGCATCCTCTTCATGAGACAGTCATACAACAACAGAGCGTCTTCAGTCGGAGGCTTCTTCAGTTTCGCTGCAATACAGACCGCTGCAGGAAATCCTTCCTGCCCACAGCCATCATCATCTACAACAACTCCTTAAAGAATTAATTATATGAGCTATACCAACACTTATTTTCCCTCTGGGATCAATAAAGTATTTTTGAATTTGAATTTGAATTTGAATTTGAATTTGAATTTGAAGATTGTGTACGCAAATCATAATAGGTGCAAAGAGCAGTATTCAAATGAGGTATTTGTGTCTGTGTGTGCCGGTCTTTCTGCCCCATGCACTGCGCCACAGCCAGAGCGGAGGAATAAGTGAAGTGGATTCATGATACGTCTTTGGCAAAAAAAAGACAAAAAAGACATACCTGTCAAGTCTATGGCTGTTAGTGAGTTGATCACTATTAGGCTAGAATGTCTAAGAATGTTCTTTTTTGTTTGTAATTAATTTAATAAATTGAATGCGTGCGGTGTACATACGCCACTCTCTGCTCCATGTAGGCACCATTCCAGAGACAGCAGGTGCAGATGTGTTGAGCAAGCAGTGAGTTATGATGCATCTTTGGAAAAAAAAGAGAAGAAATCAGCATAACTGTCAGGTTTATGGCCATTAGAGTGTTATTTACTATTAGGTTAGAATATGTATGAATGATATTTTTCATTTGTCAGTAGTAAACTTTTGTTGAATCGTGGTGATGCAAACTTAAGACATGCCTTTCAGAGGTGATATAAATAGGGGCAAAAACAGCCAGTGTAAAAGGTTTCATGTTTGATAAATCACACTGCGTGTGGAACGCCTACTTATTTGCATGTTCTTCTCCCGATATTTTGCGCCTCCTGACAGAAACGCCCAACATTGCATATTCATCAAAGGGAAAAGTGCTAAATGGATTGCGTACATCTTGGTGCGGGTTTAACAGACGCAGTCTTCCTTGCGCCTGCTTAGTAAATCGCCTGCTGCTTGTTTTTGCGCCCGCTGTGAGGTTTGTGCACGTTTTAACAAGCACAAACCTTTAATAAATCAGGGCCAAAGAGTTTAGACTTTTATCCGCAATAAGAGCGCATTTTATTAAAAAAACAGCCCCCACAGAGACAGTTTCTGCTGTCTCAACCATCTTTGTTTAAAGTTAGCTCTTCTTACAGCTGCCAGTTCAGGAACAGATTCCCCTTTCTTAAAAACTAGGCCCACCATTGAAGGCTACCACTCCACATGCAACATCGGAGAGGAATCTCAACTAGGATAGCCCAACAAAACCTGGAGCCTTTAGCCTCTGAGGAAGAACCTTACTGCAGAGGAGCTGTTTAACTACCTCAACATCTTCCACCAGATCAGAAACTGGGAGAACAACAAGTTCATTTGAGATTATTAAAGGTGTCATGTGATAATGACAGTAGTGACCTTTCTGTTGCCAAGATCTGCAACAGATCTCATCTTATGTTCCTTTGGTTTCATATGTTTCTAATGTAAACAAAAGGGAGATAATGAAATGTAAAATTCATAAACCTATGTTGGCCCATGATGTTGACTTTTTTGCTAAGGAATTGTGGCCTAGGAAGTATCTGCTTGTTCTGTCTCTGAGGCATGCAAATGTGTTTCACTGAGGGAGAGACAAGCAACGGCATATAAGATATGAATTCACAAATGGTGTTATGAACATTTTCTTTGGGGAATATGAGCAATTTTTGTAATAACATTGTCACTCCCCATGCTTTATAAAAATAGGACTATTCTGTAACATCAACATTTTATTTAGTGTTAATTTTCTTTAAAAATAGTTTGGTTTGTAAAAATCTGAAAATAGTGAAAAATGAAATCACAGAAAGTCCACAAACATTAGGTGATGAACATATATGGATAATTGTTTGGTAGTTTTAATCATAATACCATATATTCATTACTATGCAAAAGTATTTTCCAGATTTTGTCACCTCAAGGCCTTAAATTCTGTTGTATTTTATGACATAAAACTCATTATAGCACAGACTTGTGAGGTAGAAGGAAATTACGGTATTGGTTTATGTCTAGGTTTAAATTGTTTTGACATTTTAGCCCATTCTCTTTTGCAAAATGACTCAAGCTCAGTCAGATTTTACGTGAAATGTCTGTGGAAATACATTTTCAAATCTTGCTACAGATTTTTGGCTGGATTTAGATCTGGTCTAGCCATTCTGGCAGATGTCTGTGCTTTAATCTAAATCATTGCGTTGTGGCTGTATGCTTAGGAACATTGTCATGTTTGATGTGTCCCCCAATGGTTTGTGGAAAAACTGAAAACTGGACATGTTATGGGTTTCTATCAATATTAGCTTTCATTTCCCACTCTTATAGCCCAAATTTGTGAAGTTTGTGGTTGCAATATGACACAATGAGAAATAGTTTATGGGGAAGGAAAACATTTGAAAGACAATGAAAATTTAAATATGTTTTGGGACCAGGAAGTTAACCAGTGACTGGACAGTATACAGTAGACTTCAGGTGCCAACAAATGTATCCGGAAAACAAATAATTCATTCTCTTTTAAATCTCACATTGTAGAAAAGGATTAGTCTAACTCCTGATTAAACTGAGTCAAAGATAACATTTGCATAGTGCTTTACTGTCCTGCATTTTGCTAATAGGATGTAAGCGCAAAATGAGGATGTAACACCACAGCTTCTGACTGGGTGTGTCCATGCATGCCTCAGGTTATGAAACACAGCATCTTAAATTTTACCTATTTAAACTGTTGCTTCAGTGTGTTGAAGGATCCATTTCACAACTCCCACCTGGATTTACAGGGTGCAATCTGTTTTTACAACCAAGCATCCTCCGGAAATGCCCTTATAATATTATATTGTTTAATTTTTGTTAAGTTTTATTATATGATAACACATTCAAATTACAATGATTTTTGACAAACTTTTCAAACGTCCAATGCACACATTTAGTCCTAAAAATCAGAGAATAAGAGGTGCTTGTGGTGTCGTTACTTTTAGGTGTGTCCTTGTTTTGTTTCAGCTGTGGTCACAGCGAGCTCACCGTGGATTTGCTTACGCTTGCTGCTGTCTGCACCATCTGTCTCACCTGTCCACAAGCGGCTCCTCCCTGTTTGTTATCTGACTCCATTTTCCCATCACGGAAGGCAACTATAAAGGACTCTGAGACCAAGGCACTTCTGGGAATTGTCCCTTCATGGAAGATCTCGCAAGGCAAACAAGCCCTTTTATTAAATAAAGAAGTCCTTCAAGAGAGCACTCAATTAAAGTGAAGATGACCTCCACAGCAGATCGACTGGCCCATCAGCAGCAGAGGGCAGAAGGCATCGGTACCAACCAGAAAGCAGTGAAGTTTTGTGATCAGGACTATGAGACCCTTCGGCAGCAGTGTCTGAGCAGCGGACGCCTTTTTGAGGATGACCGTTTTAATGCTGAGAGCAAATCACTAGGCTACAATGAGCTGGGTCCATACTCGTCCAAGGCAAGAGACATAGTTTGGAAGAGACCAACAGTAAGACGCAGCTGAAAACCACAGGACATGTATATTTCATTTTTAAATGTAAAATGTCCAGAATCTTTATGTTTTTCCATCTGTCCTAGGAGCTGTGTCCAAACCCAAAGTTCATTGATGACGGAGCGACGAGGACGGATATTTGTCAAGGGGCTTTAGGTGAGTTTCACTTTTTTCATTTTTAAAGAGTAGCAATCATTCTGTAAAGAACCCTCCCACAACTGCTGGCATTAAATTTGCATATGAAAAACCCATGCCAATCCATTTACAGCGTGTGGTAATTTATGATTATCTTTTTTTTTTTGTTTAATTTAAGCCAAACCCCAGACACTTCATGATACTGTGAAAGTTTAGACCTACCAGCTATATTTCTGTGCAACCAGCAAGCACATAATTGTAGATTTGGTCTCATTTCCTGAAACTCAGTGGAGTCAACTTTATTCACAAGTGTGCTTTCAGAATTTGACAACAAATAAATGTTTGAAATGCCTTACCTCCATGTACACTACCTGTGATAATGTACTACCTAAACCTTCTAAGATGGATTTTAGCTTCTTGTTTAGTGAAGATCAGGTCCTTCTACAATTGGTAACTAGCTGTTAGACTCTACAACCAGAAATGCTCCCAACAAACTTAATCATGTTTACACCTCTGCTGTAATTTGCACTGTTCGACTCACTTAATTAACACTGCTGCTGTTATTTCCACATCTGTTTTTCACAGTTTATGTTCTTTTAATCTCTTGTAAATAATACATTTACTTTTTAATGTACAACTAAAAATGCACATTCTGTAATTAATTTCTGTTTTTAAATTATCCTACACATTGCACATTCAAATCTTAGTGTGATACTTTATTTTTAATAACTGCACAGAACTTTGGTTTTGTAATTTTGTCCTTAATTTACATATTATTCTGTTTTTTAAATACTTTTCTAATTTTCACGTGTGAATCTAATGCTTCTATTACCTGTCACTTTGCTGTTGTTACAGCTGAATTTCCCCTTTGTGGGACAATAAAAGATTATTCTATTCTATTGTATTCTATTCTATTGTATTCTATTCTGTTCTATTCTATTCTATTCTATTCTATTCTATTCTATTCTATTCTATTCTATACCTGATTGTACATAAACTGGCACCTGTAAGAACCGCTAACTAAGATGATTGAGGCAGTTCCTCTGAGTCCTGGACTTTATTGGTTGCTGTCATTTTAAGCATTGATCTGAACAAATCAAGCCTCTCACAGTATTTTAACAGTTTTCTAAACACATCATCAACATCACACAATCCTCAATATACATCAGTGTAAAACACTCTGGGAATTCAAAACCCTGTGATTAAAAATCAATTCTGTCTGGTGAACACAACAAAAGATAAACAGTTTCATTCAGCAACTTCCTCTGTTCTGAGCATACATTGTCCCCTTGATTTAATCATAATTCATTCAAAGTTATCTATCACATGTTAAAAGGTCAGAGTATCCCTCATTCAATGTGGCAACTTATTTTGTAGAGAAGAATAGACAAAATTTCCTCCACAGTACATTTTCTCAATTCTCTCAGATGTACACAGATTTCAGTTTAGGGCAGTGTGCTTAGTTTGATTTTTTTTTTTTATAAATGAATTTCTTAAACACTTCATTTCTTCATGCCCTCCAATAAATTGGAAATTTCCTTTTGATTTCAGTCCATTTGCCTCATCTATTACAAGGTATTTTTACCACCTTATTGCAGATTTCTCTGTTTAACATGACTACAAATTATTCGCCGTGCTAATTTTTTCATACCACATATCTAAAATATTCAAAAGAAATACAGCTTTGTGAGCTCCAAAAGCCACATATGCTACTTGACTTACTATTGGATGGTGTTTGAAAAGCAGTGCTATTTATTTTTGCTGGCCCTGATTGGATTGAAGACTGTTTACAATGAATTATACGATAGTGCTAAGACGGTTTCCATTCTTATATTAATGCATGTTTCACATCAATTTATGGGTTTAAAATTGCGTGTGAAATATTAAAATAGGCCATTACAAGCATTTTGAGAGGAGGTCTAAAATGTTTGCAGTTGTTAACTATTTATGGGCAGCTGTGGTCCTAACCCATGAACTCCAGGGGTCCGCTGTTTGCCAACCCCCTCCTGTTGAGGCGTGAGAACAAACAACTTTTTTATGTCAAAAAGTGCATTAAAAATTCCTTACTGGCTTTTAAAACCAAAAACACAAGACTGATAAGGATTTATTTATGCTTTATACTTTCAATATTTGTTATGCCACTAAAATATAATTACATTTGCCAAAACAAATTCTCTACAGATTGCCATATTTGCCATACTGGCCTCTGTTTGAAAAGAAAAAAAAAAACTACCTTGTCATATATAGTTTAATTCACCTCTTTAATAGTTTGTCTGAGGATACTGTTATTTATAAACATCCACCTCCAGTTGATGGTTTTCTTTTTTAGCACAGTACAAGGAAGCTCAACAAATGGATTATCTATATTTGGGCAATTATTGATTCCTAGTGCTGAAAAACTGAAATCCTTTTCGCTAAACTGACTGTATGCATTGCCTGCAGCTTCTCTTCTCATATGCATAAATTGTGTGTTTTCCTTTTATTTTGGTGTGGTGATAAAGAAGGAATAACATTTTGGTTTTGTTGGAGTTATTGATTTACTTACTAAATTGAGTATTGTAATTTTAAACAAAAGGATGGGCCCCTGAAGGAGAGGACTGTGTCCTGAAGGAAATAACATAAAAAACATTGGATTAAAATGTGATAATGTTTCATGTTTTTAAAATGTAGACAAAACATATTGATTCATTTGATAATTTAAATTCACAGTTCTTTTCTTTCAGCTTCAGGGTTTATCATAGCAAATCATCTGTGTCCATTTACTCCTATCCTCTGCATTCTCTACCCTCACACCAGATAACTTCATGTTCTCTTTCATCCATCTATCCATCCATTTTCTTCCGCTTATCCGGGGTCGGGTCGCGGGGGCAGCAGCCTAAGCAAAGAGACCCAGACTTCCCTTTCCCCAGCCACTTGTTCCAGCTCCTCGGGAGGAACCCCAAAGGCTCTCAAGGCTGTTCTCTTTCACTCCATCCATAAATCTCCCTTTTGGTCTTGCTTTTAGCTCCAACCTCAGCATCATTCTACTGGTATAATCATTGTCTCTCCTCCTAACACATCCAAATCATCTCAGTCTGGCCTCTCTGTCGTTTTCTCCAAAACATCAAACATGACCTCTCCATCTGATGTACTAATTTTTGATTCTGTGAAACCTCGTCACTCCCAAACCGGACCTTTGTCCCCTAGACTTTTCCTCTACCTGTAGAATGCCTATTTCAATGCCAATGCCTATTGTAATTCACAATTATTTATCCTTTTGTTTCAGGAGATTGCTGGCTTCTGGCTGCTATTGCTTCCCTAACTCTCGACCAGCGGATCCTAGAACGTGTGGTGCCCCCTGGACAGAGTTTCACTGAAGATTATGCTGGGATATTTCACTTTCAGGTCAGGAAAACGTTTTCTTATCTCTATACTAGCATTTACCCAACATATTTCTTCCTATAGGTAGCTTGGATATATAATTTTTTATAAAACAATTAAGCAAATTCACCAGCTAAGAGAACAACATGAGACTCACACAAAACTGTATGTTACACTACCCTGTAAAGTTGATGTTAAACATTTTCAATGATCCCGATGGGCTTTTTTAATGACACCAGATGCTTAATTGATAGCTAAATTATTATTTTTTTGTGTGTGTTTTTAACACTTTGATTAAATTTTTTGTTTCAGTTCTGGCAGTACGGTGAATGGGTGGATGTTGTGATAGATGATCGCTTACCCACCAGAGATGGGAAGCTTCTGTTTGTTCACTCAGCAGAGGGCTCAGAGTTCTGGAGTGCTTTGCTGGAGAAAGCTTACTCGAAGTACAGATCACTAAAACTTGTACATTGTTTATTTAGTACAGTGTAAACAGCATGGCTTGAATTTGTTCCTCCCTCCTCTGTGTCTGACAGGGTGAACGGCTGCTATGAGGCGCTGTCTGGAGGAAACACCATTGAGGGGTTTGAGGATTTCACAGGAGGAATTGCTGAAATTTACACCTTAAGCAAGGCTCCACCGGAGCTCTTCCAAATCATCCAGAAAGCTCTGACTCGAGGTTCACTGCTGGGGTGCTCTATTGATGCAAGTCGTATTTTCATATTTATCAGCACTTCAATATGACGAGCAACAAAAACGTATTCATGAGGGCATCTGATGAAAGTGTTAATCTCTGATTTTTTTTTAGATCACCAGCGCGTATGAGACAGAGGCAGTGACAGCTCTGAAGCTTGTGAAAGGACATGCATACTCTGTGACTGGTGCAGAGGAGGTCAACATTTTAGCTTCTTTAATTGTTTTCCATTATGGTCGATGATCCTCCACACTCCTTTACCTCCTGTTTCCACTTTACAGGTTAAGTATCGTGGCAGGGATATTCAGCTGGTCCGCATCAGAAACCCATGGGGAAAAGTGGAATGGACGGGTCCTTGGAGTGATGGGTAAATACCAACAATTCATAATAAATTAATAACCAGCGTTCTATCTGGATTCTTTCAATTTGTGCACATAAAAAAGACGATTGAATGCTGACTGCTGTTTTTTCTTTTTTCTTTGTTCCTCTAACCGGGAACAATTTGCTTGATTTTACTTTTTTACATTTTTCTTTAAATATCGAAAATCTCTATGAAAAACATAATTTACTGCTGGTTAATGCCCTGAGTTTTCTAAAATAGATCTTCTGAGTGGAAGTACCTCAGCGACGATGACAAATCAAAGCTGAACCACGTGTCTGAAGATGGAGAGTTCTGGTATGTATAGTTTTGAGTTTACAGTTTTTATGTTTATGAACTGTATTTTAGTGCCGTTTTAGATGATAGACCAATACAAAGTAGAGCATAATTGACAAGTATGAGAAAATTCTACATTAATTTCAAAAGTTTCCAAAAATACAAATCTGAAATATGTGGTATGCATTTTATAATCTGGCCTCTTTACCCTTTCCTGCTATCTCTGATAACAATCTAGTGTCACAATCTGTTCTGTGAAAGTGTCAGAGGTTTGTTAGGGGACATTAGTAAACAAAACAGTATCATGAAGAACAAGGAGCACATCACTTTTTTTTGGATGTATGCAACAGGATGTGTGACAGAAAACATTTGGCCTTATCCTAAGCATATCACCCCATGGTGAAACATGGTGGTGGCTGCATCATGCTGTGAATGGGACAGGTAACCTGGTCAGAGTTGATGCAAAGATTGAAGTAAACAGAGGGCAATCCTGAAGACAACTTCTAAGAGGCTGGAAAAGACTTGGGTAGAATCTCATCTTCTAGCATGGCAATGATGCTAAACAGTCAGAGCTACAATAGAATGGTTTAGATCAACGCATGTTCCTGAGTTAAAATGGCCGAGTCAAAGACAAGACTAAATTCAACTGAGAATCTGATGCTGGATACCAAATGTATGCCCCCTTTTTTACATGGTGTAAAATATTTAATATGCTCTATTTTTTTGTTGTTGTGTCATAGAAACGTTAATAAAATATGCTGAATAGTTCGATTATTTTCTGATTAAATGGGATGCTTAAGGGGAATGAATAATTTTGCAACACACCGTAGAACAAAGTTGCTCTTATTTTCAGGATGTCCTACCCAGACTTCATCAAGCACTTCTCCAAGCTGGAGATCTGCAACTTGACCCCGGACACGCTCGAGAGCAATGAGGTTGGCCACTGGAACAACTACCAGTTTGAAGGGATGTGGAGAGTGGGATCCACTGCTGGCGGCTGCAGAAATCATGCAGGTTAGACAGAAACCTGGAAAAGTTCCCGTATTTCAGAGCACAGAGCTCTGTGTTGTTTCCATAAATAAAACACTTCTCCTCCTTGGTGTATTCCAGCGACATTTTCCTCAAATCCTCAGTTCGTTGTGCGTCTGGAGGATGTGGATGACGATCCTCTGGATGGGCAAGATGGATGCACCTTCCTGGTGGGGTTGATGCAAAAGGATGGACGGCAGAAGAGGAGGCTGAACCGCGAACTAGAGACCATAGGATTCGCCATTTATAAGGTCTCATGATGTAATTTCACACCTAACTTAAAGCTATTAAACATTTATAAAGTAACAGTTTTTTTTCTAAAATGCTTGTGATTGTTTTACAGGTCCCAGATCAGGTTTGTGTCTGTTTGGTTTTGCAGCTCTCTCCTTGATTTTAGTTTCAAACTTGAATATAAAAAGCTTCATTCCTCCCTTAGCGTCCCAGTTTTAAACCTCTTTTCTCTTCTAAGTACAAAGGTCACAGCAATGTTCACCTCGGCCCAGACGTGCTGCTGCGTCAAAGAGCCGTGGCAATGAGCAGCACCTTCATCAACTCCCGTGAAGTGTGCGACCGCTTCAGACTCCCTCCTGGAGAATACGCCATCATTCCCTCAACCTTTCAACCTCATAAGAATGGCAGTTTTGTTCTTAGGGTCTTCTCCGAGAAAGAGGCCAACACCAGGTATCTGAGATACAGTCCTATATGTTGCTGTATGTACTACTTCTTTCTCAAGTATGTCAATAACAGAAATAATTCTACATTTTTATTCCAGTAAGCTGGAGGAGAAGATTGACGCTAAAATAGAAGAGGTACACTTCTTTGCAGATCTTTCAAAAGGCTAGAGTTTTCATTTGATCTGACGCATTACACTCTCTTAGGAGGAGGTGTCTGAAAGCGACATCAATCCTGACTTCAAGAAAATCTTCAAGGAAATTGCTGGCAATGTAGGTTCAGAAACACACACACTCCCTTTAAATTAGATTTATGATCTTTTCTAGACTCCATTATGCAAAATTCAGGTTGTTTTTTTTAAATAGGACATGGAGGTATCTGCCTTTGAGCTGGTGGAAATTTTGAACAACATCATGTCTCACCGTAAGTATATGGAGAAGTTAAGCAATTTTAATAGCAATTGAAAAAGCATCTAATGGTTTCAATGAAGGCTTGGTGACCCCAAGATGCCACTCTTTGTTGTAGATCTCTAAAAGTGATCTTTGAAGATTTTTTAACCCCCCTTTACCATCGTTCTTACTTTGATAAATATGGGTCCTGATGCACCTTAGGGACTAAATAAAATGGAATCAATGCACTGAGTTTAAAGTTTTGGTTTTTCAACATTTTTCAGTGTGTGGTAATGCTACAGTATTAATAAAAGTATTAATTTTAAGGTTTCATATCTATAACAGCAGTTACAATAAACATGCTTGCATTGGTATTGCTTCTTTTGGGGCTAACTGTAGTGAGTGATGCAATGGTGTTTTTCTTTTCCAGGCTCTGACATCAAGACAGATGGATTCAGCCTTGATACGGCACGCCTCATAGTCAGTCTGCTGGATGTATCCTCAATTAAAAATGACACTCAAAGCACCAATTTCGTAACAATGTAAAAACCCTAAAAATGCATTTTTAGCCATTTAAAGCCTTAACATTCTCAGAAAGATGAAAGTGCCAAGTTGGGGTTGAAGGAATTCCATGTTCTCTGGAACAAACTTCAGGATTACCTGGTATGACATTATCTTCACCGTTTACAAGAAATGTATCATAATTTTGACAACATTACCTGGGGTTCAAGCTTGAAGGTCACAATAGTGATATTCATTTCCACGTTCAAAATTGAGAACTATTTAAAACCAAGTCAGAAGAAACGTGAGTATCTAGATATCAGAAAGTTACCAAAAATGTAGAATGTTATGTTTGAACTTCTGAATTTGGGCATCAGTCCATAACACAATGGTCCCCCAAGACAGTAGCAGTAATAGCAACGTTTTCCTTTAACGAACTGAGGATTTATATGGTGATTTATCATGGGAGGAAAAGAGAGTCTGGGCAAGCATTGTCTAAGAGACGTAGCTTAGTGACCTTACAGACTGGCACTGTACCAAGGGAATTAAAAAGCTTGCTGTAGTTAACCCAGTCTGTTGGTAACCACTGTGGAAAAGAAAAAAAATGAGAAAATAATAAAGTTTTTGGCACAATTCAAAGAGACATATCCTCCACTCAAGTTCTGACCAGCATTGTCAATATGATATCTCATCTATCACCCCTCCCATTTCCGCAAACCACTGTGTCACCTAAATACAAGCTCAGATTGTGTTGTCTGGCCCTAAAAAAACATTTCGAGCTATTCATTTTAATCCTACACATGCTGTGGATGGGAGTTTAGTTAAAATATCTAGACAACATCTGCAGTAAAACCTTCTCTCTTTTATTTGGCTGGAACACCGGGAGAAATAAAGTTGCAACAGCTAATTATCTATAAAAGAAAGCCTTATCATACCTGATAAACTTTATGTTCACAAAAACCCACAGTTGCATTGTGGTCTGGCTGTTGGCTCCCTGCTTGAGCTATTTTACTGAGCTATAGCATTAACTATATTGTGTCTCCATCCCTTAGCATTGAGTTGTTGATTCCCACAAATTCAAGACTCCCATTGTTTTATAACTCAAATATATATCAAAAACTCTTCAACAAAAACTGTGTCTTTGTTGAAGAGTTTTTGATATATGACCCATTCCTTCAAGATGATGCCATTAGGTACAGAACATCATCTATATATGGCAGCCCATTACAAAAAAGCTGTTCCAGTTTATTTTCATGGGGTGCCTTGTGATTCAGTAGTAGAGCGGGCGCATCATATATGTTGGTCAAGGACCCCAATAGGGCTTGATTCTCTACTCTGGACCATTTACTCCCTTACTCCTGTTAAGTTACTAAAAAATGACGGCCACTAACCCTATAAAAGCTTCAAATAAATAAATAACTTACTCATTGAATGAAAACAAGGGACATGTAAATAGTGATTTATTTATGCCACATATTATAAAGATTTTAAAATTTCTCAGCTTTAAAATGTGATGTCAAATTCCCTTTAAATAAATGTCAACCATGCTGGAAAACCTGACTATGTAATCAAGCTGTAAGTGTGCTGGTCATGTAGGAGATCTTCAAGAGTCACGACACAGACAACTCGGGTACGATGAGCTCCCTTGAAATGAGAGCCGCCGCTACCAAAGCAGGTAAAAACCATACTGACACACCTTTGTTGTTTGCACAGTTTTATTCTTCACTAAATAGTCTGTTGTTTTCTAATGGACAAATAGATATGCATACTTTGAAATAATTTTTAAATTATCCTGCTCAATACACATTTCTTGGATCTGAGTATGCTTTTTAAAAAGTTCCTAGTAGTTGTAATTTTGCCCTTTCTGTACTGTGTGTTATTCTGAATTTAGGTCTTTGTCTTTCATATATTTATTTTGTGTAAATCTTCATGCTTCAATTACTTGTCAATTTACCAATGTTGTGCCTGAACATCCCCTCTGTGGAACAATAAAGGATATTTCTATTCAGTTTTTCTTACAATTGTTCGCTGCAAAAGCTTGCGACAAATGAGTGAAAACAATGCTGCATGATTATTTTTATGGTTTATCAGAAAACTTTGTCTTTTCACTATATTGTTTACTATTACCAAGCCAGCTTCTTTTTTAACTTAGCAAATGAAAACACAGCTTTGCGAACACGACGTGGTTCTTCTTTCTGAGGTGTATCTGACCAAGCAATGGGGAACAAATAGCAATCTGTTGACTCAGATGTTTGTGTGTGTGTCTCTGAGAGACATCAGAGGGCAGTTACAGAGGAACTGGAAAAGCCAGTTAAGCAGCTCCCGCCCAGCGCTCACATTTAATTTCCTGCATGTCGACGTTGGCAAAGGACCAAAGTGTGCAACATGTCACCCTGCTAGTGTCTAACACCTTTCAAAAAAACATACCTGAGCAGGTTAAGAACTAACAGCCTTTACCTTTAAGAGTTACCCGTATAAACTACACAATAACACACTACTTATCTTCTTTTTTGCAGGTTTCCATGTCAACAGCCCTGTGCTGCAGGCCATCGTCAATCGCTATGCAGATGCTCAGTTTGCAATAGACTTTGACAACTTTGTGGGTTGTCTCATTAAGCTGGAAATGCTCTTCAGTGAGTGACGGCAGAGCAAACAGAGCAATTTCACAACTATGTTTATCCTAGTAATGTGACAGAGAGCAAAGTGGTGTTTACATTAGTTATATATCTCTTTGTCTGCCTCTCCAACAGAAATGTTCAAGGCGCTGGAGAGAGGAGACTCAGGGAAGATTGAGCTGAACATGGAACAGGTGGGAGAGGATATAATAAAGGGTGCATCTCTCTACATGATCATTATTTATTCGTTTTTGAGTTTTTCTTATTTGTTTCCTCTTGCAGTGGATGTGCCTGGCGATCTATTAGCTCAGAGGAGCAACACAAGAAAAATTCAAGAACAAGGAAGTGAAATTATTTTAAAAGAAAATGAATGCTGAACCCAATCAGCTTTTTGGGCTCAATACATTCTGTGAAATAAAAAATGTTTAAAAAAATAAGAAATTTGCCTCTTGTGGTCTGATTTTGTATAAGATTACACATTTTCTATCACTATTTGTGAATGTGAATGTGTGAACAAAATTATGATTGCTGAGCTGGCTACAAACATGTGAACCAGAAAGGGCTGTCTAGCATGAACAATGAGGGGTGTGGAAACATTTGATCTGCACATATCACATACAGCCTGTTTAACCGAACACACAGTCACATACAAGGAGTGGCAGCCAGCCAGAGGTAGACAGAAACTGCCAAATACCCTCCAAGATGTCCGGCATTGCAGCCAAACTTCAGCATTTTAGAGAGAAATCCAATGGGATTGGAACCAATTCTCTAGCACTGAAATACCTGAACCAAGACTTTGAAGAGCTGAGGAGAAGCTGTCTGGAGAGAGGACAGCTGTTTGAAGATGACTGCTTCGAACCTCTGCCTTCATCCTTAGGCTTCAACGAGCTCGGGCCAAACTCCTACACAGTGCGGGGAATCACCTGGAAGAGACCTTCTGTCATTAAATAGAGATTTCTGGGAAAGCTACTGTATTCATAATTGTAATTCTTAGTTGGTTTTTATAAGTAAAATCAATGATGAAAAGACTTTTATTCTTTTATTTAGGGGGACAAATTAACACTTATTTACAAATAAAAACGTTTAATTATTCATGGGAAATAGAAGTTGGAGGAGGTGCTACGCAGATAATTATCCTGTGTGAAACACATAGTGAGAATAGATTCCCTTACTTTTCTATGAGGTCGTTAAATTGATCAGAATGCTTTACATTTTCTTTAACCACTCAATTCAAACTTGACAATGGTTCAAAGGTTAATAAAATAGCACTCAAATGAATGCTTTCAAGACTGGAGTTGCTTTAAGATAGACGTCCATCTTGATTATGACTTGTCTGAGACTAGCCATCAGGTTCAGTCTCTGGGACCAGCTAATATGAAATAATCTGGTTGTAAAATGCAAAAATGTTAACAAATATCGCGTTTTAACACTATTGTTAAAATGTATATGATCCTTGAATTGTTTTTAAACCAGACAGGGTTTAAATATTCCATTATCAATACATGTTTCACAGAGGAAGAACCTTTGTGACACACTACCTCCAGCCTGCATTTCCCATATAAATAATCAAGGCCTCTTTTGTAAATTACCACCCAATGCCACTGTGACAATAGTTCAAGGTTTCACAAAGTATTTGCATAAACGTCTATGATGTTTTGGGATTTTAGTTCTTTTGGACTAGCCGTTAACTAAAGGCCTCAGGGACAAACTAATCTGGAATTACCTGGCTTAAATGAAGATACAAACTACTGCAGGTAGTAAGCTATTCAGAGTTTTTAGCTTTCATCAGAACCACACTTCTAAACTCCTGAACGGTCACTTTAAGAACATCTTCAACGAGTAAGATAAGAATGTCACATGAGGAAGTAGCACAGTCTGACTTGCATTATTGACTCTTTTTTTGTAGGAGTTGTGCTCAAACCCCAAATTTATCTCTGAAGATGCTACCAGGACCGATATTTGTCAGGGAGCACTAGGTGAGACACACAAACCGACATATATACAAATATTTATTTTTGAATAGAACTTAAACCAACACATCAGCTTGTATTAAAATGAATCGCATTCAAATGTATTTCACAAGAAGATTAGATTATCAACATTTTACATGCCACATCTTTCCATCCTGAACTCTTCCAATGCGTTTGCATGCTTATCTTAGCCTTTCCCCTGAGAAACAGAAACACACTGACACTGATAATCTATAAAAACGGCAAAAGATATGCACAGTTTTCTCCTGACACCGATGTTTATTAATCTCTGGAAACAGTTCCTTGCTTATTTTCTTTATGTGGGAAAAAACACCTAAAGCAAATTTTTCATTTTCAAATATTTGTATACTGACATCAGCTGTCACTGATCACAACGTCTCAATTTTGTTTTTGTGCCCACACCCAGTCTGCTTGAAGTCTTGGTGACACTGAGCAGCATTGAAAGATTCGGCTGAGGATTCTTCTTTGTGTGTGTAACTAATCAACACAGTAAGAATGTTTTGGAGATGTTGTGCAGTGACAATATTAAAACCATCTAAAATGTTGAGGATGGTAGATTTGCTTTGAACACAGCAGTTTACCTTCATATTTTATTTTATTTTATTTTATTTTATTTTATTTTATTTTATTTTATTTTATTTTATTTTATTTTATTTTATTTTATTTTATTATTATTGTTGTTGTTGTTGTTGTTGTAGCAGTAGTAGGCCTAGTAGTAGCAATTATACTTTTACTTATTTTTAACTCAAACTTTTATTATTATTATTATTATTATTATTATTATTATTATTATTATTATTGTTATTATAATACATTTCTCAATCCCCACAACACTAAATTATCTTTCTTCACTTCATCCTACATGTATGGCTTCTCCCGTGTTTTCACGGGGGCAACCTAGGCTCAGGTGCTGGGATTTCATCCTATGACTGATGGGTTGCCAATGGTTGAATGACTGAATGTAGTTCAAAGCACCTTGTGGTCCTATGACTGAAAAAGCGCTATACAAATGCAGGCCATTTTACCTTCTTTTTTTTCAACCATTTTCTGCTCCGTCATTGTATTTTGTGTAATAATTATGTCCTTATCATCTTGTCTGTGTGATTTCCTCTCATTTAAAGAGCGTTAGGCCTGGCAGCACAGGTTTTTGGTGCAACCTACCAATATGGTCAATATGTTTTTGGAGATGTTTGACAGTGACAACATTCAAATTCAATTCAAATTCAAAATTACTTTATTAATCCCAAAGGGAAATTAAATGTTGTTGTAACTCATTATGCAAGTTCCATGAAACCATCTGAAATATTGTGTGTGTTTTATGAGATTTACATTGCTGAATCTTTTCCAGGTGACTGCTGGCTCTTGGCAGCTATTGCCTCACTGACTCTCAACAAGCAGGTTTTGTCTCGTGTTGTCCCCCATGACCAAAGCTTTGACGAAAACTATGCTGGAATCTTCCACTTCCAGGTACAACACTGCCTAAATTAAAGCCTTGATTGTGTTGAAGGGACAAGAAAGTTTGATTTGACTGGCAGCGTAATGTTTTTTTTGGCTCTCAGTTCTGGCAGTTTGGTGACTGGATAGATGTGGTGGTTGATGATCGTTTGCCCACCAGAGATGGGGAACTCCTGTTTGTTCACTCAGAAGAAGGCTACAAATTTTGGAGCGCCTTGCTGGAGAAAGCCTACGCTAAGTCTGGATGAATCTGACTATTTAGCTGTATACCTCAACTTTTTACTATTGGTCGAGCCCCAAACTAATCTTTTTTTTCCTTTTAGAGTAAATGGATGCTATGAGGCTCTTTCTGGAGGCAGCACCACTGAGGGCTTTGAAGACTTCACTGGGGGCATCGCTGAGCTACATGAACTGAGCAATCCAGATCCACATCTCTTCAAAATAATCAAAAAGGCCTTGAAGAGAGGCTCCCTTTTGGGATGCTCCATTGATGTTCGTCTGAGTTCTTCATTGAATAGTATGTTTGCTGTCTTTGAGGTATTTATCTCACACAATCTTTCATTTCATCACAGATAACCAGTGCAGCTGATTCTGAAGCGATTACACATCGTAAGGTGGTGAAGGGGCATGCTTACTCTGTAACAGGAGCAGAGCAGGTGAGGCTGCAGGGGTTATTTGATTTGAGCAGTTCTGTTTCTGCAGATACGTTTGATTTTCCGATCTTCATCAGGTTGAGTATGAAGGAGACATGGTGCAGCTGATCAGGATCAGAAACCCATGGGGTCAAGTGGAGTGGACAGGAGCATGGAGTGACAAGTGAGTTTTATAGAGAGCGAGCCAACATGTTCCCAGACAGGTTTGTTAATCGAACTCCACAATCATAGAAAACGAGGTGGGTCTGCTGTTTTTGTGGGCCAACCAAATTTTTCGTGGACTGTCTTAAAATTCTGCATAAAGGTATGAAAGGTCTTTGAGTTTACTTAGCTGAGCACTCAGTTTCTGCTTGCACACTCCATGGAAGCCATTTTTGCTCAGCCTCTTTCCTATTGTTTAATCATGAAGACAGCTATTCACTAAGGAGGTCTCCAGGGCTTCGGGTGTTGTACTCAGTTCTTTTGGGTTTTCATTGTGGTTTGCTGAAGTCCCAAAGCCTTTCCAACTGAAAAATTTAACTGATGTTGTTTCCTATCTTTTGTTGAATTGCTCATGATGAGCCTACTTCGTCTGGTCAGACAGGTTCCATTTAAGCAATGTCTTGAGTCTGCAGGTCAGGCAGTTGTCAGGCCTGGGTGTGGCTAGTGAAAAGGAACCAAAGAAATCGAGTTAATCACAGTTCATTCAAGTTTTAACAAAGGGACCAATTATATGTTCACTGTGAAAAGCTCTTTCTGCTTCAGGTTTTCCCTATCTGACATTAGACTGATGACTGTACACCTTGGATATTTTTCCCCTTCTGAAGAGCAACTAGAGCAGTAGACAAGCATGCAGTAAATTTAGAACTGACAGCAACGCTAAAACAAATTTCAAGTTTCAATGGACAACCCCAAAATAAAATCCAGTCAGAAATACAGCATATGTTTCTAAATTTTTCATTAGATTACTTAAACGGATTCTTCTAAATGTGTTCCTTGTTCTTCTACTCCCAAACTGCCCTAATGTGACACATGCTTGTGTCATGCTTCTTACACACATAAACAAAGAGACCCATTGGAAAGGCTGGGAAATCCTGTTGTAGAACAGCTGTATCTATACTGTGAGTTTATGGCTTGTTTTGTGGTTGCTATGTAGGTGGGGAGTCCTGCAACAACATGGCTCTCCTCTCTCTGAGCTCAAACGGGACTCATGTTTCTTTGTTCTAGCTCGTATGAATGGAGATCTGTGAGCAGTGAGGATCGGGAGCGACTGACCAACCGCTCTGAGGATGGGGAATTCTGGTACATCAAAAATAATTGGGAATGAACTATTTAGTAATTGTTTTTACATGGAGGAAACCATTCTGAATTTTGTTTTTTTGAGGTTTTCCCATCTTTGTTTTCTACAGGATGTCTTTTTCCGACTTCCTTCGTGAGTATTCCCGCCTCGAAATCTGCAACCTCCCTCCTGATACTCTGACAGACGACGAATACCAGAAATGGGCAGAGTCAGAGTTTGAGGAGACATGGAGGAGAGGTGTGTCAGCTGGTGGCTGCAGAAACTATCCAGGTAGGCCCTGTTTGAATGCTGCACCGACAGCTCTCTCCACATTTACTGGCACCACTTGTGAATTTGTGTTAAAAAAAGGAACTTTAAATTAATATTTAATTGTTGTTATATAGTTTCAAACTGTCACATGTTAAAAAATATAACCTTTTATTGGTCAACTTTGAATCAATAGTGTCTTCTCTTCAACTCAGCCAGCAGATTTCCTATAGGATTCAGGTCTGAAGACTTAAATGACCATGGAAAGAGGATAATTTTGTGTCCGGTAAACTGTTTATGTGTTGGTTGGATCATATGTCTTAGAGCAACACTTTGTTGAAAGACTAAGCAATTAACCATTTTTATTTTTTCTGCACAGTGGTCCAGTTGGTAGCACTTTTGCCTTGCAGCAAGAAGGTCCTTGGTTTGAATCCCGGCCTGGGGTCTTTATGCATGGAGTTTGCATGTTCTCCCTGTGCATGTGTGGGTTCTCTCCAGGTACTCCGGCTTCCTCCCACAGTCCAAAAACATGACTGTTAAGTTAGCTGGTCTCTCTAAATTGCCCTTAGGTATGAGTGTGTGTGTGTGTGTGTGTGTATGTTGGTCTGTCCTGTATGTCTCTGTGTTGCCCTGCGATGGAATGGCGACCTGTCCAGGGTGTATCCCGCCTCTCGCCCCTTGACCACTGTCGCTGGAGATAGGCACCAGCCCCCTGCAACCCTGCCTTAGGATGGACGGGTACAGAAAATGGATGGATGGATGGATTTTTTTGCTTAAATGCCATGGGTGCTTTGAAAATTTCTACTATGAGAGCTAGAACTTTTTTCCCCTGGATTTATACTGCGTTTCTTGTGTGCATTTCCACCGTGGGAACTCGAACAGGTCCTTTATGAAAATGACATCTGCAGAGCACCAATTACTCCCACTGCTGCAGTGTTGAACAACGTATTGTTCAACCACTTAATGTGAAGAGGAGAGGCTCCTATTGCAAATATACAATTAAAATGCAACAAAAATATAACCTACGATTACATGACAGCACTATGTGTTATATTTTATCAAATAGCAAGATTATGATATATATTTTCTTTCTTTCTTTCTTTCTTTCTTTCTTTCTTTCTTTCTTTCTTTCTTTCTTTCTTTCTTTCTTTCTTTCTTTCTTTCTTTCTTTCTTAAAGAAAAAGTAAAGAATTAAAGGTCACTTGGTTCCAAGACTTTTTAGATACCTTCACTGGTGGTGAAGTCAGGAGAAACTATTTATACCAGTAGCTTGGAGACCTAACAAACCTGCACCTATTGAAGAATTCAAAAACACTCCATGGCAATCCCAGTCCGCATGTAATTCAACACAGTCATAAATTACCTATTGTGACCAAATCTGTCATTTGAAAGACTAAAAATCTGGCAACATTCAGGCAGATGTTATTTTGCTCCAGTTCTGACCAGCATTGTCTCTCTGATTGGCACAAGAGTGTGTCCACATGATTCTTACAACAAAATGTGTCACCAGAAAAACTTACTTTATATTAGCGAACCATGGGGTGATAGTGAAAGTATCACTTTTCTCCACATAATCATTCAATGTTTTACTCTTGAGGACCTAACTAAAACTCAGTAATGGAACTGCCATAATGTTGTTCTTTAGGCACCATTTGTTTACATCATTCAGATTCTAGGCAAGACAAGGCAATTTTATTTGTATAGTAAACTTTCAAAAACAAGGCAACCCAATGGACCTTTACACAATTAAGGGAAAAATAAAACAACAATTAAAAACAGAAAATAACAACAAAGATGTAAAAGAACATTAAAACATACTTTCCAGTTATTAATCAATTAATCAAAGTTATCTCTAAACCGATGGGTTTTTAGCTTTGATTTAAAGGATGTTTGGGTTTCAGCAGGTTTGCAGTCGTCTTGGAGTTTATTCCAGATAAGAGGAGCACAGAAACTGAATGCTGTATCTCCATGCCAAGGATGGCTACAAATGCTTTATTTATGTCAACAGTGCTTTTGAAATTACTTATATGCTTTGACAGACAATGTAAAGGCAGATTAAGATTTATCTATTAAACTTTCTGTATTTATAGGATTTATAACTATAAATATCACAATGTTTGCCTCTTTCGTATTTATACGGTATTAAAAATTATGTTTTGAAAAGGAAAGCAAATTACTTTGTTACAAAAGCCATTTATGTGTTTCCTTCTTACAGTACTCTGGCCAGACACAGGTACACCTTAAAAAAAACTTTTTCCTGCTCAACCGTTCGGCAGCACGCTCTGAAACCTTCATCAACCTGAGGAAAGTCTGCAACCGCTTCTGTCTTCCTCCTGGAGAGTACCTCATTCTTCCATCCACATTTGAGCCCAACAAGAACGGAGACTTCTATGTGCGCGTGTTCTCTGAGAAACAGGCCGATATCCAGTATGCTACCAATACTACCAGCACAGAATATCATACAAACAGTAATTTAATTTCTCTCTTATTAATCTGATATTTTGCTTCTTCCAGGGAGATCGATGATCCAGTGGACAGCAACGTGGAGCGGGTAGTGTCTTATATTTGTATTCGTGGCGTTCGTTTAATTTTGACAGCAAATGAAAGCTTGGCTTTATCATCTTTAGATTGATATTGATGAAGACGACATCAGCGACAGATTCAAGAGGCTTTGTGGACAGCTTGCAGGAAATGTGAGCATCCTAAAGAGGTTTTTTTTTTAACAGTCCTGTGGTGTCTAATCTTTTTTTGAAAATAAAACAGTAATGTTTGTCTCATTTCTTAGGATGTGGAAATTTCTGGATTCGAGCTGCGACGAATCCTCAACAGAGTGGTGTCAAAGAGTAAGACATTCCTGCTTCTCCCAGGTTTTATATTGATGTTCATTAGATCCAGGCGGTTTTCACGTGTTGCATGTATTTTTCAGGAGATGACATCAAAACCGATGGGTTTAGTCTTGGAACTTGCCGCAATATGATCAACCTGCTGGATGTATTCTTTCTTTTCATACCAGGTTTGATCGTTTTTTTAAATTATTTTCATTTGAACAATTTCACATAAATTAAACAACATATGAAGCCAAACAAAATCTCAGAAAGTATCCGTCATAAATCAGGGACAAAAATTTAAACGTTCAAAAAATAACTTTTTGTTTAATTTTTGCACACCCCCTGAGTTTTTTTTACATCTTCAATTCTTTAAGTTTATTATTAAAACTATACCAGTTTTCTTCATTCGTCAGCTTGTATTTTTCTCATAAAAGATGTTGCCAAAGCAGCTTTGCAGGGTGAGAGCAATGTCATTGATCTGAACCAAACAAAAGTTGATTTCCTCATTCAACCTTCTTGTTTAGTGTGTACTAGCTCAAAGCTTCAATCAAAGTTAAGTATTGCAACTTGTGACATTCTTGGTGTAAAATTACTACGATGAAGGTATTTCAAAATCATTTGTAATGTTTCAATCGACACTTTGTTTGCTTAGTGAATGTTAGCTGTCAATCAACCAGGAGCAACAGCTTAAGAAAATCTACAAGCAAACTCTCATGAAGAGATCCAGACATATATTTGTTTTTTCTTTTTTTTACTCAAATTACTAATGTCTTGAAACGGTTAGTAGCAGGACCCAAATGCAGGGAGGAGGCAGGCAGGTGAAAATAAATGAATTTATTAAAAAAGGGAAACTCCAAAACTAACATCCAGAGAAACTCCAAAATAATAAATCACAAGTGGAAAACAAGGAAACAGGCTGGTGGAAATAATCTGACACTGGATGAGAACACCAAGTGGTATTTATACAGTGCAGTTTGATCACTGCATAGCTAGAGAGGTGAGTTGACAAGCAGGTGGAAGAAAACTAGGGAGTGCAGGGAGCTGAGCCACCGGGGGAATGTACTGGGTATACACTAAGAAGACCCCCAGAGATTTAAACACGATGCAAACCTTGAAATACACAGAAACTCAACTGCTACATATTAAGAACCACAAGGTGACAAAGAAAAAGGAAATTAGTGACTAAGATCTATGGAGAACACGTATAGCTAAAGATTGCAACTCAGCAGAACTTAAATATATATGAAATATTAAAATACAAAAGAGCACAAGAAGCCTTAAAACTAAGCAATGAACTGAATATGAAAAGTAGGCAAAAATAAATTAATGAATGAATTAATTAATTAATTAAATCTTTGTTACGATCATTAAAACAACAAATGTCAGCAGACAAAACAAAAAATTTAAATAAGAACAATAATGAAATATAAAAAATAAAAGACAAGGGTGACAAATCCTAAAATAAAGCAAAACAGAAATCCCATATACCATGAAAGCTGCTTGTCTTAGTAAAATAGAATAGTTGCAAACATGTTTTCTACAAAAGTTATGTTTTTATATCTGTTCCTTGAAGTGGAACCTGTTGTAACATAATAATTTTAGGCTAAATTAAATATAATAAATATTAAACTTTTTACTTTTAACCTACACTTAACTATCCATGAGTTCATGGTGGATTTATTATAGTATTGCAGTTTTTGTCACAGCATAGGTAAGTCTATGTCATGTTTACATGACTTGAATGTTGAGAAATAATTAGTTCAGCTAAGAGCTGCTTTTGTATCAGGTGAAGAAGAGCAGCCCTTTGGGGTGGGGAGAGTTTAATGGGACTGTAGCTGAAATTATTTATTACAGTATTGTATCTTGAACAAAAAGTGCAAAGAGATGTGGTCAAAATTAACTGCATGTCCAATATAATGTGCTTATCTGTTAAATTCAAGCATTTTGATCTCTTTAGGTCCTCATAAATTATATTTTGTACCTGCTAATATTCATCCAAAACAACAAAAAGCTTTTTTGGGCATACGAAATGTGAAGGAACTTCCACCCCCACCTCCCAGTGGTCTGTTCTGTCCACCCTCAATCTAAGGTTTGACAGACACCTGTGTTAGGACCCGGCCTTGAACAGGATCAAGATTCGGAGAGGAAAAGAGAAAAAGACTAATCAGCTTTGTTGATAATCAACCATTCCTTGCATTCTCTCTCCTCCCCTCTCAGTTGTTCCTGAGCGGTGCTTATTAGCAGCGCCAATTAGTGGCTGAGAAAGAGAGAAAAAGGAAGAATCTCCAGAATTATTTTACTATTTTCATATGTTCCTAAAAGAGCACTTCGCTCTCAGACTGCAGGTTTACTTGTAGTTCCTAGGATTTCTAAAAGTAGAATGGGAGGCAGATCTTTTAGTTATCAGGCTCCTCTCCTGTGGAACCAGCTCCCAGCTTTAGTCCGTGAGGCAGACACTCTGTTTACTTTTAAGGCCAGGCTTAAAACTTTCCTTTTTGATAAAGCTTATAGTTAGAGTGGCTTAGGTCATCCTGAGCTATCTCTGTAGTTATGCTGCTATAGGCTTAGACTGCTGGAGGACAGACTTACCAATTTTCTTCACTCTGCTACTTCCTTTTCTCCTACTACTCTCCAGTTGTATTACAGTACATTCTGTTATTTCGACTGTTAACTTTGTTTTCTCTCAGTGTTTTTCTCTCCATAGAAGATATACCTGGTCTGGTATCCTGCTTGGCTGCAATGCCCTGTTGGACGGGGGGCATCGACTGGGATGATCCTCCCAGTAACTGAACATCCACTGCTTCCTGTTATCAACTTTTAACTTTCTGTAACATAGAAAGTTCTCTTATATCAGATCTTCTGTTCCTTCTGTGTTTCTGCTCTGTCTTCTCAAACCCCCAGACGGTCGTGGCAGATGGCCGCTCCTACTGAGCCTGGTTCTGTTGGAGGTTTCTTCCTGTTAAAGGGGAGTTTTTCCTCTCCACCGTCGCTACATGCTTGCTCAGTATGAGGGATTGCTGAAGGATTGCTGTGGTTGGAAAATCTGCCCAACCTCACGCCAAGGACTGACGCAATCTGCTGGGATTCCTTAAATAGGACACTTTTTAACTGATTGGAATGTTTGTATAAATGTATTAAAATGACTTCTTGTTAAGTGCCTTGAGATTACATCTGTTGTGAATTGGTGCTATATAAATAAACTGAATTGAATTGAATTATTTTAGATAAAAAAACATGCATGAAATTATATGATATTGAAGCATATCAATGCATAAGGGAAAAAGGCATGAGAAAAGGTCCAATATTCAGGTTGTTATGTAACTTCATGTGTAGAAGTTCTGCATACTGTGAGAATATTTGGTTTTAATAAGCTGCTCCTAATGAATCTTCCTCAGGAAAACAAAACTTGTCATGAATATACGGGTCATGTTCCTCTGGAAAGTCAGACCTTTTTGTTTTTAGGGGTTTGCATCAAAGAAATACAACAAATGGAAACAGCCCAGAAAGAGACATTTCTGTCTAACAGCACTTTATAGGTTCCTGGTTCAGTATTACAGTGGACTATGGTATTCGCAGGGGGTTAGGGATGACAGCTACCCACAAATAGGAAAAATCAGCGAATATTTGAGACCCCCTCTAAAAATGAGTCTAACTGCCTATTATAATAGTTCAAACCCCAAATATACCTTAATATGCCTTGATACACACCAATCTTTACACGTTTTACAGAACATTTTTTAAGAATACTGAACTGTGAATAGGCAGGGATCCACTGTACCATTGTCACATTTCATTCTTGCATGTTTTTTTTGTTTCCTCATTTTAATCTCACTTAAAATATGTTGTGACGTAAATGTACTGACAAATACAGAATTATTGTTCAGCCAGCTGAATATTATTTAATTCACCATGAATTCACCATGTATCAGAGGAGGCTTGAAGAAAATGTGACACCATCTTTAAATAAAATAATAAAAGCATATGCAGAACTGGACCCTGTAACAAGACAATGACCCATTTTGTGGACTACCTGATAGTAAAGAATTACAGTAGTCCAGCCTTGAGGTGACAAATGCATGGACTACTTTCTCAGCATCACTCCTGGACAGGATGTTTCTAATTTTAGCAATATTCTGGAGGTGAAAGAAAGAAATCCTAGAAACCTGTTTAATATGGGATTTAAATGTCAAGTCTAGGTCAAAAATAACCCCGAGGTTCTTTACGTTATTACTGGGGGCCAATTTAATGCCATCCAGATGAAGTGATTGACTAATCAGTTTCTATTTAAGAACTTCTGGTCCAAAGACAGCAACTTCTGTTTTGTCAGAATTTAAAAGCAAAAAGTTTAGGGTCATCCATGTTTTTATGTCTTCCAGACATGCCTGTAATCTACCTAACTGACTGGGTTCATCAGGATTTATGGATAAATATAGTTGTGTATCATCTGCATAGCTGTGGAAATTTGTCCCATGCTGTCTAATGATTCTACCAATTGGGAGCATATATATGGTGAACAGAATTGGTCCAAGCACAGAACCCTATGGAACTCCACAAGTAACCCTTGAGAGTGAAGAAGATTTATCATTTAGATGAACAAACTGGAATCTATCAGACAAATATGATTTAAACCTGTTGTGTTCCCCGGGTGTTTGTCTTTTGTTAGTGATTTTCCTTATTTAGTTCTATTTTCATGTTTAGTTATTCTTAGTATTTCTTGTGATTTCTGTACTTTCTGGTTTCCCCGTAGTCTTGTCTTAGTTTCTTAAGATCCTTCTAGTTTCCCAGTTTTCTGTCTCCCAGCCATTTCACCTCCTGTCCCAGCTAATCACTTCCACCTGCTCACTCCCCCTCAGCTGCAACCGCTTCCCTTAATTGGTCCTGCTCCTTCTCTGCTTCACTCTTCACTCTCCTCCCTCAGTATAAATATGGCCCTCTTTCAGTCACAACTCGCTGGTTTGTCCGTCTTTCTTCCCCGCCTGATTCCTGCCTTCCTTGTTGCCCGTCTGGTTCCTGTGTTTCCCTGTTGCTGCCTGTACCCTCCCGAGTTTCTGTAAGTTCCCTGTGTTTTTTCATTAAATCCTTTTTGTTTTCAACTCTGCTGCTTTTGGGTCCAGTTTAAACCACAAAACATGACAAAACCAGCCTAGTGCTGTTCCTTTGATCCCTGCAACATGTTCAAGCCTTTCTAAGAGAATATTATGATCAACTGTGTCAAAAGCAGCACTGAGATCTAACAAAACCAGAACAGACACCAGTCCATTATCTGAGGCCATGATAATATCATTAGTAACCTTCACCAGTGCTGTTTCAGTGCTATGATGAGCTTTAAAACCTGACTGAAACTCTTCAAACAGCTCATTACTGTTTAGATGCTCACAGACTTGATTAGCAACAATTTTCTCAAGGACTTTGGATAAGAAAGGAAGGTTAGATATAGGTCTGTAATTCACTAAGTCATCTTGATCAAGGGAAGGTTTCTTGAGTAAAGGTTTAATTTCAGCTATTTTAAATTCTTGTGGTACGTATCCGTTTACTAAGGATAGATTCATCATATCCAAAATGGGGCCAGGAACCAAATGGAACACTTCCTTAAATAATTTGGTTGGAATTGGGTCCAACATACAAGTTGAAGGTTTAGATGAGGCTAATATTTTTGATTTCAAAAGCTCGACTAAATCAAAACAGCCTAAGCACGACTGAGGCTCTACAGTTCTTTCCGATGCTGCCTCATTTACTGAGGAAGAAGTAATCATGTTTGGGAGGATGCCAATGATTTTATTTTTAATAGAATTAATTTTATTTATGAAGAATCCCATGAAATCATCACTAAGAGCTGGGGGAATAGTTGGCTCAACAGAGCTATGACTCTGTGTAAGTTTGGCAACTGTACTAAAAAGAAACCTAGGATTGTTTTTATTCGCCTCTAATGATGAAAAATATGCTGTTCTAGCTTGTCGAAGGGTCTCTTTATACAGCAGTAGACTGTTATTCCTGGTTAAATAGGAATCCTCTAGGTGTGTAGAGCGCCATTTTCTCTCCAACTTCCTAGTATTCTGCTTTAAAGTACGCAACTCTGCGTTGAACCAAGGAGTCAGCCTCCTATGGCTAGCCACTTTCTTTTTTAAGGGGGCTACACTATCTAATGCCAAACGCAATGAGGACGTAACGCTGTGAACCAGATCAATTTCTGAAGGGTTAGAGATAGAATTGCTGCCATCCAGTGTGTTACTCTGAGATTCTTTAAAAATTGTTACAGCATTGTCTGATAAAGCTCTACTATAATGAAATTTTCTTTCAGATTTAAAATGGTCAGTTAAAGTAAATTCAAAAGTTAAGAAGTGGTCAGACAGGACCGGGTTATGTACCTCTTGTTCTTTCACTCAGGATCTGTTTAAATCAAGAGACGCAGATCGAAGTGGTTGTATGAGCTCCTCCGAGATGCGGGTGGCGGTGGAGGAGGCGGGTGAGAAATACGTTTATTAAGATATATTTCTGCTTGTTTCTTTAATAGATCTTAGAGGAGAATGAGTGAGATTTAAGAAAAACAAAGGTTTAGTTGAGAATAAACACTTGTATGACTGGTGTTATTCTCCAGGTTTCTCGCTTAACAACGCTCTCCATCAGATCATTGTGGCTCGCTACAGTGAACCAAGCCTCACCATTGACTTTGACAACTTTGTTTGCTGCCTGGTTCGTTTGGAGACACTCTTCAGTAAGTTTTGTGTCCTTGTCAGCATTTTGCCTTACTTGCTACCTGGAAGAAATCATTAAAGTTATGGCTTTTGTTACTTCACATCCCAACAGACGCTTTCAAGGGGCTGGACAAAGATGGGACTGGAACCATAGAGGTGAACTTCATGGAGGTAAGAGCCTTGATGTACAATGCAATGAAAAATGGCTGGCTGGAAGGAAAAGTAGAAAGACTAACTTGTTAATGTTTTTATTTACAGTGGCTGAATCTGTCGATGTTGTAACAGAGCTGCAAGCAAACACAGGACAATCTAGATATTCGCTGGACTTGTATTACCAATATTGCTTAGAATCATCAACTCTGAACATTTGGAGAGGGAGCTTTGCTTAGAAGTAAATCACTAGGTATTAGTTTTGAGGGAACAGTCCTTGCTAATGGTTGCATAATTTGGCAATGCAAGAAAAAAGCACAGTAAATATAATGTAATTCTTTGAAGAAAGAGGGATCCATTTTTGGTTGAAATGTATGAAAGCTTTCTTTTTTTCTGTTCTTTCCCTGAGCTTTAATGCACCAACCTAAAAGTGGTTTGACACTTTATAAAATGTACTTATTGACTTTTATATCCAGAGCAAGATGAAAAAACACAATATTTTCCTCTGGTGAGTGTGGTAAATATGAAGACAATGTTTGTTGTGCATTAGCTCAGCTCTCTTAGAAACTAGGGTTTGCTGTGTTTAGATTTGTCAAAATCTGGACTATGTTTGAGGGGTAAAGAACTGTGTGAGTCTTTCTCTGCAATACAAGTTGCCAATAACCCAAACAAAGCCATTAATTGTCATCCTTAGACTGTTTTGTGTAAACCCAGTAAAGAAACAATTATCTTGGTTTTAAGTGCACAGAAAACCAAGATATTTTTTTCTTTTAGTGCACCTAAAACAAAACGTCTAAAAAGAAACCACTCCTGAAGGGAAAGTTCAGATACTTTGAATTTGGGCTCTCTTAAGACTTTCTAATTATTGAAAAGCAATCAGTATTATCAGCTGCCATTAAAATAGCAATATCATTGAATCACAATGACAGTTTTGACATTGGAGTTATTTTATTCATGTGATGGGGCAGCATCAGTATCAGAGTTGGGGAATTATAAAAATTGCCCAACGAGGAGCCTCCAGAACTGATGTGCAAAGGATACCTCATAAAATGATAAAGGTAATGAACAACCCAAAGCATCCTGGTGTGGAAAAAAACTAATCCAAACACTGTTAATAATATGTGCGCCAGCTCTTAACTTACAGAAAAAGATCTCCTTTATACCCAAGAACAGAAGATAAGGAAAACAGTGGAGAGACTCCCTTTGCAGGTGCAGAAAATAACATCTTTGGGAAAATAGCCTCGAGTCTCTCAGCTCAATTAAGTTATTTCTGTGAATGTTCATTAGTATTAAAATAAAGATTTGACCATCAGAACAATAAAGTCATAAGAGATTAGCCTGTACAAAACTTTGCCACCACATTCCACTCTTATGATTACAATAAAACATGTAAAACATAATAATTACAAATAAAATTTTACTTCATCCCCATTATTTTCGTTATTTTCCTATTCACCTGGACAGAGAACTGGAAAACCTATAATCTGGTCACCTATAATCTAGCTTTAAGTTTGAAACATGTTCAAATTTAGTGTAAAGTTCCTATTCTTTTATGAGGAGAGTTTTTAATGGTCTAATTAAATCAGTCTCATTAGCATAAATTGCATTAAGTGCAGTTGGTAGCACTAATGCCTTGAAGCAAAATAGTCCTGGGTTCAAAACCCGTCCTGGGGCCTTTCTGCATGGAGTTTGCATGTTCTCCCTGTGGATGCATGGTTTCCCTCCGGGTACTCTGGCCCTCTTCCACAGTCCAAAAAAATGACTGTTAGGTTAAATGGTCATTCTAATTCGTCTTTAGGTGTGAAAGTGTGTGTGTGTACATGGTTGTTTGCCCTGTGTGTCTCTATGTTGCCCTGCGATGGACTGGCGACCTGTTCTGGATGTACTCTGCCTCTTTTCCGATGACCGCTGGAGATAGGCACCCACAACCCTGCAAGGATTAGACATATAGACAATGGATGGATGTAATGAGCCTGATCATAATTGTTTTGCAGTGTTTTCCAAAATAAACTAATGGCTGGAAATATTTGACCAAACAGGACATATTCATTACTTAGCCCATCCCCACTGTAAATTGTAGCATTGTGTTGAATTAATTTGAGTGAATATACCTTGACTTTGGTCGAGGTTTTTCTAACACTCAATTAAAGTAAGTCAAGTAAACTTTTTGATGTATTGTGAAGATTTTTTTTTACTTTAATTAAATAAAGTGGACTTCTTTTTACAACTTTTCACGTAGCTATAATTAAGAGTGCTGTATAAACTCATCATCACTTAGAATTGTTCATTATTTCAGACTCAACCACGATCTCTTGTCGGTATTTGCTGATGAAGGTTTGCTGCTTTAATTGCTGGCCTATTGACTTTTTTAAGTGACAATGAATAAGCATGACATAGGACACAATGTACAAAAAAGTACTTTCAAGTTCTAAAAATTCAACTGTTCAGAAAAATGTCAACCACACACAATTCAGTACTTGTGATGCACCAGCAGATGTCCCACTTCTCACATATTTGTCAAGTCTTTGCTCCTATGTCACTGCCAGCACTGAGGCCAGAATGCTTGCAGCAGCATGGAGGCTTCAGATCACAGAGCGCTATGCAGCAGTCATTTCCTGCCCTGCTAGGCTCTGGCTTGTATTTCCCCTTTTGCTGCTCCTAATGTTGCCGGTGTCTGCAATTTAGGTCCAGCCTGACCACATTTCCACCTAATCTTTTTTCTTATCAGTCTTTCCCTAAACAAAGGATCCATAATGTAACATACTTAAATAGTATTTTGCTATTTTCATACTTTAATCATGACATTGTTGGCAGGTAAGCTAGAACTAGGGGTTGCATCAGAAACGTTTTTGTCCGGATGTGGGGCGGGACTGCGACCTGAATAACCATAAATCCACCCATAGGGGAAGTAATGCCACTGTGATGATGAGGCAGGATCTGTATTTAGTTTCTGTTAGAGAGAGGTGGATGCTCCTTCAAAGCTGTTGGTCTGTAAACAAAGAACTGAACTATACAGTGGGGCACAAAAAGTATCTGGCAGTCACTAATTCTGTAATTTGTGATGATAGAGGTCTGTAATTTTCATCATAGTTGCACTTTAACCGTGAGACAGAATGTAAAAAAAATCCCAGAAACTCACATTATATGATTTTTTTACGAATTTATTTGTATAATGGGCAGAAAATTTGTATTTAGCACCCACAACCAAGCAAGAATTCTGGCCCAAACAGATCTGTTCCTTCTTCTTTAAGAAGCTCTTCTATCCTCCACTAGTTACCTGTAGTAGTGCCACCTGTTTGAACTCATCTGTATAAAAGACACCTGTCCACATCTTCAAACAATCAGACTCCAACCTCCACCATGGCCAAGACCAGAGAGCTGTCTAAGGACACCAGGGACAAGATTGTACACCTGAACAACATTGGGTTGAGCTGATCTACAATAGGCAAGCAGCTTGATGAGAAGTGATCAAGTGTTGCAGCAAATATTAGAAAATCACTGACAATCTCCCTCAACGTGGAGCTCCATGCACGATCTCACCTCGTGGTGTACACATGACCTTGAGAACGTTGAGGAAAAAGACTAGAACTACACTCGGGGAACTGATCAATGACCTGAGGAGAGCTGGGACCACTGTAACAAAGGTTATGATTAGTAACGCACTATTTCGTCATGGATTAAAATCCTGCAGTCCCCCTGCTTAAGCCAGGACATGTCCAGGCCCATCTAAAGTTTGCCAGATACCAGCTGGATGATCCAGAGGAGGATTGGGAGAATGTCATGTGGTCAGATGAGACCAAATTAGAACTGTTTGGTATAAACGCCACTCGCTGTGTTGGGAGAGGGAAGAATGCTGAGTTGCATCCCAAGAACATCATATCCACTGTAAAGCATTTGGATGGGAACATCATGCTTTGGGGCTTCATTTCTGCAAAGGGACCAGGATGACTGAAACCTATTAAGGAATGAATGGAGCCATGTATCGTTAGATTTTGGGAAAAAACTTCATTCCATCAGTGAGAGCATTGAAGATGAAATGTGGCTGGGTCTTCCACCATGACAATGATCCCAAACACACCACTTTGGGCAACAAAGGAGTGGCTACGTAAAAAGCATTTCACGGTTCTGAAGTAACCTAGACCTCAGTCTAATAGAGAATCTGTGGAGGGTGTTGAAAGTCTGTGTTGCCCAGCAACAGCCACAAAACATCACAGCTCTGGAGAAGATCTGTATGGAAGAATGGACCAAAATACCAGCTACAGTGTGTGAAAACCTGATGAAGACCTACAGAAAACGTTTGACCTCTGTCATTGCCAACCAAGGCTACTTTACAAAGGTTTGAAATTAAATTTTGTTATTTGCCAAAAGCTTATTTTCTCCACCAATATACAAATAAGTTATTCATAGAATGTGATTTCCTGGAATTTTTTTTCACATTCTGTCTCTCATTGTTGAAGTGTATCTATGATGAAAATTACAGAGGGAAAACTTGCACAATCAGTGGCTGACAAATACTTTTTTGCTCCACTGTAAATCCTGAGAAAAGATAAAGAGCATTTTTCTTCCAACTCGTCTGATAATTCAGGATGTTGTTGGTCAAGGAAATTAAAACTAAACATGCTAGATAACCTGTACCTCTTCTTCCTGTCATTTTCTGAAAAATGTTGGAGTAAAACAGAGAAATATAAAAACATTACAGAATTTCTGTTTTACTGTGTACATACACTTGAAAAGGACTTTGAGTGAGTGAATTAATGACAATATTGCTCCATTAGTAGATTGCTAAGACAATTTACATTTTTGACCCTCCTCTGAGAAGCAGCTTAAGTCCATCGTGTGAAGTTCACCACTCCTTGCCTTGGTGAACATAACACCACAGAGAAGTATGTATTGTTCTAAGTGCTAGTTTTGAATTGGACTATTCTCTGACTTGAGCTATTTTCACTGTAGAAATGACTGGCATGTTGTGTCACCAGTTCCTACTGGTTGTGAAGCGCTCCTCTCCTCTTGGGTGGAGGAATTCAGCAGGTCCGGTACATATAAGCGGCTGTTTCCTCTGCACTTGACTTTAAATTTAAGATGGAGTTTCACTGAATGCAACCTGTCACTTTTCAGCTTGTGAAGCTGTTGCAGCTCTGCAGAATAAACTACTGTTTTGTTTCTCTGTTTTGTGCTTTTTTTTGTGCTGCTTTAGTGTCTGAGGTCGGTTAATCTTTATATTCTGTTTATTTAATCAAGCATTGTTCTAACTCTAGCATTGTTGATTTATTAAGAACTGTTTAAGTTAATGTTCTGATGTTATCTGCCAAATATATTTTTCTTTTCCTCGTTTGTTGTTGGTATAAACCCACTGATATATAATTTCCTTTGGGTCCAGGTAGAAGGTCTTCAGGATAACGTTTCCTCCATGCCAGGGGTGTCCAAAGTCAGTCCTTGGCTGGTATCTTGCATGTTTTAGTTCTTCAACACACCTGAATCAGATGATGCAGGCATCTGTAGAATTTTACCCTGTTGAGGAGGCAAGTGGACGATCTGAACCAGCTGTTGGAGTCGAGACTCATCTAAAACTGGCAGGACATCGGCCCTTGAGTTGGACACTCCTGATATACTGTGTATAGTTGGTGCCAGGTTCCCTTCACGATCAAGAGCCTGTTTACACGTGCCTTGAGAAGCTGTTAATTCCGTCTCCCTCCATTTTTATTATTTTCCTCTGCTGGTAATCCTCAATTTAAAAAATGTGGAATAATAAATGTAAACTTTTGAATTTTGGAACCACGTCTCCTGTCTTTAGTAGAATGAACCTGTGTGACTTTGTGGTGCCGTTACTGATTTCCTTGGGTGAAATCCCCAATGTGGGGTTAATAAATTTTGGCTGCCCCAACTATTGTGGAAATAATTAGTTTAAGGGGCCAAGCACCAAATAAACTGTTTCATACTTTTGTGTTGCCCTTTTTGTGATAATCCTATTAGAATCTGTTTGAATGATTGGATTTGACTATACGTTTCTCAATATAATATCTATTTTTCTTTTTTTTCTGGTGAATTTCTTTGAGATGGTAAATTGACATTATTTAAATCAACAAAAGGGAAATTAAGTAATGCACAATCAGTGCATGCCCACTAAATGTAGAAATCCAGAGGTTTTAAGCAAAGCAAAAGGTATTAAATTTGCAAAAAGAAATCAAAAATTTTTGCCTTACTAGGTTAAACAATTATTGCAGCAATGTGTCTTTTTCAACAGTTTGGGGCATATACTGTACACAGCTGTACGTGAAAAATCATAATTGATCACAATAAAGGCTTGAAATGGTGTGTAATCAATGTTTTCACTTAGGGAATTGGAGTTACTGAAATAAATGAAGAGGAAATGTGTTGTCCATGCAAACCAGGCGGCACACAAAGGTGTTAAAAGTCAAGGGTGAGTTTGTATTACTGAGGTGAGCATTGTTCAGAAGCCTGTAAACGCAACAGCCACACACCTGTTTTGATTTTTTTTTAAACAAAAGAAAATAAATAAATAAACTTTATTTTGTTAAATCTCACTGATTCTCCTTTAAGATCTGAAATAGGATCAAGTTGAAATCTAACTTATGCACAAATACATCTCTGAGGCGCACATCTGACCACTTGAATCTGTGCCCCTGGGTTTGATCCTGAGTGAAAGAACAACAAGTTACCGTGTGCTATCAGGTCATTAAATTGGATTTATATTGGATAAAGAAACCCTGAGTAAATAAAAAAAATCAGTTTTCAAATTTTACAATGGAAAAAAAAATTATCCAAACACACCTGGGCCTCTTGGAAAAGTGATTACCCCCCTAAACCTAATAACTAGTTGGACATCAGCAGTTAACTGATAATGAGTCTGTAAATCTCACTGAGAAATTCTGATCTAGTCTCCGCTGCAGAAATGTTTTAATTCAGCCACACTGGAGTTTTTTCGGGTATAAACAGCATGTTTGCAGTCATACCGTAATATCTGAACGGGATTAAATTTCCAGACCTTAGCTAAGCCACTTCAATACTTCAATACTACATATTATTTTTTCAAAACAATTTAGAGGTGGCCTTGCTACTGTGCTTTGGATCATTCTTCTGCAGAATCAAAGTGTGACTGGGCTTAAGGTCCTGTAGTGTTGGCTCCTGCAGGATTTTCCTGGTTTCATTATTTCAACAATTATAGGAAGTCAACCAGGACCAGGCAAAGCAGTCCCAGACCATAATACCACCATTACTGTGTTTGGCTGTCAGTACAATGGTCTGTTTCTCAACTGTTGCTAGTTTTATGTCAGAATGTAACAGGAGCAACAACATAAAAAAAAAGCTCCACTTGTCTTGTCAGTCAACGGAATATTTTCCCAAAACTCCTGGAGGTCAAAAGTTGTTTTTTTTTTGTCACATGTGAGATGGGCTTTCATGTTCTGAGCATTTTTTGGGCCATTGAACTCTCTCATGGAGACCATTTTGCCCAGCCTCTTTCTTATTGATGAATCATGAACTCTGACCTTAAGTGAGGCAAGAGAGGGCATGGGGTTGTTCTGGGTTGTTCTGTGACCTTGTGGTTGAATTGTGGATGAGGTATGTATCAGTTCAGTCGGTTATCAGTTTCAGTTTATTGTCCCCTAAGGGAAACTTGTCTTGCAGCCAGATAAAATAACACAACAAGTAAACACCACATACACCTAGAAAATAATTAAACAACACTGTTACACTACTACTACTACTCATCTAGGTCCCGGAGTTGTGCAAATTTAGCAACCGAATTGCACTTGGTATAAAGGACTTCCTTGTTCTATTGGACTTAAAACAAGGGACTCTGAATCTCCAGCCTGAGGAGAGGATCTCAAAAGAACAGTGAAGGGGGTGATTTACACAGACATGTATTGGAGTAGTTGACCAGCCTCTCTTGGGAAGGTCCATTGCTGCATGTTTTTTCCGTTTGTCGACTATAACTCTCACTTTAACTATTGTTTGAAGTCTTCGAAATGGCTTTGTAACCAGTTGCATTGACAAATACCAACAATGACTTTGTTTCTCAACTGCTTTTGAACTTCTTTAGATTATTTGTTGTTTTTCAAGATCTTTCAGCCATCAGAGAGGTTCTATTTATATTATTTATATTTGCAGGTCAGGTGATGATCAGACCTGGATGGGATAGCTATTTCCCCTCAAAGAATATAATCATCATTTGAAAAATCATCATTTGAAAAGTGCTTTTTGTATTTACCTAGTTCATCTCTATCCAGTTTACTTCAGAAACTAATTTCCCTAAGTGAAATATCTCATATAGATTAATTACACACAGTCTGATGTTTTCGAGCCTTAATTTCTGTCAATTGTGATGATTTTCCGCTTACTGCCAATAGAAAAGACATATTATATTGGATTGTTCTAAAAAAACACAAAAAAACAAACAAACAACATTAAAACAGAAATGTAGATATGACAAGTAAGCTTAACACCTGCTTGAATGTTTTTATTTTCAAAAGCTATTTTTAATCTGACAAATGTGCCTCATCGGAATGCATGTTCACATTTCATGAATATGATTGTATTTTATCAGAAAAACAAATGATATAGGTGATGCCATGCTTAAGATGAGGCATTCTTTTAGAAAATCACAGTAGCATTCATAACCTAAAGCGGGAGAAACTGGTGGGAAAACCTATAGGACAGACTCTGCTATCAGAATGGGACTTTATTTCAGTAAGTGCCTCATCATTAGTCACTCTTATTGGCACCACTTTGTACAGGTCCTTCTCAAAAAATTAGCATATTGTGATAAAGTTCATTATTTTCCACAATGTAATGATAAACATTAAACTTACATATATTTTAGATTCATTGCACACCAACTGAAATATTTCATTTCTTTTATTGTTTTAAAACTGATGATTCTGGCAAACAGCTCATGAAAACCCAAAATTCCTATCTCAAAAAATTAGCATATTTCATTCGACCAATAAAAGCAAAGTGTTTTTAATACAAAAAAAGTCAACCTTCAAATAATTATGTTCAGTTATGCACTCAATACTTGGTCGGGAATCCTTTTGCAGAAATGACTGCTTCAATGCGGTGTGGCATGGAGGCAATCAGCCTGTGGCACTGCTGAGGTGTTATGGAGGCCCAGGATGCTTCGATAGCGGCCTTAAGCTCATCCAGAGTGTTTGGTCTTGCGTCTCTCAACTTCCTCTTCACAATATCCCACAGATTCTCTATGGGGTTCAGGTCAGGAGAGTTGGCAGGCCAATTGAGCACAGTAATACCATGGTCAGTAAACCATTTACCAGTGGTTTTGGCACTGTGAGCAGGTGCCAGGTCGTGCTGAAAAATGAAATCTTCATCTCCATAAAGCTTTTCAGCAGATGGAAGCATGAAGTGCTCCAAAATCTCCTGATAGCTAGCTGCATTGACCCTGCCCTTGATAAAACACAGTGGACCAACACCAGCAGCTGACATGGCACCCCAGACCATCACTGACTGTGGGTACTTGACACTGGACTTCAGGCATTTTGGCATTTCCTTCTCCCCAGTCTTCCTCCAGACTCTGGCACCTTGATTTCAGAATGACATGCAAAATTTGCTTTCATCCCAAAAAAGCACTTTGGACCACTGAGCAACAGTCCAGTGCTGCTTCTCTGTAGCCCAGGTCAGGCGCTTCTGCTGCTGTTTCTGGTTCAAAAGTGGCTTGACCTGGGGAATGCGGCACCTGTAGCCCATTTCCTACACACGCCTGTACACGGTGGCTCTGGATGTTTCTACTCCAGACTCAGTCCACTGCTTCCGCAGGTCCCCCAAGGTCTGGAATCGGTCCTTCTCCACAATCTTCCTCAGGGTCCGATCACCTCTTCTCGTTGTGCAGCGTTTTCTGCCACACTTTTTCCTTCCCACAGACTTCCCACTGAGGTGCCTTGATACAGCACTCTGGGAACAGCCTATTCGTTCAGAAATTTCTTTCTGTGTCTTACCCTCTTGCTTGAGGGTGTCATTGATGGCCTTCTGGGCAGCAGTCAGGTCGGCAGTCTTACCCATGATTGCGGTTTTGAGTAATGAACCAGGCTGGGAGTTTTTAAAAGCCTCAGGAATCTTTTGCAGGTGTTTAGAGTTAATTAGTTGATTCAGATGATTAGGTTAACAGCTCTTTTAGAGAACCTTTTCATGATATGCTAATTTTTTGAGATAGGAACCTTTGGTTTTCATGAGCTGTATGCCAAAATCATCAGTTTTAAAACAATAAAAACATCTGAAATATTTCAGTTGGTGTGCAATGAATCGAAAATATATGAAAGTTTAATTTGTATCATTACATTATGGAAAATAATGAACTTCATCACAATATGCTATTTTTTTTAGAAGGACCTGTAACTCTGTGTTGTAAAAGCTCATAGAAGGACCTAATTTGGATAAAATAGCTGTATTATATTACGTCAGCTACTTCTGTTGGATAATACACCAGGTTACCAAAGGTGTCAAGTAACTAAGTACAAATACTTCGTTACCTTATTCAAGTAGAAATTTTGGGGATTTATACTTCACTGGAGTAATTATCTGTTAGGCTACTTTTTACTTCTACTCCTTACATTTTGAAAATAGCATACTTACTCCTATATTATTTTGGCTTGTCATTGTGAAAAAACATAACAAAAAGAACAGAAAGACAAAAAAAACCTATCCAGATAAATTGAGCCAACCGGATAGAATCTGACTGCAGTTTGTTATTAACTTTGTACTTTCTGTAACATAGAAAGTTCTCTTATATCAGATCTTCTGTTCCTTCTGTGTCTCTGCTCTGTCCTCTTGAACCCCCAGACGGTCGTGGCAGATGGCCGCTCCTACTGAGCCTGGTTCTGTTGGAGGTTTCTTCCTGTTAAAGGGGAGTTTGTCCTCTCCACCGTCGCTACATGCTTGCTCAGTATGAGGGATTGCTGAAGGATTGCTGTGGTTGGAAAGTCTGCATCAACGGGGCCCAACCTCACGCCAATGACTGACGCAATCTGCTGGGATTCCTTAAATAGGAAACTTTTTAACTGATTGGAATGTTTGTATAAATGTATTGAAATGACATCTTGTTAAGTGCCTTGAGATGACATCTGTTGTGGATTGGTGCTATATAAATAAACTGAATAGAATTGAAATTGATAATAATTTTAAACATCTACCACTCTGACATCCTGTTGGTTTAATTTATTTGCTTGCACTAAAATGCATCCATTTTCAACAGGGATATATACAGCTGAACAGGTAGCCTAGTGTATCACAGGTTTTTTCAATATTCACATTTTTATAAAAGTGTTTTATGGAGTGAGGTGTTGTAGTTTTGTGGTGCAACTTAAGGTTTAGTCCTAAATTGCATTTGTTTTACTTATAATACTTTTACTTTTATACTTTAAGTAGTTTTGAAAGCAGTACTTTTTAACTTTTAATTGAGTAAAAAGTTTGAATTCATACTTCCACTTCTACAGAAGTCTTTTCAAACCCTAGTATCTATAATTCTACTTGAGTACTGAATGTGAATACTTTTGACACCTCTGCAGGTTACAAAGGTCAGATCATCTAAATTTGTTTCTTGAACATGAACATAGTTAAATTTACTCTAACAGCCAAAGATCTGATCTCAATCCAATAGAGCACCTTTAGGATGTGATGGAAGGGAAGATTCACATCATAGACACTCATCCGACAACTCTGCAGCAACTGTGTGATGCTACCATGTGAACATGCACCAAAATATTTGAGGAATGTTTCTGACATCTTGGTGAATCCGCAAACAGTAAAGGCACCTCTCAAGGCGAAAGGTGCACCAAATAAAGTGGCCTGTAAGTGAAGATTGCATTCAAAGAACGAGGGCAGGTATTTTCATCCGTTTATGTGAATGTTGCTTTGAACTGGGACAGGGTCCAAGCTTCCCTTTCTCTCATCAGATCCCCTAATTCTGTGCTACACCCCTGGACCTTCAGCAAGTCTGTGATTTTAGAAGCAAATTATAGCGATGCATTTCCTTCCTCTCAATCAAAACACTTTTTCCCTCATGTGGAAACGGTAGTAAGCTTGTGTTTTTATTTCCTGCAACAGTGAAAGGGGTATTTCACTAGACTTTTATGGTCTGTTAGAGCTGAACCATGTGCTTGTTTAGCTCACTTATTACTGGCATGTGCTGCCCCAGTTTCAACATGTAGCTTTTTAAATTCTTTTGCCATCTGTCTCCACTTGTCCCACCTTTTACCTTAAAAGGAGACCCAGCTGCGTCTAAGCAACAGATGGGTTAAAATGTGGACAGGTTTGTTTTCCATATAAGGCTAGGAGTTGCAACTCTAAACTTCTACACCTGGGGGTTTTACTTGGAAAAACAAAGTCAGCTTAAGCATTTACAAGACTAAATCAGATGACAATGATGACTTAAATGTTTACATTGTGTAATGCAATCCAAGCAATTGCAAAAACTGTGATTTAGGCTTTGGATGAGATATAATTAAAAGCTGAGGTTGCAGCTGTAACTGTGTCACACCTGCGCAGATGTGGGTGGGGTCCGCTTTTGGAGGTGTGCTCATTTACTGCAGCTCCTCCTCTATGAGTCAACCTGCTGCTCTTCCTTCTTATAACCCCCTCAGCGTTCTGACTGTAGTTGCCATTTTTTCCTCTGCTGCCTCTGTCCTTCATACATCACAACCACAATGGTGAGTGAATGAGCTTCCTGAAAGATTTTGGTGGATTTAAATTAAACTAGTCTTCTTGAACAAGAATCCAGTTTTATTTGTTTGGCTTATAGGAAATGCAACAAATTGGTTTTATGAGCCATTTCCCTAATTTTAAAACATCTGTGGAACATGTGAGCATTTAGATATCTGGCTCTTAAATGATTTTAAAGTTAAAAGGGCTTGGTCTTCTGGGGAGAAACCTAGTCAATAGGGGTGCAAATTAACCCTGTGCTGGTGGAAAAGGCTTTGTTCAAGGTGTGGTTTGCCTCCAAAATGGAGGGAGCTCCGTACGTGTCTGAAACTTGTTTTAGAGTGAGTCCCTCAGGGCGGTGTTTCATGTGCTTACTTGTTCCACAATGACAGGAATGTAACTGAACCAAGGCCTAAAACCTCATGGGAAGCAACACTTGATTGCTGTTTAAAGAATAAAAGAAAGTTGAGGAGCATTTTTGAAATTGATTGCCTTAACTGGGCTGACATCTTTGCACTCAGTTTTAAGTTGTGAAGAGCTTCCTGTTCATGTCTCAGTTCTGCTTTTCTTCTCAGAACCAGAGTACAAGTACAGAGTAGCTGCTGAAGTGCCAGTCCAGGCCCAGATTTGATTGAAGTGTCTGGGTTTTCAAAGTTTCTAAAATAAGTTAATTTTACAGTTCTAAACTGACAATTTAACTGCAATGCTGATTAGACCCATTCTTCGAAGACTTTATAAAGATGCAGTTTAGGGAAAGCCTCCTGTTCCCACCCTAAAAAGGGAATTTCTATTTTCTTAGGCATCTGGAGTACAAGTTGACGACCAAGTGAAGGACATCGTCAATGAAATGAAAGTGGTGAAGAGCGATGCTGATGCAACTGAACGCATCAGACTTGTGAGCTTGGAAATCAAAGATGGCTATATTAAAGTGGAGGACATCTACAGGGAAAAGGATTTGAGCGGGGAGGCAGACATCTTCAAGTTCTTCCTGAATCTGCTGGACAAAGAGAAGTGTCGTTACCTGCTGTACGACTGCCACTTTGAGACCAAGGAGTCGAGCAAGAAAGAGGAGCTCGTCTTTGTGATGTGGTACTTGACTATTTTATACTTTAAAGCAGAATTTGTATTTTTTAGGTACTCTCTAAGTGGGGTGGGGGGGAAACTGTTAAATGCTAATACTGGGTTAGCAAGATGGATGACTTTTTTTTTTTTTTTTTTCATTCCCTCCAGGGCTCCTGAAACTGCATCCATTAAGTCCAAAATGCAGTACGCTAGCTCAAAAGATTCTATTAAGAAGATCTTGACTGGTACGTTTTTGCATTTTCTTAAAGTTGGCAGTCTTAAGTAAAATCCCATGTCTTAACTCTGTTTGTACAAATACATTTTGCATTTAATTTAGTGTTTCCCTCCATCTTTCAACAGGCATCAAACACGAGCTGCAGATGAACGACCTCTCAGATTATGGAACCAGGGACCAATTTGCAGAAAAGATCAGCAGAAACGTCATCAAAGTTGAAGGTCATCCGGTTGGGCACTAAATTTAAGCCTTAAAGATTCCTCCCTGTTCCAAGAAGCCAAATAAATCTGATAATGACTGCTTCTAAACCTCTGATTCAGTTTGTTAAAACCAAACATTTGTTGTATTCCTTCAATAATCGGTAAATATTTGTACATATGGCTTAAATTCTTACATGTTCCCATACAGGTAATTATTGTAGTACATAAGCTGTAAAATCCATTAAGGTTTACAAGCTCAGTGGCAGTGCTTATAGTTTGCCCCACATCTGCATTTGTTTTCTCAAGACTATTTTACTGGCCACTTGGAAGTACTGTACATCTCTGTATCTAAAAGAACTGAAATTTCAAAGAATCAGTCAATGGATTGTCAAATAAAGTGAAACGACTTTATATTGTTTGCAAGTTTTTATTTAAACTTCAGTCGAGTTTATCTGCTAGGTAGACTGTATTTATAGTTGGCTGTATTAAGCTAGTCTTGAACATGTTTGCATAAGAAATCTGTTTAATGAGTCATTTGCGGAATCCCGCGGAACTTGGACACAGCCTAGAAAGTAAAGCCTCTAAACTGTCTTGGCAAGGAAAAATGCAAGCCCTAAAACCATAAGTATGTATTGAACTTTTAACTTAGTTTTATACTTCACCTTGAACCTGCATAAAAGGACATTTCCCTTCATTAAAAAAAGAAATGCATGGGAAGGTAAAAGCATAACTGGAAGGGATGGCTGCTGTTAAAATGCATAAAATCCCTTTGCTTATGAAGTGACTGGAAAAGCCTAATGTAGCTGACAAATGGTTTTGAAAAGCAACCAATGTAAACAATCTATGAAAACAAGAACTTGCAGATTTTAAGTATTATGGCAACTAAAAGCAGTTTGTGCCCAAAAGCTACCCAACTAAACTCTCCAAAAGTCATCGCATCTATAAGGAAATTGGATTTCCTGCTGAAAACCATGAGCAGGGCTGAGCAAACCAAAAAAGCACCGATCAGAGATGTGCAGCAGTGTCGGTGACGTCATTTCTACTTCTCAGATTCGAACCAAATAAGGAATGGTTTGGCAGGAACTTATCTTCAATTTAAAAGACTTGTTTGCCATTTGGCGTCAACTCGGCATCTGTCAAACCATGCAGCACAATGGCTTCAAGTTAGGTTAAAGTCTAAAGTCTGGGTTTTAGTTTCACTTCCACAATAAATTTCTTTTAAAAGCAGATCTGGATCAAGCCTGAAACCAAAGCACACGTCCATTGTGCAAAGCATATTGGTGTAACTGTAAATCTCAAAGCAAGAGGCTGAAACTATAAAGTTGTGCTATATTAACTTGACATGCAGCAAGAACGTTGCAGTGTAGTAACACTTCCTGTCAGAGCAGACCTGACTTTTTTTTTTTTTTTTTTTTTTTTTTACCCCAGGCAGGATGTGCAACTGTTAAAAGGGGTGGTTCTTACATGAACGCTACACTGGGCAAATTAATTCTGGGCCCCATACACAACCTGACAAACTGTTCCAATATAGCCATAAGCATTAAAGCAAGTTTGTAATAAAAGTGCATCTCTATAATCTGAATATTTCCAAATGTAGGTTTTTATGCTCTTAACAGTAAAACTTTTATTTGGCTCTGCTTCTCTCACGTCTCATTCTAACATGTTAGGTTATCCTGACCTTTCTCTGTAGTTATGCTGCTATAGGCTTAGACAGCTGGTGGACAGACTGACTACTTTTCTCTTCTACTACTCTCCAATTGCATTTGCTGTTTTTTCTCCACAGAAGCTACTCCTGGTTTGGCATCATGCTCAGCTGTGATGTCTTGTTCGACGGGGGCGTCAGCTAGGATGATGCTCCCAGTAACTGAACATTCTCCCTCTCATCAGCTTTTTTTACCTTTTAATATAGAAAGTACTCAATCAGTTCTTCTGTTCTTTCTGTGTCTCTGCTCTGTCTTCTCGAAGCCCCAGTCGCTCGTGGCAGATGGCCACTCGTACTGAGCCAGGTAGTGATGGGGATGTGAAGCCTTTGTAACCACCAAAGCTTTTCAATCCAATAGTATTGAAAAAAAGGTTTATGGTTCGATGCTTCAGAACTCTGTGAGGACATCTGCTGGTAAATGTTTGTATTGCATTGTATTGTTTCCAGCCAATTCTACTCTGTTGAAGATGAACGGTGGATTTAACTTTATGGACAAATAAAGCATTTAAGTATCCCCAGGACCATATAATAAAATTTTGCATTGTAACATTACATTAAATATAATAAAATCACTGTTCTCGGTGTGAATACTTTAGTTCATTATTCATGCAGGATATGAATAAAGGAGTGTTTGACAAATATCTTATATTTCAATGACAATGTACTGAGCAAGATTGTGTCCTCGCTAAAATAGCTCACTATTGTGGTGCCCAACTGACTTATGAATGCAACCAGTGTTATTTAGTAGGACAAATTAGCAGTGTTTGCTTCGGTGATTTATTTATGTAGATTTTAAAGTGCTTTCATGGTGGGAAGGACATATATTTTGGACTTGGTGAGGGTGCTTGTGAACAGGTGGTTGTGCTTGGTGACAATATGGGGATCAAATGTAATTCTTATTCAAAAACACAATTTGTTCAACAGTTGTAGGGATGAGCCTGTTTCTTTTTTTACTGACAACTTCACCAGCTTTGGAAAAAACCCACTCACAGGGAACAGAGGATGCTGGGATGCACAAAACTTCCCTGGCAAGTACATATAAATTAGGATACACATGCTTTTGTTTTGCCCAATATTTAAGTGGGTCCTCCCCTCTCGGAATGTTTGGCTCCACAAGATATCTTTGAACCTCGAATGTGGCATTTGCTGTGGCACTTGTCACCTTCCTCTTCTCAGAGACCTGGCTATCCAGCAAATCCCACAGACCAGTCCCTGAAATAATCAAAAACAAGCTGTTAGAAAAGGATAACATATGCATGAAAACCTTAAGCAGTTACCTGAGGATTCTGCTGATGAGGAAGCTGCAGGCTGTGGTGGTGGTGGTGGGTCGCACCAGAGTGGACATTTGGTGGTCAGTCTCTTTACCGCATTCTCTGAATTAGTAGCATTACAAAACCCCATCACCTTGAATCTGGGGCCCAGGAGAGTGGCTAGAGAATGTTGGCTGGCTGTCTTGTAGTGGCTGAGCTTGTCATTCATTAGCTGCCAAATGTTACTGCACAGTTTACTAGCCACTACACCCCTGACCTGCCTCTGCTTTGAGGTGGTACTGTGCCTCAGCATCAGAATTAATGGTATTAGTTTTGACCCTGACACAGATTTCTCAGCAGATAGCTCTACAGTTGCCTCTTTCAAGGGTGACAATACCTCAAGGCATTTAGAGATGGCATCGTATTCTGCAGAGGTCAGGGGAGCCACATCAGTATGTAAGGACACCAGAGCTGCTCCTACTTGTTCACGCTGCTCATAAAGTCTGGACAACATATCGAATGTGCTGTTCCATCTTGTCCACCTCCTGAATCAATTAATGGACAGGTGCCTCCATCTGCCTCTGTAGGAAAAGCAGTCTCTCTCTGGCCAAAGTACTGGTCCTAAAGTAGGCAGCAATCTTCTTGGCCTTGCCCCTCATGTCCTCAAGACCAGGGGTCAAATCTAGTGCCTTCCTGACAACTAGATTCAGGGCATGTGCAATACAGTGACTGTGCCTCACATCCAAATTATTTGCACATGCCAGCATGTTTGCAGCACCATCAGTCACAAGGCACATGAGTTTGGACTGAATGTTCCATTCTTCCATCAAAGTAGTAAAAACTTTAGCTATGTCAGCTGCTGTATGTTTTTCTGGAAACTTCCCGACAGTCAATAACATTGAAGTTCCTAACTCGTCACTTTCATCAATGAAATGGCAGGTGATGGCAAGGTAGGCATCCATGTGAATTGATGTCCACATGTCAGATGTCAGACTAAATGCATTTGCTTTCTGAATGATCTCCTTGGCCTCCTCTTTCTCCCTCTTATATTTGGCATCAACCATGCTCTTCAGCGCCTGGCGTGATGGAAGGACATATGTGGGATCTAAAAGGCTGTAAATCTTTAACAATCATATTCACCAGGGCTTCATCAATGTACTTTCTGCTGTTTACAATACAACAAAAAACAAATTAATACACTGATGTGACATTAAAACACATACAAAGTGACATGTACAAGTGGAGAAGTAGTCATTTACCCTGACTGCTGGCTGCAGCTCCAGCAGAAGTGTCAAGCTTGGCACGATAGTGCCTCAACATTGATGAGGTGTTGTTATTGTACGCCAGTTGTTGGTTACAAATAACACATTGCACCTACAAAATATAACATTTTATTCAAACAGTGACTTTTTATGGGATAATTGAGAAAATATATTTAATTTACACCGATTCACATTGTCTACATATTGGAATATTGTCATTTTCACATTTCTATGGCATTATTATGCAGGAGTATCTAATTATGTATCGCTTCCCCCTTCCTAATACTTATAGCTCTATTTATGTATTGTTTTATAAAAATAGGGTAATAAAATGAAGATTAAAAAAATACATAATAGGATGACATACCAAAGTCCACATTTTTTTTGCAAATAGAATATACACAACCAAACTGAAAAGCTCATCAATACTTATAATTATTTGAATAAATAATAAAAGAAAAAGTATCATACCAAACTAGAATTTATTTAAATTACAAGGAATTAGAAATTGTCTAAAAGCTCCAGCCCTACAGTATGAAGCTAGTAGTACTACTTAGTAAGTAGTACACCACTATAAGCTCACTAGACCATATACATTTGCAAACCTTATTTGGAGTGATTAAATTGACAAATTCCCACATCTCAGACCGCCCTCTCTTTGCAACAGGTTCCATTTTTTGCACCTCAGTGTTTTGTCTGGGAATACTGGAAGAATCCCAAACCATTAATCTCTGTTCTTCCCACCGTAACTCACCACAACAACCCAAAACAGCGCGTCCCTGTTTGGGCCGCTTTAAAGATTTGAAACAACGTCTGAAGCGGTCACGTGGGTGGGTGGGTGAAACGGAGCTACGAACGTCATTGGTCACGTGACCAACAGCAAACGAATCAAGCTCCGACACAGTGCTTTACCTTGCAGTGGTTCGTTTTTGCTATACGAGCTTTGAACCTCGGGTGTCACAGGTAACACCACTAGAGCCAGGTTCTGCTGGAAGTTTCTTCATGTTAATTGGGAGTTGTTCCCCTCTCCACACACCACTAGAGCCAAGGTTCTGCTGGAAGTTTCTTCATGTTAATTGGGAGTTGTTCCCCTCTCCACACACCACTAGAGCCAAGGTTCTGCTGGAAGTTTCTTCATGTTAATTGGGAGTTGTTCCCCTCTCCACACACCACTAGAGCCAAGGTTCTGCTGGAAGTTTCTTCATGTTAATTGGGAGTTGTTCCCCTCTCCACACACCACTAGAGCCAAGGTTCTGCTGGAAGTTTCTTCATGTTAAATGGGAGTTGTTCCCCTCTCCACATGCTTGCTCACTGTGAAGGAATACTGTAAAATCAACAAGAAGACACTACTTCATCCAGGAGGAGTGAATACTGCAAGTCAATGACTTGATGCTATCTGCTGGCTTTCCTTAGATGGAAAACTTTTAAAATGATTGGCATTTATGATTGAATTGAAATGACTTGTAAAGTACATTGAGATGACATTTACCTAATTTCCCTCTGGGATCAATAAAGTATTTCTGAATTGAATTGGTGCTATACAGTACAGGCCAAACGTTTGGACACCAGCTCTTTCAATTGATTTGGAAGATGTGTCCAAACGTTTGGCCTGTACTGTAAATAAACTGAATTTAATAGAATTTGGTTGGTTACTCCATAATTTCACATGCTTTCCATATTTATAATTCCAATAAGAGCAGAAAGTCTGGTTTCATTCCCCCTGAATGGTGCTACTCTTGTAAGAAAAATGAATGCGTAGATTACAAATTAACTAAATCTGTTCAATCACCAAAGAGCTTAACATACTCTTGGTTGGTGCTGTTGATTGGATGATTGAAGCTTGAAAGTACATAAATTGGTAATTAAACAATTTTATTTAACAAATGGGGCCTTAGCAGTGAGTGGAACTACTCACAATCACAACCTGGCACCACCTCCTCATGCTTGTCAACAGTTTGGTCACACTGCTGTGGGATGGCAATCTATTCTTCAACAACCAGTCGTTGCAAGGCGCCATTGTTACTCTTGAATGAACAACACGGCTAAGCTGATCCAACAACTGTTCAGCTCTGTGGGTGGTTGGGGGCATTGTCCTTTTTAGGATAGTGTTCGGTTCCTAGGATGTAGGATAACCCCTTGTTGCAAAAATCTCATCTTAAAATGGATTAAGATTCAACACAGTGATGAATCTGTTCTTCCAGTGGGGGACATGCAACATGCCACATCATCACACCACCATCACCAAAAGCTGTTTAATTTGACAAAGTACTTGGCAATTTTTTATAAATGCAATTCACTAGCGAGGACCACGCTACAGATCAGAATATAAAAGTTTACTGAAGAAACGAAAACGTCTGGGGAGACGTGCCGACGGAGGCCGGGAGGAAGACTCGGTGTGGGGGTTCAGTCTTCGGTAATTCATCTTTCCGAGCCTGCTCAGGACCCCCCCCCCCCAGGCGGAACCTGAAAGAGAGAGATGTTAGAAGATGAGGTTCAAGAGCGAGAAACCTGGAGGCTGAGTGCGATGACCCAGGGGAGGATGAAGGATCGTACGGATGCTCTGAAGAGGGGAAGGGGTTGGAGGGGCGGGTTTGGTGGGACCTGAGGGGCAGAGGTGGGACAAAGTCATTGTTTTGCAAGTCACAAGTAAGTCTCAAGTCTTTGTCCTCGAGTCCCGAGTCAAAGATGAGCCAAGTCCTGAGTCGAGTCAAAAGTCAAAGCAAACAAGTCTCAAGTCGAGTCAAAGCGAATGAGACAGATGTGGAGCGTTTGGCAGGCTGAGTTTATATGGGTCGCTGAGTGATTCGAGACGTCCGGGGCGCCAGGTGAGTCGAGTTAGTAGTGATACGAAGTAGGTTTGGGGCGTGGTCCTACTCCAGAATCTAAGTTAACAAGTTAACTCCATCTCGTGTACTCAGCTCTGCTACTTCAACCAAAAATGCCTTTTCATGTAAATGTAGCACCACTCAAGAGGAAATAAAGCCTTTTCATGGTATAAGATTAATAACTAGGAAGCATTGTTTCAACAACGATTGAATCTAATCTTGCTAAATTTAGATTAATGTCAGAAAAGTATATTACATAAGTTTTGGGCGCCCAGCAGATCATCACCGAGACCCTCCATGGGGATAAAAGAGCGACAAAATATCTGAACTCTGCTGTTCAGAGTGTCGTATCCAAGGATATTTTAAAGTTTAGCGGAAGGAAAAAGTGTTAAGAACTCACAAGTCACAGGGGGAACTGCAGCCTTGAGAGGACTGTGAACAAAGGCCATTCAAGAGTGTGGACTGTGACTGGATTCAGTGCTCCAACAGGGAGCACACACAGCAGTATCCAGGTCATGGGCTACTACTGTCACACCATTGTGTTGAGCCACTCTTGAACCAGAGAGGTTAGATAAATCTTACCTGAGCATAGAAGAAATAGGCCCGGCTCACTGGTTTAAATATCCTTGTTTGGGTTTTAAAATAAGGTTTAGTACTTCATTTGATTTTATTTAAAAATCTATGTCTGAGTTTAGAAGAAGAGTGAAGAGGAACAAAATCCAATCGGCATCAGTGGGTAGTAACTAGTTACATTTACCTGAGTAACTTTTTTATGTACTTTTGGTGAAGTTTTACTAGACTATACTTTTTACTTTTGAGTAATCATTTTATAAAGTACCATTACTCTGAGTAAATATTCTGGCTACTCTACCCCACAGTGAGAATCTGCACATAACTTTGTTTTTGTCCAATGACACCATTTTTAAAGATTAAATCATATGCTATGATCTCAGAACAATTACTCAATTAATCAATACTTGAGTAGCCTTTTTACCAAATACTTTTTTACTAGAGAATTTTTTTGTTTGATTACTTTGTACTTTGACTTGAGTAAAAATATGTTGAAGTAGTGCTACTTTTACTTGAGTACAATTTTTGGCTACTCTACCCACCTCTCCCAATCGGTCCAGTGTTACTTCAATTCAATTAAATTCAAATTCAAAAATACTTTATTGATCCCAGAGGGAAATTAAGTGTTGGTATAGCTCATTTAATTCATTCTTTAAGGAGTTGTTGTAGATGATGATGGCTGTGGGCAGGAAGGATTTCCTGTAGCGGTCTGTATTGCAGCGAAACTAAAGAACCCTCTGACTAAAGACGCTCTGTGGTTGTATGACTGTCTCATGAAGAGGATGCTCAGGGTTGTCCATAATTTTTTTGATTTTATGAAGAATCCTTCTTTGCATTATCATCTCCAGATGTTCCACAGAACAGAACAGCCTTCTTTATCAGGTTGTTGAGCCTTTTTAAATCCCTGGCTCTGATGCTGCTACCCCAACAGATGACGGCTGAAGAGATTACACTCTCCACAACAGACTTCTACAAGATTTGTAGAAGGACCTATCAAGTCCAAAAGCATTGCAGTCATCTACCAGGAAATTGTATGTATTTTATGCTTCCTACTGCTAGGCACGGCAATTTTATTTGTATAGCACACTTTCAACAAGGTAATTCAAGGTGCTTTACATGATTAGAAGATAAAGTAAAAACAGCAATACAGCATAAAACACACACAGAGAATTTGACACGTAAAAACATTACTTTAAAGCAGACATGGATTTAGGATAAACAGCAATTTAGTAAAAACAGCAATAAAGCATGAAGCACACACAGAATTTATGATACATGAAAACAAGCTCAAAGGTGATTTCTTCACAGTATTCTAATTTTTTTGAATTCCTGTTTTCATAGGTTTTATGAGCTGGAAGCCCAAATTATGTACAAATAAACAACTAAATACTTGAAATCGTTTAAGTTATAGGCCCTGAATCTATAATCTAGAAGTTTAACATTTTTAATGGAATTATCGAAATAGATAAACTTTTCCATGATATTCAAATTTTCTGGAAAAGGTCTGTAAAAGAACTCAGTGTTTCAGCAGCTTTGCAGTTGTCTGGAAGTCTGTTCCAGATTAGAGGAGCAAAGAAACTGAAAGATGCTTCTCCATGATTGTTTCTAATTCTAGGGACGTTGAGTAGACTGGAATTAGAGGACCTGAGTGGTCTGGGGGTTGGTATAGTAATAGTAGATCTTAAAGATACTTTGGCACAAGGCCATTCAATGATCTGTAAACGAGTAAAAGCATTTTAAAGTCTATTCTCTGAGTTACAGGGAGCCAGTGTAAGGACTTTAGAACTGGGGTGATGTGCTCTACTTTCCTAGTTCTAGTGAGGAACACGAGCAGCAGCGTTCTGGATCAGCTGAAGCTGTCTGACTTTTTAGGCAGACCTGTGAGAACGCCGTTGCAGTAATCAATCCGACTAAAGATAAACGCATGGATAAGTTTTTCGAGCTCTTGTTGTGACATCAGACCTTTAATCCTAGAAATGTTCTTCAGGTGATAGAAGGCTGACCTTGTTATTCCCTTTATGTGACCCTGGAGGTTCAGGTCTGAGTCCATTACTACACCTAGATTTCGGGCCTGATCAGTATTTTCTAGCTGTATTAACTGAAGCTGTGTGCTCACTCTGGATCGTTCCTCTTTAGGTCCAAAAGTAATTACTTCTGTTTTGTTTCTGTCCAGCTGGAGAAAGTTATGGCACATCCATCCATTGATTTGCTCAATGCATTTACTTAGGCTTTGCATGGGTTCAAAGTCACCTGGTGACATCGTAATGTATAGTTGAGTATCATTTGCATAGTTATGGTAGCTAATCTATCTAAGAAGATTTATAAAGATACTGATTTTAATTTCCCAACTGGACTTACCACTTGTCCACACTGCCAAAGGGACCACTAGCTGGTTCAATGACCATGGTAGAACTGCACTTAATTAGGCAGTATGCTGGCCTGATCTGAACTCCAGAGAGAATCTATGGAGTATTTTCAAAAAGAAGATGGGAAACATGACACCCAAGACACTGCATAGAACCTGAAGGCCCCCATTAAAACAACCTAGGCTTATTTAACACCTCAGCAGAGCCACAGGCTGACTGCCTCCATGTCAGGCTGCACTTATGCAGTGATAACTGCACAAAAATCCCTCAACAAAGTCTTAAGGGCGTATACAGTGAGGAACATAAGTAATTGAACATCCTGCGATTTTCCAAGTTCTTCCACTTAGAAATTATGGAGGGTCTGAAATTCACATTGTAGGTGCAGTTCCACTGTGAGTGAGTGTTTTTCTTTAATTCAGGAAATCACATTGTCTGATTTTTAAGGAATTTGTATTTTATTGCTGCACATAAGTATTTGAACACCTGAGAAAATCAGTCTTAATATTTGGTACAGAAGCCTTTGTTTCCAATTACAGAGGTCAAACGTTTCCTGTTGTTCTTGACCAGGTTTGCACACACTGCAACAGGGATCTTCTCTAAATATGTCAGGTTTTGGGACTAAAAACTGAGCAACAGAGTTTCAGCTCCCTCCAAAGATTTTCTATAGGATTTAGGTCTGGAGACAGGCTAGGCCACTCCAGAACCTTGTTATGCTACTTACGGAGCCACTCCTTGGTTAATCTGGCTGCGTGCTTTGGATCATTGTCATGTTGGAAGATCCAGCCACGACCCATCTCCAATACTCTCACTGAGGGAATGAGGTTGTTGCTCAAAATCTCACAATAAATGACCCCATTCATCCTCTCCTTAATTCAGTGCATTCGTCCTGTCCCCTTCATAGAAAAGCAGCCCCAAAGCATGATGCTTCCACCCCCCTGCTTCACAATAGGGATGCAACTCATCCTTTTTCCTCCAAACACAGCACGTGAATTTTAGACCAAAAGGTTTTATTTTGTTCTCATCTGACCACATGACCGTCTCCCATGCCTCCTCTGGATCCTCCAGACGGTCAAACTTCAGACAACCTGGATATGTGATGACTTGAAACAGGGGAACCTTCAGTTCAATGCATGATTTTAAACCATGACGGCGTAGTGTTCTACAGACCGTAACCTTTGAAACTGGGGTCCCAGCTCTCTTCATGTCATTGACCAGCTCCTCCCGTGTAGTTCTGGGCTGATTCCTCATCTTTCAGTGATACCCCACAAGGTGAGATCTTGAGTCTGAGGGAGACTGAGTCATTTTTAGCCTCTTCCATTTTCTAACAATTGCTCCAACAGTTCATCTATTTTCACCAAGCTGCTCGGCAATTGCCCTGTAGCACTTTCCAGCCCTGTGGAGGTCTACAATTTTGTCTCTGGTTTCTTTTGACAGCTCTTGCCCATGGTAGTAGTTAGAGTCTGACTGACTGTAGGGTGGACAGGTGTCTAATGACCTTAGACAGGTGATACTAATTTAGATTAATAAGCGGAGTAGAGGTGGACTTTTTAAAGGCAGAGTAACAGGTCTGAGAGCCGATTGCCAGGTGTTCAAATACTTATGTGCAGCAATAAAATACAAATACATATTTATAAATCAGACAATGTGATTCCCTGAAAAAAAAAAGCTTTCTCAGTGGAAATGAACCTACAATGTGAATTTCAGACCCCTCCATAATTTCTTAGTGGGAGAACTTGCAAAATCACAGGGTGTTCAAATACTTATGTTCCTCTCTGTACTGTACAGAAATACTTTGGCAGGCTCACATTTCTCATTAAAATTTGTTTATATTTCAATGTAATATCTGGATTTTATGAGAAATAGATCTTTAGGTTTTTATGATCTGTAAACCATTGAAATGATTGAAAACAAATATTTAGAAGAGTTTCAATTTGAACTTAATTACTGAAATTGTGTCACCTTTCTGATTTAGCATGTGCATGTATAACTTATCAGAACAATTAGGAAATATAAAACATTTTTTTGAAACCTGTTTTACAGAATCTGTAATTTATTAAAACTCATCACATTTGATCAGTTTTCATTTTGATGTCATCCTATCTCATGTCCATAGCCTTAATTAATCGATCAGCGATCATATTCGCAATATCAAATTGACCAGATTGGTCAATCTGTGGTGCACAGCTGCCCTTAGTTAACGTCTTAGGTCTCACATGTCTAAAAGATGCAGGTTACACTAGACTTGAAACCTATAACTTATCCAACCACACTAAAGACATGCACTTAACAGCAGTAGATAGTGCTCAACTGTACTTTATTCATTCATACAAATCTGATGTGTTGTCAGCCAGCTGCAAAGAAAAGCAGGCTCTACAATGAACCATAAAGTGTTCCCATCATTCAACCACATAGAAAAGACATACAAAGTAATTGCACAGATTGAAGCACGTCTGACGTGCATTCACGTTCCCTTTTTAACACTGAACTATGAGGAAAAATTCTGGACTATAAGGCAAAGGGATAAATAACTTCTGACATAGTCAGAATTGTAGATGGAATGTGGGCTTCAGTAAAGGCTGCAGCAGGATTCTCTCTAATCTTTGAAATGTTCATTACACAAAAAGATTTGATCCCTAAAAGTTGCAACAAAATGCAAACAACTACAGTACAAGAAAGAATAAATTTGGAATGCATAACTAAGTAATCATAAGGCATATTTGGCGGTTTTATTGTAGCGCTCCATGTGAGCTTCAACTCAGACGGATGTTCCTTCCTTCAGTTCCACAAATTCTCCCTTAAGAAACCCAAAAGAAATACACATTAGAGACAAAACATGGAAAAGTGTTAAGGACAATCTGTGCATCATAGCAGTATGAGACCCACCTTGACCTCTAGGTGCTCCTGTAATGTTCTCACAGTCTCTCTCTCTTTGGTCAGCTGCTCCTGAGTGGCTTTAAGAAGCTGCTGGAGCTTAGTGGCTGCTTGGCCAAGGTCTTTGGACAGCTTCTTCTCCTTCTCAAGGCGCTCCTGTTCAAATAAAAAAAAATGGCAAACATGACTTCGAATGATGTAACATTTATGAAGGAGAGTTTAATGTTTCAATAAATTGAGAAAAGCAGACTACGTGGCTCAAGCTATGACAGATAAGGTTCTCAAATCTACTTAAAATCAATACAATGAGAAATTGTCACCAATTGTGGTGAGGGACTTTTTTCACATGGTGTTTAAATGTTTGTGTTTAACTCCGACAACCACATTAGTTAATATTAGAGCTATAGCATATCTGTCAGCATTCTCCGTCTAACTCAAAATAATGCGGTTGTTTTTGTCACAACCACAAACTTCAAGGGATTTTATGGAATTCGCAAACATAAACTTGTGCAAGGAACAGAATTTTTTCTTTTGTTTTTTTGAACACCTATAACCTGAAAAGTGTGGTGTGAATTTACTTTCATCAGGTGTCCACCTAATTTGACAGGCCAAACAAAACAGCGCATTAATCTGGGAAGCAGCAAAGAGGTACATGGTAACTCTAGATGAGCTGCAGAGATCCACTGCTCAAGTGGAAGAATCTACTGACAAAACCACCATCTATTTAAACTCCATATTTATTTCAGTAGGGACAATGAAGCTTGTCAGAGTTGATGGAAAGATGGATGGAGAGAAACACGGGGCTAACATTGTGCAACTGGAGAACAACCCTAGACATAGCAAAGCATCAGATCAACGTGCTCTTACTTCCACAGTTTGTGTCGACTCTGATTTTTGTGGGCTATTTTGAATGATGAATAATGCAAATTGTTTATAAGAGCAGCATGAAAAGTTGCTCAGTTGAATTTGGTTACACTGAACTAAATGTTAGATCTGATTGTCCTCACACACCTTGAGCTGAGCTACATCTTCTGTGTCGGATTGCGGTGCATCTGCAGAAACTTTTAAAAGATCCAGCTGGGCCTGGAGTTCAACAACTGTCTTCTGGGCCTGGAAATCAGAGACACGGATGTTATCCACTATAGCCCAATAAGAACACACGACTAGAGCACAGATAAGTTCACTGCTACCTGCTCGAAATCCTCCGAGAGAAGCTGCCTTTGAGTTTCCTCTCCGTGCAGCTTCTCCGTTGTCTGACTCAACTGGTTCTGGACCTGATACACACAAACACACACACACACACTTAATACACAATTATCCAGACATGAAAGTGTCAAATTGGCGCACCCATAAAAAAAATCCAAGTTAGTTTTTCTTCGCTCTATTTTAGTTTACTTGTTCTGGTACAGAACTTATTCTCTATTCTGTTAATGAAGAAAAAAGGTTAGTTAAAACCAAATAGAGGTGAGCATGCTAACAGGAAGAGCGGTAGTGAGAGTTAAGTGTACTTAGTCAATGCAAACAGTGGTTAGCATACAGAGCAACTGTCAGATGAGTACTGGACAGACTGGAAATGAAGCACACCCTGCATCAAAACTCATCGGTTTGTGTTTACTCATGCTGGCCTCATTATTTGGGACATCAGCCAAAACCTAATGGCAAATAAAAGGTTTTTTCAGATTAAACCAAGCTCAAACGAGACAAATTCTGGGGTGCTGTTCCAGTCACTGTCGGGTACTTTCTGACAGGAAGTGAAGGGTGCCCCAGTGATCCTCGCACCCTGACCTGACTGGGTTCAGCCTCAGCTGGGCCGTTCTGCTCTCCCTGAGTCCGCTTCGTGATCTCGCCCAGCTGTGCTCTGACCTGAAACAGGAAGCCGTTGCCAGTCACTTGTTATGCAACAGCCACAGGTGAATCCCTTGTGTTCTCACACGTCAAGAGACCTTACAAAGCAGGTGTGATCATAAAGGAGCGATTTACACAAATTCCTCCCCTCTCACTTTAGTCACTCAGGTATTTTGTACATGCTTGTCTTTGAAGGCCAAAAAAAAAAGCTGCATAAAAAACCCCAATAATAAATCACCTGTTGGAGCTCCTCCTTGTGTGCCTGGACATCCTTCTGGGCCAAATCCAGCTGGTTCTGGTAATCCGACAGCTGCAGCTTCAGCTGAGCACAGAGAGGAACAGAGGTCACGCAGGAATGGGTTCACAGTGCCATGAAAAGTAATAATACCCAAGTTAACTTTTTCTTATTGCAAACACAACCTTTACCGTAATTCATCAGAATTTTACTTGAAACAACAGAAGTTATTTAATTGTAAAGCGGAAGAAAGGGGACAAATAAAACATCTGATTGAGCAAATGATAAGGCAATTTTAGAAGACAACCTAACAGAGGCTATAAAAAGAACTGACTGGAGTGTCTTTAACATTTAAGCTGTTTCATGTGTTACAATGGTCCAGTCAAAGCTCAAGGAGAGACTTGAAAATCTATGTTAAAAGAAGCTCTCCATCCAATCTGAGCTTGAGCTATTTCGCAAAACCAATGGACAAAAATATTCGTCTCTAGACACGCAAAGCTGGTAGATCAGAGGTTGTGCTAGATATTTTTATTGATCTCGTCATAATCTATTTTTATCTGCATTTGCAGTATTTCTTTTTTATTCATTTTAAATAACATTCAATACGAACACGCTGAACGAAGAGCTATAACCAAAATGCGATTGCACTTAAAATACGAGTAGATCACCTGCTATGGCTTGAATGCACAGTCTCACAATGGAAATGAAATGCTCACCCATTTGAGCATAATCAAATAACAGGATTGCTGAAGAGGTTATTGTGATGAGGTTTTAGATTTTTGCCTCAAACAGATGACTTCTCATGTGGGTTTAGATGTTGTTCTGGAGGCTGAATCCACGCTCTGCTGCCACACTGGAGAGTGGAATTAAACGCCACTTCAGCCAAAGTTTTGAATTGAGGGAACATTTCTCCAATTAAAGTGACCAGAAGTCGGAAAGATCTTCTAAACAAGCAGTTTCCGGACCTGAAACCTATTGCAATAGCTTGCATGCACCGGTGGTTGGAACAACACTGGGCTCCTGGGAACAACGCGCTCCAAAGCCTCTGTACCCCTAAAACACACCGTCAGCTTTCGGTTAGCGAGATAAGCCGGGTACGGTGTCCAGGTCTGAGATGATACTAAGATGCCCTCATGGGAATCTATTTTTTTTTCTGTGCGTCAAGTTGAAAATGTTTGCGCATTTGCGCACTTGTCAAACTGACAAGACGGCCTTCAGACTTCTCTGTCACCGTTAAGAGAAAAAGAAAACGGTCACATACAGAAAGTATTGAGTTATCGTGACCCCGGGTAGAGACATATCGAAGCAAAAAGTGGTTCTAGATAATATTGACTAAAGTGGGCTAAATACAAAATAGACCTCACACTGTTTTCAAGCTTTTTATTCTGCACTACTTTGTGTTGGTCTATCTAATAAAATCCCCAAGAAAATAAATGGAATATTGTGATTTAAAGTAAGAAGATAAAAAGTTCAAGGGGTGTGAATACTTTTGCATTACGCTGTAAGTATAACATTCAATGGAAAACCAAGAGCTTGTATGGATTGTGTGTTCATATAATGAGTTTCTGCTTGTGTACCTGCTCCACTTCTTCTGAGGTCATTAGGTTGTCTGATTGCTTTTCAAGCTGAGCTTCCAGAAGCATCACTTGTTCCTTCAACTGAAGAAACACAAAACACAGCAGTTTAAAAAAAAAGGTTCACCTCAAAAGGTGATTTATAGTAATAATACCAACCTGTTCTACACTTTGGTTTTCTGCTTCAAGCTTGCTGACTTTCTTCAAAGCCTGTCAGAGTCACAAAAGACAATAGTCATGTCTAAAACAGGATAAGAAGGAGCATGATCAAAGTTCAGGGTTCAACATACCTCCTTCAACTGTTCTTCTGAGGTTGCCATCTTTGCCTTCCAAATCAACTCCTCCTCTTCTACGCTTTTCTGCAGATGTTTCAGCATTCCTTCCTGCATGACAATTACATAAATAGTATTTATGCAATCTAAAAGAGCTAAATATTGCTCCATGATGTTATGATTTCATTCACTCACAGTTTCAGCCAGGACAGTCCTGTACTGGTCACATTCAGACTGCAGCGAGATGTAGTTCTCCTCTGATTCCTTCAGTTTCTCCTGCAACAACAATAAAAACATTCAAACCTGGAAATTTTTTCATGGATGTTTTATTCGTTTGAAAAAAGAAAATGCAGCTTACTGCCGATGCTGTGTTTGAATGAGACTCTTGGCTCAGCTGGCTGAGTGCCTCCTGAGCTTTCTGTGTAAATGCTTTTAACCAGTCGGACTAAAAGAAGACAAAGGGAGACAGATGCTCACTGTGCGGTTAAATCTGCACAACAGCAGGGAGTGCATCAGTCAGTGATCCCCATTTCTTACCTGCTCCGTCTCTACTGGTATCTGTGGGAAGAGCGACTGGAGAGTTTCTTTGGTTTCATTTTGAAGAGCTGCAAGTTGAGTCACAGCGTTCTGCAACAGCAGTGGAGGATCCAATCAGTTAGATCATAAATAGTATGTGATAAAGTCAGACATATAAAAATAATAATAATAATAAAAAGAAGACTTACAGCATCTGTGGTGGCTTTTGCTTCCCTCAGCTCCTCTTGCAGTGATGCAACAAGAGAATCCTTCTCAGACAGACTGAGAATAAGAAAAACAGATTTTTAGTTTATAAATTCATTACTTTTCCAGACTTTTCCAGTTGGCTTCAGATTCAGCGATGTGCAGAGGGTTCCCTACATGTTTTTAAACTCAAAGCTCCAAGCTCTTCTAATCTCAAATTTCATTACTTCAGTTTTGTTCAGCCCAGTTTCAAGGCAAAAATACAAAAGCTCCGTATGAATTTATGGCAGATGTTCCTACAGTGGTCAGGCTTTAAATAAGAGCATTAATTGACCAACAAATGCAACTTTCAGAATATTAGATAAAAGGAATAAACTCTAAAAATACATGTATTTTCATGAACATTCCATATTTACCTGGAAAGTTCGTATTTAATATATTTCCTGTTTTGCTAGTAGACTGCCCTATATTCTTCGTGTTTCTTTTTTAAAATTGTTTATTGGTATTTGTATTGTGAATTTTATCTACGTATTGAAGCTTTGAGTGAAGAAATAAATCCTAGTCTGTGCAAGAATGTTTGGCTATAAAAAAAAAATCTCATCTGATTTTGATGTTTTTTTTTATTATCCGGATCTGGAAAATACTTTTCCAGACTGTGTGGTAAATCACTATTTTAATGTCTTTAACATCTAGACCAACTTAGATCACCTCCATTTCAAAATGTATAACACCTAAACTAGTCAAATCCAGACTGAAACACTCAAAACTAAATATAAATTTATTAATTTTTCAAAGCACAATTTGGGATCCATAATGCCTTCATTTTGTTTGTGAATATTTAAAAAACATGACATCACACTTTGGGTGGCATCTAAACCAGACCTAACTTAAGAACCAAAGGATTAGTTTAAAAACTGAAAATTATAGTGGCCAAGTATCCAAAATAATCATTAAGCTAGGGAAAAATTAACCTATGATGAGGTAATCCAAACATTTTGATGTTTTAGAAGATTGAAAAGGGAAAAAAGCCCCCAAAAATCTGACAAATTTATATCCTTAATTGCATCAAGACTAAACAGAGTGAAGGAACCCTGTCATCCAAAAATCATTTTCTCATGCAGAACAGATTCAACTTTTAAGACCTTGAATATAAGGAATGAAGTTAAACCCAAGTGCAGTGTGTTACCTGTTCTCCAGTTGTGCGAGCTCTGCTGAACTGTCCGACTATAAAAGCATCGAGACAATTTCTGATCAGCAACACTGCTTTATACAATAATTTACACTTACACATCCAAAGTAAAACTTACTTTTGAGTTTTTAACTTGCACCATCTCCTCTTGGAGGCTTCTGAGTTCTTCCTGAAGTGAGGTGACGAGGCTGACATCCTCGCTAAAGGCAACAAGAGATTAGCATCAGTTAGTGTGAGCATAGCCTGCAGGATTTCTGAGATTACTAAAAGAAATCACATTACCTCTTATTTTTTTGCTCAAGTTCAGTAATAGTGTTCTCCTGTTGAAACAGATTCCCATTGTTAGCATCAGGCATAACAATAGCTCTACACAAGCAGTGATGCAGCTGGACAGTGGGTTTAGTACTGAAGGACACTCACCGCAGCTTCCTGTTTTATCTGCAGCTGCTTCAGTTCTTCATGAAATGACCTCAACTGGCTGTCCTTTGCTTGAAGGCTGTAAAAAGAAAAGAAGAAAAAAAATCTATAGAATAAATCCCCTGGATGGATGGATGGATGGATAAACCCCCTTTACATCTGATACTAGCACGACAGAACAGATGACGCACTTACCTGAGCTTTAGATTTTCCAGTTCTGCTGGATTCACCTGCTGAAGCAGAAATGACAAATATGACTCAGCTTTTTGTCCAAAAGTCCAACTGAAAGCATTAACAAAAAATGTCCCACCTCCTTGCTGTCCTCATCTGGTTTTTTCTGACTTGCCTCCAACAGGGAGTTGATTGAGGCTACCTGCTGCGTGAGCTGGCTCTTCTCTGCTTGCGCCGTCTCGAGCTGGGTAGTGAGGGCGTCCACCTGAGCAGAGCGCTCTTTGACCTCAACCTCCAATCTCTCTATGCGCACTTGATACTCTGCACGGACAAAAATGCGGTTTAATCTGGATTTTTATACTCAATGCGGCATTTTTTAAAAAAGACGAACACAACACTGCTGTGGCTTTCTCTGACCTGACACTGCACCGCTGTCCTGTTTGGTTTGCTCCAAAGTGGCCTGCAGGCTGCCGTTTCTGCTTTGTGTTGTCCTGAGCTCCTCACTCACCTCCTCCAGTCTCTTCTGCAACGCCTGCTCACTTTCTGCATGGCTTGCCTGGAGGATTTTGGTTAAAATGTATCAGACAGCAGGGGGAGGCAAAGATTGACTGAATCCTTGATTAAGACATATTTAGAGAAAAGTGAATTACATTTGTCAAAAAACTAAAACAGCCACATTCATGAGATTATTAGAATTAATTTGGCAGAGAGTTGTTCACATTTTAACACTGTTAAAGCTGTTTCGTTTTGCGCAAATGTCTTACAGAAAGTGCACTGAACCTTAAGGTATTTAGGAACAATTCGGACAAACCACTCCGGTGCTTATAGAGCTCTAACTTGCAACACTGCTCGCAAACATGAAACAGCTGTGATGGAATCCAAGTTAGTGATTAAACAACGAGTCCTGTCAGATGTGCTGACTAAGTCGCTACAAATAGCCAGTAATACAGGAAGAGCCCCACCATGTGAGACTCTGACAAGCTGCAAATGAACTTTGACAGATGTACTTCCTTTATGCAAGCCTCGTGGTTTGAATTAAAACCAGGAAGAGACCAAACATTGCGGCAGATTATGTACTCTGCACAAGCAATTTTTATACAGTTCTTTTTTTTTGATAAAGTATATTTCAGAAATGTATATGCAGTAAAAATTGTGTGCAGAGTATTTTTCAGGGTTATGAAAATTCCATGACCATAAATCCTAATATTTAAAAAGTAAAAGTGTTTTAAAACTTCTTATTTTGTTAAAGCATCCAATAGAGACGGCTGTCCAAAGTGTGATGCAGGGGCCATATTTTGCGGTCTTCTTGATGATTTTGTGCGGCCCAAATACACTATTAAAAAAAGACAACTTTGATCATCAGCACAGACCGTTGTTGCAGACAGACGCATTTGAAATACTTTTAGAGGGTAACTTACTTTTGCTTTTATTTCATAGTAAAGGGGAGCACAAAATTCTAGTGAGTCACTCAAAAGTAGACTTGCTCACACCATTATTAAAGTTGGCTTAATAAAAACAAAATGCTCCATTCTTGTTGCTGAGAATCACAAGATTTCTAAAATAATAAAATTCCAAAAAACTTTAGGACTTTAAATGCCTTTCTTTTGATCGGTTACATGAGCAGGTAAACGTTTTTAAATTGTGTTGACACTGTAGAAACAACTACTATGAAGAGTCCAATTGCATTACCATTTTCCTTATGGGATCCATTTCTCAAGCACCTGTGTGTACAACAAAAACAATTTTGTATGTTTTAATTTAAATTGTACATTAATGAAACTTGGAAGTTGGCGTCTGCTTTAGCAGCCTTCAATCACATTTTCTTGCACATTTGTAACTTTGATGGTACTTTTTTCTTATTATGTGAAAAAGTCAAATAAAATAAATTATGTGTCAGGCTTTAAAGGGTTAAGCTCTTTTTAAAATCATCTACAAATTTCTTTATTACCTGTTGTAATTAATCGAGCTGTTTTTAAATTGCAGGAGAAGTTCTGAATCCTCGGGTTTAATGATGGGTTTAAAAATTAAAAAGTCAGAAGTAAAAATTAGGGCGAGGCTTTGACGGTCCTTCCCTACAAGACCAAAGGACGACTGAGAGTGTTGTGCTTCAAAATGAACTAAAGACTAATTTTTATAAAAGTTTGTATTTCCTCTGAGATTTTCATAAAACGTTACGTTCTTAGTTGACTTTTAAATAAGCTTTAATTTTTATCTTAGTTGTATAATTTTATCTTTGAGGCGCCATTTTTATGTATATGCTTATTTGTATTTTACCTTTGTTTATTATATTTATATGCACTTTATTGCTATCCCATTATTTATATTACATTTACTTTTTAATTTCTTTTTTAAAGTATTTAATTAATTTTAGAAATATTTATGATAATACATAATATGTCTCGAACCCCCAGACGGTCGTGGCAGATGGCCGCTCGTACTGAGCCAGGTTCTGCTGGAGGTTTCTTCCAGTTAAAGGAGAGTTTTTCCTCTCCACTCTCGCTGCATGCTTGCTCAGTATGAGGGATTGTTGTGGCTGCATCAACGGGTCACAATCTCAAGTCAATGACTCGATGCAATCTGCTGGGGTTCCTCGCATAGAAGACTTTTAAAACTTATTAGAATGTTTGTATTGAAATGGCTTATCTTTTAAAGTACCTTGAGATGACATCTGTTATGAATTGGTGCTATATAAATAAACTGAATAAAATTGTATTTATTAATTTCTTACTATTTAGGGTTTTGTTTGTTTATATGATTAGTTATAAAAATGAAATACAATATTCTTCACAATTCCTTTGATATTTGGTCTGCTTTAACAAATTTAAACAAGCGTATGTTGGGGCATTTGAACCTGATTTTTGCTGTAGGTTTTTAACGGTTTCTCACTGTTTTTGGCACGGTGGGGGACAGGGTCTGTTCTTGTACTTTGCATAGCACAATGTTTTATGACGGGTTCCTATGCAAATATTCAAAGCTGGTTCAGAATCTTTTTTCTTAAAACCAAGTTATTATACAGCTACACTGATTCCTAATCCCTGCAGTAACACATTCCCTGAACAAGAAAAGGTCAGGGAATAGGAGGGAAGAGGCTTACGTTTTTCTCCCCCCCCCACTTCATAATCAAGTGGCTGCTGAAACACGACACTGGGTTTATTAGAAAACAACTAAAAATCTGCTTCCACATGAAAACCTGAGTACATCTCATGTATATTATATTAAAAATGGCCGGGCCAACCTGCAGCATTGAGAGCTGCTTCTCTGCAGTGGAGAGCTTCGACTCCAGCCCTTTCCTGACGTGCTCATCAGCGTTGAGACTTTCCGTCTTCTCTCCGAGCTCTTTGGTTAGCTTTGCACATTCCTGACGCAGCTTAGCCAGCTCTGCATTTTGTCTGAACGGAGAATGGCAAGAAAAAAAAAAAAGAAAGCAAGGAAAGAAGTTTAGAAACCAAGCAATTCAAACCCAACACCAGGCATACCTCTGACATAAACTATATCGAAGTCTATACTTAAATATTGTTAAAAACCCACTTGCTCTCAGCTTGACTTGTTGCCTGGTTTAGAGCATCACGTAGGATTGAATTTTCCTGCTGTAGCCGAGCAAGTTGGGCATTTGGGCCTTTTTCCAGCTGGTCCTGTAGGCTTAGGATCTGCATTTTAAAATGCAAGTATTAATAACACTCTAGAAGCACTTCTAATGAAAGTTATTTGAGCAGACAGGGATCCAAGAAAAAGTCCTGACTAAATGAATTGTAATATTAATGGAACAAACCTTTGCATTGAGCCTCTGGGTCTGGGCTACATGGTCCTGGTAACTGGCCTGCATCCGAGCTTGCAGTGCAATCATTTCTTGTTCCCTCTTACTCAGCTGAGAGCTCAGACGCGTCTCCACGCTGGCCACCTTGGACTTCTCTGCTGACAGCTCCTGATAAATATAAACTACAGTCAGACTCATTCAGGTTATCTTCATGCTTCTGAGGCTGGAGTCACTTCGGGATGAAGAATCTTGAAAAGCAGCTGTCACTGAGAATAACTGTATAATTTTTAATGGAGACTTTGGCCTGGTAATATAATTAATATTAAACCTCTAGTTTGGAAAGAAAATGTGATTCTAAGTAAAGCAGTGAGGCAACATTTTGATGATCAATTAAAAAGTATTGTGACCATTAAAGCTCTGAGAACCAGAAATCCCTGGATGGATTCTGACCTTAACACAGGGGATTTATAAAGATTTCCTTTAAGAAATGTGGTTTTAATCAGATTAATTTGTGTGCTTTCCTCTGGCGCCACCTTCAGGACAAAAATAACTACACTCTAAAAGCCAAATTAAATTCTAAGTGGGCATGGGCCAGTATGAGACTCTCACAGAATGACAACATTGAGTAAAAAAACAGCTATAGCTATATGTGTTTTTTCCATGTACTGTAATTCTACAAATGCATCGTTGGCTTAACTACTTTGCACAAAGAATAAAAGCTGATGTTACCAGTATTTTTCTTTTGGGACATACCCAGGGACAGACATGACTTTAAATTTTAAGAAGAGAAACGTTTCCAAATTATTATTAAAAAAGTCAAACATCGAAGTGTTTGAAGCAGGTAGGGGAGGGGAAGCACTGTATGGAGAAATCTGTAGTTACTTCAAAACGTTCTCTATCATCTCATTAAAAGGACTTTCAAATGGCAGCATTGATTGACAGAACATTTTAGAGGTTTGGAAACCAGATTGTTTTTTGTGTCTTCGTTTACCTTGATGCTGACAAGCAGCCCATGAGCAAATCTAGGAACAGCTAAGGCTTGTTTGGACACCGTTAGTTTTTAAAGGATGCCAACATGGCTCTGCAGGCAGAAAATGTGCTGTGAAGGGAATTTCAGTTTTGAACCTTGGTGAGCTCTCTAAGGCGATTCTTAGCTGCAGAAGCATCCTCCTGTTCTGCTGCCAGCTGCTTATCCCTCTCCTCCAGCTGCTTCTTCAGCACGGCGACCGGATCTCCCTTCTGAGTGGCCTAAAAAAAAAAAACAATGAGAAAAAAGTACATCTCTCTCATTATGTTAGGGTTAATAATTTTGTGCCCCCCTGTTCACAGTCTGCTGTGTTTCATACCTTGTGCCAGGTATCCTGAATGATGCCGACTTTCTCTGAGAGGATCTCAATGAGCCTGTGTGCCTCTCCCTCACTGAACATCATGCTGCTGATGGTGGAAGCCAGAGCTTTATAGGGCAGGTACAACGGAGCATCAGCAGAGTCAACCACTGCTGCTGCAGCTGCAGGAAAGGCATAAACATGATAACAGCAATATGAGAGATAATAACCAACTGATTTATTATTTAAAACAAATCTTGCAGTTTTGAGAGGTTTTAGGCTCTCCTGAAGATGACTTAATATTAACACTGCTTTAGGAAAGGGACAAGATGAAAACTTGTCCTTTGAGTCCGTGGCACCGGGCAGTTTCAGATGGCAAAAACGCTGGGTCGTTGTGGCACCAGGCGGAGACGAGCCTCAGGGAAAAGAGAAGGTCAGCCCCTCCTCTCTGCTCATTGTCACAGGCACTGAAAAGCTTTGTAAGCCAACCAAACAGGGCCAACAGTGTTTGGACAAGCTGCTGTGCTCTATGCCCCTCAGAGCAGAGTGCCAGACGTTACCCACCGCTGTGGGTACACAGCTGGAAGCTCATCAGTACTGACAGGTTGTTTCTGCCTTGCACTCGACTGTGCAATTATGTAACCCAACTATGCAGGCATGCGTTCTCTCGCCATTCAACAGCACAAAACACAAAATTGCCAGTGCTGTGGCTAATGTAGTTCCTGGCTCCACGACTGTCTCCTGCACCCCAAAGGAGAAGGCTAATTCCTGCCATGGTAGCGCTAAAAGCAATCCTGACTGACAACAGTAGCTTTAAGCCTATATAAAGCTATACTGGCACTGCTCTAATAATCAGACATCCTTCACATTTTTGATTCCAAACTCAAATTTCCAGAGTTCCTCATACTTTAAGCAAATATTTAGGGTCTCTATCAATTTATGGCAGATGGGTTTTTTTACATGGAACCTGAAAATGGAAGTTTGGACAGACAAACAAATGGATCAAAGATGGATGGATTTAATTTTTAGACAATGTGAAAAGAAATCTGGAAATATAAAAACATTTCCATATTTTTATTTTTTCATAATTATCCAGACCTGGAAAATACTTTAATCAAATGCCATATTTAGCCCAGACTGTGTAGGAACTTCTTAATGATTAACATACGGCTAAACCTACATTTCTTAATCTACATCTACATGTACAAAGTGGCTTCTAAAGCCAAATGAAGTAGATTCGCCCAGACCATATGTGCTTACCGGGCTCAGACTTCTTTTTGGAAGCCTTCTTCTTGGGTTCCTGGGCTTTTGCCGGAGCAGCAGGAGCCTGCTGAGACCCCACTGGAGGCACAGCCATTACCGGGACATCTTTGGTGACCACCTCCAGGACTGGGGCGGCCTTGGATGGCGCCGGTGCAGACTTGGCTGGGGCTAGAGCGGACTTGCTTGGTACAGGGGCGGCAGATTTAGCTTGGGCACTGGTAGACTTGGCTGGAGCAGGAGCAGCAGCTGGAGCACATTTGGTTGATGAGGGAGCAGATGCAGCAGTGGATTTTGCAGATACTGGAGCAGACTTGGTTGAAGCTGGTGCAGAGGATGAGGCAGCTGCTTTGGTCTGAACAGACAGGAGCGCCTGGGTTGTAGAAGAGGCAGCCGAGGACTTTACAGGTGCGGGAGCAGACACCACCGGAGCTTGCTGAGCTGAGGCCGGCTCAACCTTTGCCACCTTCTTCTTCTTTTTCTCCTTAGGCGAAGGCACAGGTGAGGGCTCAGGAGCAGAGCTGGGTTCAGCAGCAGAGCTGGGTTCAGCATCAGTTTTGGGCCGCGTTTCTGCAGATGGTTTGACTTCAACCACTGGAGCATGCTCAGGAACAGCAGATACAGCTGGAGCAGCAGCGGGCTCAATGGCTGCTTCAGCTTCAGAGTCAGCAGCTTCTTCAGCCTTCTCCTGTTCTGGGATTTTTCCATTTGGCTTTTCCTCTTTTTTCTTCCCACGGCTCTTCTTCTCCGCTCCTTTGTCCTTTTTCTTTTTTTCCGAGCGGACTGACTGTACTTTACCTAACTCCCTGCGTTGTTTAGCGAGGGCCTCCTCATAAGAGGTTTCCTTCATGGAGAAGGTGGAAACCAGGGCAATCCCCACGGCAGAGATCACCATAAAACCACCAAATACCATAATCCCAAGAGTCTGTGGGTCGTAGATATCCATCTTTTGATTTCAGTAAACCTAAAAGGAGAAATAGGAAGTTATGAATAGAAGTTCGAACCAAACAGGCGGTTTATAACAATAACCTAGACCAGTAATTAGAGGAGTATGATATTGTAAAGCAGGCTAAAAAATAATAATAACAGCAGTAAATTAAAGAGAAATGCTCTATGGGAACAAGCGAGGTCTTTACTTTTAACAACCTCAAGGTGTCGCTAATATCCCTAATAAGTTTAAGTGAAGGCTGCAGCATGCACCAACTCAGAACTTCCTTACCTAAAAAAATTAAATAAATAAAAAGACAAAAATACATACTTGTTCTTTTTGGGCAAAGCATCTACTTAAATAACCGAATGATCCTCTGTGTACTTTGAATATTGTTTAATAAACAACTGCAACACAAACATTGCAAGAAACAAACTAAAGCAAACAAAGCAGGAATCTGTGTTACCCAACAACATCTTTGCAAATAAAGATTTTTTTTTTGGTGGTTTTTTTTTTGGGTAAATACATATGCATGTTTGTAATACTATATCTCCACAAGTGTGAGTGTTGTGTTGATGTTTTCAGATGTACAAAGATTTTTAAAACATTTTTTTTACAAAATATTTTGTAAATATGAATAAAAATAAATGAATAAAATTTAATGTTTAATAACAGCAAAATAAAAACAAACATAATAGACGTTTAACGTTGAAAGAGATTCTCTATAAGATCAAATTCAGTAAAATTAATGCAAAGCAAGTGTTCTTACTAGCAAGCCTTCCATAATTTGATAAGTTATTTCATGCAAATGTTACACACATACATCCACACAAAGACATTTCCCCCCCAAAAGTTGGCTGGTTGTTGGCCTTCATTTCCTGTCCTGTAAATAAATAAATGAAAACAGTCTGGAAGGGCCTTCAACCTACATCCCCAGTCACAATCCAGAATGTTGAGCCTGCAGGGCAGGGAAATGTGTCTTAGAGACACCAAAGCACCTCTCTCACTTTACTCCAGCAGCAGTTTCAGGTTTATTTGCGTTCGGCTACATAGTGAAATCCAGGAAAAGAAAAAGAAATGTTTTCCAAAGAGGTAAAGATAGTTTTCTGCCAAAACAAATTCATCTAGACATTTTTTTTAAAAGGCAACTGCTTAGCAATTTTAGTCCAATCAAGAGTCCCTGATCACTGCAGGATCCTTAAGGAAGGAGAATGTGCTGCTTCCTGGTCTGCGGTGTCACACGTCAGTGCATCTCCACTCAGACTGAGCAGAAGAGGAGGACTTCAAGAAAACCCAACCAAGGAGGATTTCAGCCCAACATGAGACTCGACCTACTGATGTGTTACAGGCTACGTGTACTTCCACCCCCCCCCCCCCCCCAACTCTGAACTCCCTGCATTGCATTCGTGTGCACCGGAATTCCTTCTGCGGGGTAATTTGGGGATTAAAATAAGTCTTTATCCGCTTTTTATTTCTCACTCTGGCGTACTATTAGCAGAATCCAAGCATTAATCAGTCAGTTTTTTTTATTGTTTTTTTTAATTTTTATTGCATACACAAATATTAAAGCAGCGTTTCCACGAAGTTCCTGACTGGTTCCTTTAACAGATTGAAAGGGATTTTGGATGGTTCACAGAAGCTTACATGCGCAAAAACCAATAAAACAATGTTATGGTGTGAAGTATCATATGACATAAGGCTTTAAAGAGGTTACTTAATAGCTAGCTGTAGCGCTATCAGTATTAATCAATGGATCTTGCTAATGTCCAGCATACCAACTGTTGGTCTACACGCCATAAAACGCTACAAAATTCACAATAAAACCAGAAAATAAATGATGAATATAAATAACCCTCTTTGAGTTTAATCTGAAGTCCTTCTGTCCAGGTCTTTTTTTTTAACGGTTCAGCTAGAATATAGCTGTCCAAGCTAGCTAAGCCTGACTCAATGAATAACATTTTCCAAGAATCCCACACTTACTGCGCTGCTGCTCCTGGTACAGCTACGTGTGCTTGCTTCAAAAAAAGGTACTAGTTGAGAGCAAAAAAGACGGGCTCTGGGTTGGAGATGAGGTGACTTCTGTGGAGAGCTACCTCTATACTCCAGCTAACTTGATTCTTCTTTTCTTTTTTCCTCTAACGGCGCTCCCCCCCCTCACTCCGCTGGATCCGTGGTCTGCTGTGAAGTCGTGGCACTTCGAGCTGGCTAGACGCGCTGGCTCAGTGCCTCTCACAGCTATCATCAATCCAGAAGGGCTCCGATTGGCTGAGAAGGAGCTCAGACCCGGAAGAGGTTCCTACTGGGAGTTGTAGTCCTTCGCTTTCAAGTCGAACAAAAGCGGTTTGTTTTTGAACGGACACCCTCCGCGTTTAGAGCAATACAGCGATAAATACTTGTAGACTTTTCAAATAGTTTTCATTATGTGTAGCAGTACTCCTAGAACTAGAAGTGGAGCTCTGTACTAAGGCGAAATAAAAGGGTTTTACAGACTGCCGAACGGACTTTTCTTTCTGTAGTCTTAGGAATGTCAACGGGAAAAACCCAAGTAGTTCTACAGTTGCAGTCTAAGAAATTAATAGTTTTCAAAGCATACTTTTTAAAGTGTTGGGTATAATTTCAAAATTATCTTTTGCATAGTCTCAGAAATATTCACTTGTATAAAAACCATCTTATTACATAATTTAAAGAGGAAGGAGTGAGATTTCTTCTCTGGGCATTGAAATGACCACATTAAGTTTTGCTTAATGTTTCTACTTATTAAATTATTCCATCATTGGCTAATTTCTATTGATACAATATTTTCAGACTTCTATGTAGCTATAAAGTAAATATGGGTTTTTATACTGCTTATATTGTTGTTTTTATTGACATTTAAATGCATGAATGTATATATGAGTAGCCTATATGGATGCGGAAATACATAGCCTAGTACATGCTTACGTTCCATTGTTCATTCTCTATCATTGATTGATTGATCGATTGATTTATTGGTTGATTGATTGATTGATTGATTGATTGATTGATTGATTGATTGATTTCCTTGTTGCACCTGTAACAAAATATGATATTGATAAAGTTTCTGTTTGTCTGTTGTTATTATTTTAAGGATTCTAACATTGACACATATAGGAATAAGTCGGAAAAAAAGTCAACAATTAACAAATTAGTAATCACACAAATCTGTTTAAGGATTAACTAACTGTACATTTTAAGAGAAATATCGAAGGGAACTCAGCTTGAGCATTCAATGCTTATTAAAGGTCTAACTTTAGCAAACGTTCTGTCAGTCTCTGTCTCTGAAATATAAATAAAGGATTTTGCATAGAATTTGACGTTCTACTGTAAATATCTGCCATGAATTTGACGAAAAAGTTTTGGGGATAAAGAAAAAGACAGCTCGAAAAAGGAAGACCTTTCCATCCCAGCAGGTTTTGGACCAGAAAACACCCATTAACTGAGACATGCGCTACTTTTGCCTTATCTTATTGGGTTGCTTTGCAATTAACTGGGTTCCTGAATTCGCAGTTCTGAACACCCCCCTTCTTAGTTTTCTTTTACATAATGTCAACCTTGATGTGGATGGGAAATTGTAGTGGGAACATTTCCAGGCATCTTGAATATTCCAATTGAGATTGAGTTTGTCACACACACTCAGACACATTCCAAGGGCTCTTCCCAGATTCCTATGCGCTGTCTTACAAACACAAGCAAAGGGCCAGAAACTTCCTTATATCATCTAAACAAGTAGAAACAGTATTGAGCTGTCACTAAAGATAGCTTGTTTTGTACTTTATTAGGCATTCAGGGTTTAATAGCTAATGCTCTCGTTGTTGGAACAATTGTATGTTATGATCTACAAGTGTCTGTATTTTGGTTCTCTTTAGCGTTTCCTTTCTGATTATTTTCTGGGTTCATTATTATTACCATGTTAGTCCTTTCCTTTGTGTTTTGTTTCTTAGTTTAATCTTGTCTTCTGTTCTTTGTGTATTTGAATTTAGTTTCCTTGTATGAGTGTTAGCCTTCTCCCCTTGGTTTATTTACGTCTGCTCCAACTTCCCTATAATTAGTGTCCTACCCTCACCTTGCCTGTTTTGCCTTTTCTCACAGCTGCACCCTGTTACTAATCAACCTGATTCTTGTTAAGTAATCACACTACCCAGTACATCGGCCTCTCTGTTTTTGTCAATCGCTGCTGGATTCATCTGTTCCAATGGTGTGTTACTTTACTCATGTTATTGTCTGGTTCCCTGCCTGTAGTCCTTGCATTCATCTCCTTGTGCGTTTTTTTGTGTGTGTAAGTTTTCTTTTTTGTCTTTATTAAAATGTGTTATTTAAAACCTTCAATATGCTTTTTTCTAACTGGTAGTGATGGCGAGATGAAGCCCCATGAGGCATTGAACCACTTGAGCCAATTGGTTCAAGAAAGGGTTCATCTCACGGGGCTTCATGTGAACACAAACTCCCCCTACTGGCCAGGTCCATAATCACAGGCAGCTGTAGCTCTTAGCTACTTAATGTGTGATGCATTAAAGTTGTAAGTCTGCTTTGGTTCTTGGGAATGACTATGAGTTCCAAAAATATAATTTCTCTACATAAAATATTACAAATGTGAGTAATAAAAATATTTTGAATGTATTCTGTCTGTAAATTATCCCAAAATGGTAGCATCATATATTATGGCATGTTCTGTAATAATGTTTTTCTTTCACTTGAAGCAAAAGGCATGGACTTAAGCAGGCAGAGGAAAGTGAAAATGCTTGTGGAACTAGGGAGAGGTCACTGAAAATGATTGTGTAACTTGGGCAATGATGTACAGAACAGGGGAAAAACGTTTTTATTCAAAAATAGCAGTTTTAAGCGATTCCTTTTTTTACACTACCTCACCAGCCTCCGAAAACACTCTTTCACAAGGCACAGAAGATGAAGATGTACACAAAAACACAAGTGATAGACTATATAAATTGGGGTACAGTAATTTTTGCTTTCCCCAATACTCCAGAAGGGTTCCAGCCTGCTAATATTTGGCTCCCACACAGGGGGAATCGTCCTCTTCCTGGCTGGCTCCATCCTCTCACTTATCTCTCTCTCCTCACTCTCCTAAATCTTCAAACTATCTGTCTCTATACTCTCAAAACTATCTCCAAAATATATAGATGCTAACCAAACTCTCCTATCAAAACTCTGTCCAAACTCCAAACTGACTGCAACTTTCCTACAAAAACCCACATTTTGTCACATTTTGTCCTGTGGTCTAAGGAATTAAACATTTAAAAGTCAATGTGGAAATGTTTTCAATTTAAAGAAGATGAATAATATTAGGTTTGTTTTTAGCCAATAAATCAAAGACATCTGTGAAGAAGATGCAGCCCTCAGAGTGTTACCATCCAGATCACGCCTTGTTCAGCAAAAAACCTTGCCTTTTTCAGAGAGAAAATGTCAAATCACATTCTCCACGTTCCATTGCAGTGGTGCTCTGTAGTAAAAGAGTCTGCATGATGAACATACCTGTTGGTAAAATGTACAGTGCTGTAGAAAACAGATTTCTTGTCTTTTCTTCTTTGTCGCAGCTAAATATTCTGGGTCATTAAAGCACATTTTCATATCAGACAAAGTAAAGTTTTCTTGACTTGTGTAGAGTCTATTATTTTAATATATTTCACACACTGTAGCAGGTAAAGAGAAATAGTAAATCTTTTGGAACTATTAGTATCATGTTAATGACAAACTTCTGTGATCCAGGCACATGAGACCAAAATTAAGCTTCTTTTGGTCTACATACAAAATGCTGTATGTGGTGGAAAACTGACATTGAACATCACCACTGTTAAACATAGTGGTGGCAGCAATATGCTTAGAGGATGTTTTCTTTCAGTAGGGACAGTTATGATTTTCAGAGTTGATGGAAAGATGGTGAAAGCAAACCTGACAACACCGTTAGAAGCTCCAAGATACTTGAGACAAAGGTGGTGGTACACCTTCCAACAGGACATCAAGGCAAGGGAACTTTATTTGTGTAGCACACTTTCAACAGCAAGACAATTCAAGGTGCTTTACATCATTAGGAGATAATATAAAATAAAAGTAGCAATAAAAGCATAAAGACAACATTAGAGACACATAACATATGACACATCCAAAACAAATGACTTTCCAGCTATTATTAATCACTTACTCAAAGGAGACTAACGTAGATCGACCGGTAAATCGAAAGCATCGCCATTCAGCTGAGCTCTTTCTTCACCACAACAGACCGGTACAGCGCCCTCATCACTGGAGACACCTTACCAATCCGCCTCTCGATCTACCGCTCCATTTTTCCCTCATTCGTGAACACCCCCAGATACTTAAACTCCTTCACTTGGGGAAGGACCTCGACCCTGACCCGGAGAAGGCACTCTACCCTTTTCCGGTTCAAGACCATGGTCACGGATTTGGAGGTGCTGATTCTCATCCTAGTCGCTTCACCTTCGGCTGCGAACAGCTCCAGTGAAAGCTGTAGATCATGTTCCGATAAATCCAACAGGACCACATCATCTGCAAAAAGCAGTGACCGAATACTAAGGCCACCGAAACAGACCCCCTCATCACCTTGGCGGCGCCTAGAAATCCTGTCCATAAAAGTTAAGAACAGAATCGGTGACAAAGGGCAACCTTGGCGGAGTCCAACTCTCACTGGAAACTAGCCCGACTTATTGCCGCTTAGTATTTTGAAGTCTATTCTCTGAGCTATTGTTTGAGCTACAGGGAGCCAGTGTAAGGACTGTAGAACTGGGATGATGTGCTCTACTTTCCTGGTTCTAGTAAAGACACGAGCAGCAGTTGTCTAATTTACTTTTTAGGCAGACCTGTGAGGGCGCTGTTGCAGTAATCAATCCGACTGAAGATGCATGGATGAGTTTTTCGAGCTCCTGTTGCAACATTAGTCCTTTAATCCTAGAAATGTTCTTCAGGTGATAGAAGGCTGACTTTGTTCAGTTGGAGAAAGTTATGGCACATCCATCCATTGATTTGCTCAATGCATTTACTTAGGGTTTGGATGAGTTCAAAGTCACCTGGTGACATCGTAATGTAGAGCTGAGTATCATCTGCATAGTCATGGTAGTTAATCTTATTGGTTGTTATAATCTGGGCTAGTGGGAGCCTGTAGATTTTTAATAGGAGGTGCCCCAGGATGAAGCCCTGGGGCGCCTCACATGTGATTTCTGTCTGTTGTGATGAAGAATTGCCTATTGACACAAAGGCAAGGCAACCTTATTTGTATAGCACATTTTCAACAACATGGCAAATGAAGGTGCAATTCAAAGGAGTTCCTGTTCTTTAGGTAAGATTCAAACCTGCCAAATACTGCACCAGAGAGTCCGACCCAGCTCTCTAGTCGTTTCAATAATATATCATGGTCAACATTGTCAAATGCTGCAATGAGGTCCAAAAGTACCAGCACTCTGGTACTATCACAGTCTGTATTTATGCGGATGTCATTGAAAGCTTTGACGAGGACAGTTTCAGTGCTGTGGTGACCAAGGAAATCAGACTGAAGAATATTGGTCATTGGCCTGCAGTTTTGCATTAATGTGTTGTCCAGGTTATTCTTCTTTAGCAGTGGTTTAATAACTGCTGTTTTAAAGCCTGGAGGAAGACACCTGACAGGAGGGATGAGTAATTGAATCAGATCAGGCCCAATGACAGGGACAAATTTCTTAAGAAAAGCTGTGGGTACGATATTGAGGCAGCAAGAGGAGGAGCTTAATCGGTTAATGATTGCTTCAAGGCGTTTTTGGGTTAGTTTTTGGAATTCAGACATTTTCTCTAGCTTACATTGGTGTGAGTGGGTATGAAATTGGTAATGGGTTTGGTACTGATGTACAGACTGATCACAAAGCATATTCATGTGTTAGAATGGCCTACTGAAAGTAGACCTATAAAGCCTGTTGAGAATCAGTGGCAAGACTTGTAAATTTGATGTTTACAGAGGCTTTTCATCAGATTTGGCTGAGTTTGAAGTAGTTTGCAGAAAAGAAAAGGCAGAAATGTCTTTCTGTAGATGTGCAAAGCTGACAGAGACACACTCCAAAACACCTGCAGCTGTAATTGCACCAGAAGAAATGTCTCTACAATGTGTTGACTCAGGCAGGCTAAATATTTGCACACTCCGCACTTTTAACAATTTCCATTTATGACATGTGAAAACCATGTATCACATTTCTTCCACTTTACAATTTTGCACAACTTTATTACATTGAAGTTTGTGTTTGCTACGTGAGAAAATGCAAAAAAGTGCTATAAAGGGTTATAAATACTTTTTCACAGTGCAAAGTATAGTTTTTTTTTTACTTTATGGAGAAGAGAACCTAAAAAAGTCAAAAAAACTGTATCTGGATGAAACATATGTTTCTGTTTTAATAAGGAAGCAGAGATGATTCAGTTATAAGAGCAAGCCCAGGTGCAGTTAATAAAGGGACTTCAGGGGACACAGTTTCTATTTGAGGAGGCTTTCATGCATAGTCTCTGCAAGTCCTGCTTCAATACTTCAACCTGTGCCTCATGTAGAAGAGTGGGACATCAGGCAAGCGCTTTACTGGCCCCAGCAGAGTAAGACCATGTTGGAGGTCACTTTCATGAACCAGACCAGAGTAGTAACAAGCCTGGGCTACCTTTAATTCAGCAACATGAAATGGCAGAGTAACAGACAGGTAGAGTTACGCTGTTTTTCTCTTCTCAGATGCTGCTGCTTTTGTCATAAATCATCACAACAAAGCAGCAACATAAAATGAACATGAAAAGACTAAATTTAGAAACTTCCAGGACTGAAGCTGCAGTGAGGTGAAGCAATCTCTATAAATAAACTCCTTTGTTTCATGGAGTAAAAACAAGCTGCTCATTTATTGTCTGCGCCTCATTAATGCTGATGTTACAAAAGCAGGCCTTGCTCTTTGGATCAAGAGTGGCAACATCTCTCTTTAATGTTACACTTTTAAATACTGTTTGCTCTGACCACAGCTGGCAAACTAATCTGTTTGTAAAGATAATTTGTCATCAGCTCATTGGCCACGGTCTCTGGTGTTATCCAATCCCCGACTAGTCCAAACCTTTGAGGTCATTGTGACTGCAGGACTTGGGTCATCAGTATTGACAAATCCATCAGGGCCATATATTCTCCCTGTGCGTAAGTCACAACTTTGTAAGTCGCACATACAACCTTTTGCCACCATAGTTCTAGAATGTAAATGTCAGTCCTGATTTAATCATTCAGCCTCACCAATAGCATAGCAGGGTTTATCTATGAAGAAAAAAAACATTACAAAACCACTACATATTTGTACTGCATAAATACTGTTATATGATGTAGACTAGTTAAAAATGTTTCATATGGTAGACAAGAAAGTTTTAGCATGTCCTGGGTAGCAGCTGCTCATGAATGAAGACATGCAGTGTGTGCAGTTTGCTCATCATTCCCATGAGATCCTTGGCATTTCCTTAAAGTTTACCTAACACACCACAGTGTCCCATTCCGAGATTCACAGTGGTCAATGGATTTAACACAAGCATTCTCACAGCTGTGTTTAAAGGACCCGTATGGTTTAACTTCGTGGGAAAAGGTTGCACTGAATAGACACCGCCCCCTGGTGGAGTTTTTAAACCACATTTTTAGGTAAACTTTAGTTGCATCTCCCTAAGTTAGAATGTAATCTAAAAATTTTGGGAGGGCCCTTGGTAGTGAGATTCAAAAAAATCTTTCTCCCTCAAATACTCCGGAGAGCAGCTTTAAAGACTAGCCTATAAAACTAATAAAAATATATTTTTTTAATACAGAAATACTATGACCATGTTAAAGACCACAAATCACAGGGCAGACTGTTGATTTGACACAGACACCCTCCACACAAAGGGTAACTGCTAGAGAAGCTGGCTGTTTAATGGAAAGTTAAGTGGAAGGAAAAAGTGTAGTAGACAATAATGCTTTCAAAACTATACTGCAGAGGGTATGTAAGGAATATTGTGGAATATGAGACCTATCAATGCAGGTGAGCTGAAGGCTGCTAACAACCAACTTTGGTTTTTTTACATCTCAACAGAGCCACAGGCTGATCGTCTCCCTGTCATGCTGCTGTAATTATTGCAAAAAGAGCCACACTAAAGTTTCGAGTGCATATACTGTACAGTACATGGATATGCTTATCAGCAGGTTGGTATTTCCATAATTATAAATCTGTTATTGGTTATGTAATATTACGATTTTCAGAAAACTGAACATTGAGTTTAATTTGCTGTAATCTATCACCAAAGCTGAAAGAAAAAAAAACTTAAACATCACTGTATGTAATGCATCTATGAGTTTCACTTTTTAAAATGACTGATAATTTTTCTGTATTTTTGTTTATTGACATGCACCTGTAGATTTCACATTGGACATCTGGAAAAAATGAGCTGCAAAACAAATAGACAATCTCAAAAAATGATACTTCTGAAAGTAGAATTTATTCAATGCAATTACAAATCCATAAAATGCTACTTTTTGTAAGAAAAGGCATTATGAAAAAGAATGTGAACAGTTGTATGTAGAAATACATTCCATTTCTTAAAAAAAACAACGAATGCATTGTAACACTCCAATGAGCTAGGACATGATTGTAGAGGGCCTTTTTGCATCTTAAGTGCTTTTTTAAATTCAAAATAAACAATCTGTTTACAGGATGTGCCAAGTATACCTGGTTCATTTTGTAAGACTAATAATAATAATAATCAATGAAAGGGTCCGAAGTAAAGAGACAAGTTACATAGTCCATAGTAAAAACCAGGCAAGAGATGGTTGGGATGAATAAAATGTGGCAGTGGGGTGCAGAGAATGTCCTCAAGCATACTACAAACAGACTATTGTTGACGTTCTTCCATTCATATTTGTTTTAGGAGGCTCTTTAATATCTTGCTTAAACATCATTTTTAAATGTAGAACATTTCTCTAAGAAACAAGGACCAGGTGTGAAGCTAGTTTTAAACATAAAAAGAAACATTTTTGTACTTTTATTTCTAATTCAGTCATGATTTTCTTAGATGGACATCAGTGTATGATGCAGAATACAGACACATTTTAGGCACTCTATTCACTTAAGAGTTCCATTAGAAAACAAAAGAAATCTTCATGAAGAACATAAATGGTGAAAAATAAAACTGGTGTAAGCCTGTTTTTAAAGTTACTTAAAAACAAACGAAGGAGAAGGGTTAGGTGGAAAAATGTGTTCAAGAAAAGAGAAAAAAAAGGCAAAAACAAAACACTAAGTGCATAAAAATGAAAAATGGAAAAATTTCACATCCATTACTGTTGCATATTTATGGAACGCCTTAATTATGGCAACCCAATTCTTAGGAGACATTCACAATGAGCTAAACTTCCACTTTAAATAAGACAGATGGACCGATGGGAAGAAGACAGGGACTCTGTAAACATTAGGACATTGTGCTTAGAAGATGCAGCGTATCTTGTGGGGGCTTTTAAGTCGCATCAGACCCAGACTGGAGCAGACATGGTGCTTGGAGACATGTCAATGCAACATCCCTGGGATGCCAGGTTTCCATTTGCAATGATTGGTCACTTAGTGATGCTTGGACATTAATACTGGAAGACAGGTCAGTTACCCTTGAGGAGATCAACGCATCCTTGCAAAAGAGCCACGTTGTTCTGTGGAAATCAAAGCAATTATATGATTAATCTGAAATAAATGTTCCTTTGTCAGTTTCCAACCCTGAGTATTTTCAATGTTCAATCTGTGTTTAGAAATATTACACAAATAATCATATGAAAACATGAAAAACATACCTGTGCAAATGGTTTGTTTTGTCCTTTAGTGTGAAGAAACAGTACAAAACTGTCTTCTTCTTAAAACGTTAAGGTTCAGTATGGGCCAATCTTCATAATTTCATTTGCCAGATAACTGTGCTAATATACATATTAATACTCCTTCAGCTTTTTTCATATTACCTCCCTTTACAACCACACATTGATGTATTTTATGTGATAACACAATGTAGCACTTCATTGTGAAATGAAGGAAATAGGTTTCAGAGTTTCACAAACCTGATGCATGGCACATACACTACTCACAATAACTTAAGGATATTGTTATTTACCCGAGTGCTATTCCTATTTGGTCTGAATTTTCATAAAATAAGTAAAAGTATCCTTCGATATTACTAATAACGAATGAGAAGAAACACCATTTTCATTAGTGTAACATTTATTACCCCAAAAATGTAGAATATAATGAGGGTAGCCCCAAATAACACAAATTGACGTCAGCAGCGGGTGTTTCCACCATTTGCCGTAATGACAGCGATGTTTAATTCTCTTCACTAGCCTCATGATGTTGTCCTGAGGCAATGCGTTCCACTCTTCCAGAAGTGCTACATGCAATTCTGCCAGGTCACCTGGGGGTGGGGTACGGTCATCCAGTCTCTGCTTCAGCTGGTCCCAAATGTGCTCTATTGGGTTCAGGTCAGGGGAGATTGCTGGCCGTACAATGAGGCACTCCGACTTCCTGAACTCGAGCTGTGACAATTCTGGCACGATTTGGTGGAGCATTATCATCCATGAACAGAAAGTTGGGGGTGTGCTGGCGGAATTGGGGGATGATGATGGATTCAATGATGTCTCTGAGGTAAGAATGTGCAGTGACTGAGCCATCTACAATAACCAAATCAGTTTTGCCCTGACTGGTGATGCCTGCCCAGACTGTTACACCTCCTCCACCAAAGCTAACCCTGGGGACCATTTTGACCTCGGTGTATCGCTCACCTCGCCTTCTCCAGCAACGCTGACGACCATCATTTCTGTGCAAGGTGACCCGACACCCATTAGTGAACAGGACAGTAGGCCACTGCTGCATTGTCCAAGTCACATGGTCTTGTGCCCACTGCAAACTTTCAAGTCGGTGTCTTGGTGTCAGTGTAAGTCAACGGCAACAGTCATCTGGCATTCAAGCCAAAGCGGTGGAGTCGCTGGCTGAATGGTTTTTCTGGAAACCCTAGTACCCCTAACATCTTGTAAACGGCCCTGCAGCTGTGTGGCACTTGCATGACGATGTCTGAGTGCAAAGGTTCTTAGGTACTGGTCATCGTTGCGGTCTGTAACTTGTTGGGCTCCACTCCTGGGTCTGTGACGAACTCTGCCAGTAGTTCTGTGTCTTGATGAAAGTTTGCTGATGACACTTTGAGACACACCAAGTTCACGTGCAACATCCGACTGCCTCCCACCGACCTGAAGGGGCGCTATGACCAGGTGGCGCTCCTCATCTGTCAAGTGACACCGTGTGTTCATGGCAGCTTGAACGATGAAGTTGGAATGACTTACTGACAATACCAGCTTTTTAAACCCACAGAATGTTGAAATTGATGCCACATTGTAAAGGGTTGTCTTCAGTATTTGTTGGTGTTGGCCCCAATATGTAAGGCACACTGTACAGTGAGACCATTACGTGAAAAACACAAAATGAGGTGTGTCCCCAATACAATTGCCTCGATATCCCAAAAATCTCTGAAGTGTAACGAACACCATATGTATGAGATCCACTGAGTCTCTCACGATATCCCTAACTTATTGTGAGAAGTGCATGTATTACTCAGCATGTAGAAACAACTTTTGCTGCATTTACAGTCAAGTCATTTCAGGTATGTCTCTACAAGCTTTGCATGTAAAGACACTAAAATTGGTGCTTCTTCTTTACAAAACACAAACCCCATTAGATTAAATGGAGATCATCTGTGAACATGAATTTTTTTAAGTACTGCCACAAATTCTCAATTAGATTTAGACATGGAATCGGCCATTTTAAACACAGGAAAATTTATTGAGCTTAACCATTCCATTGTAGCTGTAATTGTACGTTTAGGGTTGCATTTCTGTTGAAGATCAAAGTTATACCTATGCAGACAACTTTTTAGTGTAGGATCATAATACTTCTGTAAAAGATAAACTTATTTTCACAAATCTAACAGTTGATCATGTCAATGACTGTTCAAGATGCTGTATTTTGAACCAGGCTGTTTCAACAACAGACAGTGAATCACTGTGGAAAAAGGGATACTGCTTACCTTGGCATGTTTTATCTCAAGCTCAGCCATTTCTATGAGGTTTTTCCTGAAGGCCGCAACCCGTCTGCCCTTGAAGCTAGTGAGTTCTATAACAAATTAAGCAACAAAAAAAACAGCCCGTTGATGTCAAATATTTTACGATTAAAGAAACAAGCACAGAATGAGTCTGAGCCCTAGATTAGAAATGCATCTAATCAAGCATGCACTACCAGGGTTTAAATGTTATTTGTCTGACAGATTCCAGTTTGCTTGTGTAAATGATAAACCTTCTTCACACTCCAGGGTTATTTGTAGAGTACAACAGGGATCAGGGCTCAGGACAGTTTTCTCACTAAGTTTCATAGAGGCTACATCTGGCGTTCCATGTAGCTGTGACAGAGTGAGCGACTGCTGCAAAGCCAACACAGTACAAGCGACCGTCTATGGTCTACATCCTCATGCAGGGTGAGTGAATGCTGCAAGTCAATGACTCGATGCAATCTGCTGGGTTTCCTTAGATAGAATTTTTTTTAACCAATTAGAACAATAAAGTGAACCTGACTGCATTGTTTTAGGATAAACTGAAAATGGATGTACACGACTTACAATCCACCTGTGTAATTCAACTGAATTGGGTCTGTCACACAAACCTTTCTTTGCAGATTCGGACAGCTTGTCAAATTTCTGCAGGCACTGCCGCTGGTGTTCCTCTGCCTGGGCAATGTCCTTGCTCTTCAGTCGGGCTTTATCCAAGGCTTTGTTAGAGCTCTCGTAGTCAACCAACGCTCGCGCTCGCCGGTACAGAAGGTCCTAAAGGATTTGAAACAATTTAACAAAAAAAAAAAAAAAAAAGAGAAACGATAGGACTTAAATACAAATTAATCAATCTTATTTATTAAATAAATATCAGAAATTCTGTTCTTATTGTTGCAGCAGTAAAGTTATTGAGAATTTAATGCCTCTTTCTATATTTATCTTCAGTTATTCCTCATGAAGAACTATACAGATGAACCCAAAGCTGTGGCCTCCAGTAGACAAAGGTGATACACGTTATAGTTTGTTGGAAGAAAAGAAAAGAAATTTTTTTTTAGAAAATGCTTTTAAATTTTATACATTAAGTGCCTTAAAAGTATCCATGCTTTGATCTGAGCTTTGGATTTCTGCAGCCCCTCCAGAGTCATCATTGGCCCTCTTGTTTGCTTCTTTGATCAATGCTCTCCTTGTCCAACCTTTCAGTTTAGAACAGGACTCTGCTTGGGTTATTGTTTTGTGACCTAATCCTGCTTTAAACTTCTCCAGAACTTTATTCCTGGCTGCTCTCAATTTTATTGAGGGGTATCAGAATGGAGAGTGGGCTGAATACATACAACATTGTTCAAATTTCTATTAGAAAATTTAATTGACTAAAAATAAATACCTGTATCTTTTCCCTTATAAAACAATAATATACTACTTTGTGTTAGTCTGTCACATACAATGCACTGAAGTATGTGGATGTAACCTAAGAAGATGTGCAATGGTTTGAAGAGTATGGAATAAGATACTGTAGTCTTGATTAACATAAGTAAAATAAATAATTTTCTATGACGGTGGAACATATCCTACCTTGGCCGCCTGGATGTCCCTCATGTAGTATCTCAGGAGCTCTGTGAGTTTCAACTCCTGGTCCGATGCTACTCTTCCCTCCACTTTCTGCAGACACGCATTAAAAAAGGCCAAATTCAGCTTCCATAAACGTGTAGACAAATTTTATGCGTCTCAGATTGTTGTGTGACACAGTTATATTTACTCTGAGTCTCTCAAACAGGTCTGACAGCTTCTCTAAGTTCCTGAAATGAACAGAAAAAAAGTGTCAGCAGTAGCATTAAAAACTTGGGTCAAGTAAGCCTGGGCCTAACAGTCACATATGCGTTAACCTCACTTCTTATTTGGTGTACTGTCTTCAGCACAGAGGGTGTTCAAAGTGGCAGAAATGTGAATGTAGTCATCTGCAATATCTGCAAGAACCGACAACAAAATTAGAATGATCTCAAAACATAATTGTGTACTGTGATATTAAAGTGATCGAATACTTTTGTGTGAACGAGTCATTTTCTCTGCTTTGGCAGTGGAATCTTTTATTTTGCTGAAGTAGTCGAGCAAAAATGTTTTCTCCTGCTCAAAAAAGTCATCGACTTCCTGTTCAGGAAACAAAAACATAAAATGTTAACAGAGGAAGTTACTATAATACTCAAACTGTCATGAAAACAATGTAAGCAGCCAATCATGCACAAACTCCACCTTTATTCCTGAGATGAGGACCTCGTCGGCAGACTTCACCATGTTTTTGAAGAATCCTCCAAACATCTCCTTGGCATTCTTTCTCCTCACAGTGAGCTTTTAATCACAGAATTCAGAAAGAGTTAGAAATGAGTCTGTATGTATTTGATAAAATCTTCAGCACAATGAATTTCGAGAATGCATTGGTGTCCAGACCTCAGTTATCTTGGCACAGTTTAATTTAACAGTAGCCTATGTTTATTATCTCACTGCGCTCTTCATTACACTATAAAAAAAAAGGGTTGGGTTCTGCTAGCAAACACAGATAAGTCGAACTGCTGATCACAGCAGGATGCATGCCATGTGTCACACGTCTCTGGTAAACTCGTCTTCCTTTCTTTCCAACCGACAGCTCGGAAAAGGAAGTCAGCATTATGAGAAACTCACATCCTGGTCATACTCTAAGAAAATCTGGAAGTTTCTGTCTTTGCTTAAAACAGGGTGGGAGGACAATCTCTGCAGGAAGACTTCGTGCACTTGAACCGTTTTCTTGAATACAGCCAGGTATTCACTGGAAAACAATAAGAAAATAAACAGAACGAAAGAAAAATGGGTTCATGTGTTTCGGGAGTATGTCATAAAATAACACTATTTATCTAGTTTTGAATGTTAAACTCACGCCTCCAGCTCCTGCTTCATTTTTGTGTATTCTTCTTTAGTCATAGTGGCTTCACCTTCCCCAAGTTTGTGCATCTTCTCCCTTGGGCTCTCAAAATCCGGCTTGGGAGGAGCTGGTGGGATCTAAAAAGGTTCAAGTGAGGTATGAGTACGATGAAACATTCTAAGCAGATTAAAAATACTACAACCTGAATGCATTGTAATTTACATGCACAAATTGTGCTTTTTATGGTATATTCAGGCACCAAAGACAAACTATTATGCAATTACTTCAGTCCAACTTACAATTAGACCAGCATAGTCCTCTGTTTCAACCAGAGTGTCATGCAGCCAGATAAAATCTTCATGCTGCCTAGGAACAGAGAAATCTGGCTTCTGGAAGGAGCTCAAAGTAGTCTGCGAAAAGACATAATGCTCTTTGTTAAAAAATATTGTTGATAAAATGAATTTCATAGAAGCAGATGGGGAAAAAAAAGGAAAAAGAAGAAGTAGCTTGTCAAGCCTTTTCAGAGTCGGGGAAATTTGTTACCTTTGTATGGACTGTAAACTTGACTTTATCCCTTTCACACAGAGCATCAGGAATGTCAATGAGAAGCGAGGCATCATTGTTCAAGTCCACAGACACAGAGCGTAGCTAAAGAAAAAAAAAAGAATATAACTCGTTAGCAAAGATACATATTTATATTCATTACATACAGGGCAATGTTTTCCACTTGTTTATTCTGTTAATCTTGATTATGGTTTACATTTGAACAAAAATTCTCTTTTTTGGAAAATTTGAATCTTCCATCAGGCCAATAAAAATTACTTTAATACAGAAGATCCTGCCAGCTGAAAACGATACCCATGTACAATACAGTAAATGCAGTTAATGACTGGTTGAGATTCCTTTTTCAGTCAGTACAGCCTGGCATGGTGGTGATCAGCCTTTGGGTCAGCTGAAGTAATAAGGAAGCCCAGGTTAGGAGGAGCCTTTAACTCGCCTTCATCAAGAGCTCTGGTGTAGATTCTCTGGGGTTACGTCAGGTGAGTTTGCTTGCCAATCAAGTACAGGGATATGATGGTCATTAAACCAAGTATTGGTACTTTTGTTGGTGTGGGCAGGTGTCAAGATCTGCTTTAAAAAAAAAAAATCAAATCGGCCTCTTCATAAAAGGAGCATGTCAAAGGAGGGGAGCACAAACACTAGAGCTGGGTACCGATTCAAATTTCAAGAATCGATTCGACTCCGATTTTGAAGAGTTAAAATCGATTATCGCGATGCGATCGAATTCAATCTGTTCCAGTTTGATATTGATATGGGTTAGGGCTATTAAAAACGTTTTTTTGAGCCGTTACCTTAATTATATGCCTGTAATTCAATGACGCAACACTGGGGGGGGGGTTACAATTCACTGGGGGGGAGAACCCTTTCAGACCAATGCCTTAAAATGCCCATCTGGACTTTTCCCTCCTTTTCTAGCAGTAAAAAGGGCAAACAATGTTAAACGATAACATCGATTTTTGGACATCCGAATCGATTTTTAGGAATTTTTATAAGAATCGATATTTTTCAACATAGCACTAACAAACACACAAAGACTTCCTCCCACAAAGCTGCACAGACTTTGGACTTGGTGAAACACAGTAGACTAAAACAGCCGGTGCTTCTCAATTTATCACAGACTGTAGAAACTTTAAGCTGGACATCAAACAACTGGAATTCTGTGCATATCCGGTACTTCCTCCAGACTCTGGGAAATCCTAAATTTACTTTCTCCTGACAAGAGGGCTTTGGACAACTAATCAACAGCCCAGTTATTTTTCTCCTTAGCTCGGGTAAGATGTTTCAGAGGTTTCTCTACAAGAGCTACTTAATACAAGGAATGTCCCAGTTCAAGCTCTTATCATGAACATGTCTGTGTGTGGTGGCCCTTGAAGCACTGACTCTGGCTGCACACACCACCTTGTTTTACAATCATCTTAAGGCTGGGTTATTACGTTCAACCACACTTTTTCCCTCCATCCAACTTTCTATACAGCTAGCTACCTAAGCAATGACTTTTTGTGACTTACCATCGTTGTGGAGGGTGTCAACGATTATGTAGACCATAGCATAACATTTCTGCATTCAACTTTCCTTTTTTATTGGGCATGTTCTACGTTTCTAAGAAACTAAAGTTTGGGTTTTTATTAGCTGTGAGCCATAATCATATATGATAATACATCGCTCCATATAATAGTTTCACTTTTCAAACTGAATAAGTGATTATTATTCTAATTTATTGAGAAGCCTCTGTAACTGTCACATGTGTAACAGTGTCAGCAAAATCTTTGTAAAGCATTATTTCATTTTTAAAACATCTGTTTAAATCTTCACAGCCTGCTGTCTTTCATAGCCCAACATGCTGATGATACACAGCTGTACATCTCCATGTCTCCCGACGACACACGGCCAATGGATGCACTTTTTAACTGCATTTTAGACATTAAATCCTGGATGGCAGAAAACTTTCTCCAGCTCAACCAGGACAAAACTGAAGTTTTAGTCATCGGTCCTGAGGCTCAGAGAGAGAAACTTTGACCAAAACTACAATCACTGTCTTTTAATCCCTCTTTACAGGTGAAGAACCTGGGCGTGATTTTTGACTCTGAGCTGACTTTTATTCCTCACATAAAAAATATTACTAAAATAGGTTTTTATCAACTAAAGAACATTGCCAGAGTCCGCCCCATTCTCTCTCGGGCCAATACGGAGACACTGATGCATGCTTTTATCTCCAGTAGAATTGATTACTGTAATGCCCTGCTTTCTGGTCTTCCCAAAAAGAGTATATCAGGTTTACAACTACTACAAAACTCAGCAGCACGTGTCCTGACGAAGACCAGGAGGTGGGAGCACATTACACCGGTCTTAAAATCATTGGATTGGCTCCCCGTACATTTCAGGATCGACTTTAAGGTTCTTTTAATGGTTTTTAAGTGTCTTAATGGTCTTGGGCCTTCTTATCTCTCTGAACTGCTTTTACCATATAAACCTTCGCGGTCTCTGCGCTCCTCTGGCAGCCGTCTCCTTGTCACCCCAAAAGTCAGGACACACACGCATGGCGAGGCGTCTTTCCAGTTTTATGGCCCTCACCTCTGGAACAGGCTGCCAGAGAACCTCAGGGCTGCAGAGAATATTCATGTTTCTAAGAGCAGGCTCAAGACTCACCTTTTTAGCTTAGCTTTTAACTGATTATTATTTATTACTGTTTGTTTAATTGCTCTGCATGTTTTATATGATTATATTTTAATCAGTTTTACTATTTAATCTTAGCACATTAATTTACTGTTTATTTTTACACTTTAATTTATCTTAATCCCTGTTCCAGTGTTTCCTCTGTGGGAGCCCTCTACCCCGGGAGCGGTGGTCGGCTGTGGCTCCCTGGGTGCTCTCCAGGTGGAGCTTGGGTGGAGGTGGGGTTTCTTGGCCTTGCCTCCACTGGGCGCCCTGTGTCGGTGCCTCGGCTGCTGCTGTTAGTCTACCGCCGCCGGGGCAGATGGCTCCTCTGATGGCGTTTCCTTGCATGGTTCATCGACACTCGGCCCAATGTCCTTTTTTACTTTTTCTTTTAACTGTGTGTGTGCATGGGAGATGGACTGGGGGGAGGGGGGTATAACTGTGACCATGCTTTTAAATCTGTGGGGGAGGGAAGGGAAGTTGGTTTTATGTGGGGTCATTTTAATCTGTAAAGCACTTTGTGATGCAACTTCCTGTATGAAAAGCGCTTTATAAATAAAGTTTGATTTGATTTGAACAATGCACAAGCTGTTCAGGGGAATGCTCGGTTTACAGAAACTAGTTTTGCAAGCCCAAAGCCATTTCCAACCATCCCATTTCAGTATTGTTGCAGAAGTTAAATACAAAAAAACTGCAGATTGAAATACAAACTAACTTACTGGTTCCAAACATTGTCAGCCTTTCGACCCACAGAATAACAGTGCAAGAGACTTGTGACTGCTATTCGCTTTAGTGCAAGCATACTAAGTAAATTAAACAAGGTTACATAGACAAAACAAAAACTGCAGGAATAGCCAATATACTGGACTGTTTCTTAATCTCATTTATAGCTAGATATCCTATAACATTATTATTTAGTTTCATTTCTGAAGAGGATATCCAGATCCCACACACTTGTTGATTCACTAGGAGGTGCATAAAAAGATAACACTTCAATTACTTCATCCCTAAAGTAAGCAGCAAGAGCATGGAGGAACATGCTGGGGCTTAGAAGCAAGGCCCACACCCTTTTTAGTGCAGAAATTAAGTCAGCCCGTTAATAAGTCTGAAAACATGTTACATATGATGATCAACTTTCATTATTTGATTAAAACATTTTCACTGGGATAAAACACATGTAACTTCTGCTGTGGCTCGCCATCTTTCTTTGATTCTGGAATGAAACTGTAAAGAAACTGTAAAACCCTCATAATACCTTTGAAATAACTGGTAACACAAGTTAGACCGTAGGCAACAGTTTTAGGATCTTATTAAGTGTTCAAAATTCAAGCATACAAAAAACGAATCCCTTTAGTTAGACATTTAATAAAAACAAAAACAGCTTGGCTTTTTGCTACTTTACCGCTAATCGGTGTTAACAGCAGAAAACCCCCCATTAAAAGCAGAGGATAAAGTTTTTAGATCTAACAATTTCATTCAGTGAGAGCAAACAGCCATTGTAACTCACAGATATCCTAATAACATTTCACTGATTCTTAAGGTTATCAATATACCGTTGGCCAGTTTTAGCCAGAGGCTAACACAACCAGTCAATAACTTTGCTAAAAAAGCAACCTTTAATGTCAGCTAACCGTCTCAGATTACACGACAGTACGCAGCTACGTTACCTTCTCCTTGTCGCTTTCGTCTATGGGCGTCATGATAAGGGTCAAATTGAACAAAAAAAAGAGAAAGAAAGAAGGTCAAACTAAATCAAACTCGATGCAGGAAGCCGTCTTTTCGGTGGCTGTGTTAGCTACCTAACAAGCTGTCAAACTGTTTTTCCGCCCCCATCCTGATGACGAAAGCTCATAAATCCCGCCTTGGTTGAACCTGATTGGTTAGAAATCTTTTTCTCGAACCGTGCTATTGGATGAAAACTCAATCAATCACATCACATGCCCTCTTTTTTTCTTCTTCTTCCAATTCTAGGTGTCAACGTTACAACTTTTTGAAACAATGAAACTGAAAACAGCGTGAAAAAGATAAATTGCAATCTCAAGGAGCATCAGTGAAACGTAATAGTGCTACATATACATAGAAGCTGGATCATAAGGGTTGCCACTATAGTGTGAGGGGCCTTTTATGTTAAACCACTTACCAACAGTGGGGCAGTAGGGGGTAGCTATAGAAGTTGAAGCTTTGCGACTGAGTGATGTGAGGATTAAAGCTATTCTTTCTTACTAAAAAATGACAAATAATTACTAAAAAGATTCATCTTGTGTGCAGTTACTTATTTCATATACTACTACTACTAATAATAATAATAATAATGATAAGTATTTTTTTTAAATCATGTTCATAGTTTGGATCACTTTTCTGAAGGCTACCCTGCCAACAACTTTGCACCCTGCAGCCCGCTTACTTTATCGTAATGTAAACTCTGTACTGCCTTTTATTGAAAATTTGATATCATAAATTATAACACGTCACACACACACACACCTTAGCCAAGCTAAATAATTCAATTCAGTTTATTTATATAGCGGCGATTCACAACAGATGTCATCCCAAGCCACTTTACAAGAAAATCATTTTCATACAAACACTCCAGTCAGTTTAAAGGTTTAGCTAGTTTTCTATGTAAGGAATCCCAGCAGATTGCATGGAGTCATTGACTGGCAGTTGCGCCCTGTTGATGCAGATTCCAACCACAGCAATCCCTCAGCAATCCTTCATACTGAGCAAGCATGTAGTGACAGTGGAGAGGAAAAACTCGCCTTTAACATGAAGAAACCTCCAGCAGAACCTGGCTGAGTATGAGCGGCCATCTGCCACGACCGTTTGGGGGTTCGAGAAGACAGAGCAGACACAGTAGGAACAAAAGAACTGATATAAGAGTACTTTCTATATTAAAGAAAGTAAAAAGTTGATAACAGGACACAGAGGATGCTCAGTGACTGGGATGTCCAACAGGGCATTACAGCTAAGCATTACAGCTAAGCAGGATACCAGACCAGGTGTAGCTTCTACGGGGAGAAAAACACTGAGAGAAAACAAAGATAACAGTCGAAATAACAGCAAATAATGCAACTGGAGAGTAGTAAAAGAGAACCGTGGCAGAGTGAAGAAAAGTGGTCAGTCTCGCCTCCAGCCGTCTATAGCAGCATAACAACAGGGATAGTTCAGGATGACCTAAGCCACTATAACTATAAGCTTTATCAAAAAGGAAAGTTTTAAGCCTGGCCTTAAACAGTGTTGGGCAAGTTACTTCAAAACTGTAATGCATTATTTATTACTTGTTACTGTAATTTCAAAGTAATTTGTTACATTACAATATTACTGTATTTAAAATGTAAGGCATTACACTACTATTGCATTACTTTTAAGTTACTCTCACCAAAATAAAATGCAAATACGGATTTGGAAATCTAAATGTAGCTCATGATGCTCAGTTAGCTTATTACACATCCAGTAGAAGGTGATTTGGAATCCGACTGAGCTTGGATTGTGGTTAAAAACAGTAAGATACAATAGCCACAGTGATGGTTCATGGTGCAATACAAGGAACAATCGCATCTGGAGAATGTACTATCCGATGTTAGATCAGCTGCTGGCTCACTCATCTCTGCTCTGTCTGACTACAGGAAGTGAAACATTTTGCGGGGACGTTTCTCCTCTGCTGATCTCGCGGTGATTTTGGCGAATTTGTATGAAGAAAAAGAAAACCTACCACTTTATTCCGGGTTAACAATGCATTGTAACGCGCGTTACTGACATTTGTACCGAGTAAAATATTAAATTTTTTCCCCCCAGTAATGCCTTACATTACCGCGTTACAGCAAAAATCAATGCATTACAGTAATTAATTACTTTTGTAACGCGTTACTCCCAACACTGGCCTTACACTGGTGATTTACAACTGGCAGCAGCTGATTAACATCACAAAAGCTCAAATAATACCTCAACTACAGCCACAAAACCCTGATGAGTTGAAAAGAAGACACCATAGATCCAGAGCATCCTCTACATCAGACAACTACAGAGCGTCTTCAGTCAGAGGCTTCTTCAGATCTGCAGAGCACCACAAGAGATCATCCCTACCCACAGCCATCAGCATCTACAAATCTTTGAAGGAACTTGCATAATGAGTTACAACAACATTTAATTTCCCTTTGGGATTAATAAAGTAATTTTGAATTTGAATTGAATTGAATTAAAAGTAAGTTTCAACACACATACAGACAGGTCACATATGTGTTGTAATGATTGGACTTTGTTCAGTTCTGATTGGATGTGTGTGGGGGAGAAACTTCCAAAAAAACGACATAGATTGTAAATTTGAACAGGATATGCCACAATTGAGCCCTACACTCACAGTTTAAAGCACACAACTAATTTGGAGTTTTCTTTGAGAGTTTGTTAAAAAACAAAACAAAATAATAATAATAATAATCCAAAAAGCACGTTGATAAATAAACAGGAGAACATGAAGTGATATGTTGGAGAAGAAAAGATGATTCAGTGGATTGACATGTTTAGGTTGTGGAACAGCATTCTGATATTGTTTGGAGCTGACAGAGGATGTACTGTGAGCCTAAAACAAACAAACATCAAGGTTTTCCTTTTAGCGTCCCAACTCCCCACCCTTACAGTGTTATGAAAGGCCAAACAGTTTGGTCAAATCTAACAAGACTTTAACATGGGCCACAATACATGAGGCAGTCTGAGGTGTAAAGAGAAACTTCTTTTAGGGGCAAGTGTGTGTGTGTGTGTGTTGGGGGGGATAATCTCTACAGACCTGCAGGAAAGTGAAAAACTGGGCTGTCCCTTTCACATTAGAAGATAAAAGTTGTGGATTCAATAGTTGGTGTGCAAGGGGAAAAAACAGAGAAACATGGAAAGGAAGGACTATTTTCAGAGGTTTGCTCAGCCGTGCATTTTAGAAACGCTGTTACAGAGTAATTGATCTGTCATGCTAAGATTGACAGAAATCATCAATTTCGTGTCTCAACATTCATAATGATAAATTTATAAAGCAAATTAAATAACATAAAAAAACGTCAGTGTTTTTTGTTTGTTTGTTTCTATGAAAAACTGGACTAGTTTGTCGAGTTGTATTCGTGTTTTAAAATAAATTGCCACTCACAACATGGCGGACGCGCCTTGTGTATTCTGACCATACCGAACATGAACACTAGATGACGCAAGCGGGATTCGACAGCGTAGCTCAACGGCGGCCATCTTACCTCAGTCAACTGACGTTCTGTCGTCTATGCTAGCAGTTGGAAGGTAAGTGATCAGCTTAAATAAAAATACTCTTAACTCGATAAAATATAAACGGAATTACAAGCGGTTTGCTTTATTACAAACGTTAATATACATAGGCTTAAACGAGATACTTGTACATGTTGAAATGACCGCTTTTGCTTTCGAAACACGACTTAATTGTGAACCATGTGTCCCACCTAGGCTATTGCGCGTTATCAAGGTTGAGATCATTTGTTACGTCAATTTCCCCGTCAGGATGTGTTCCCAGTTATGGCAAGCCATTGGGGTCAAAAACCGCCACTCTATTGGCGCGTTTGTAATAAAAGCGGCATAAAAAGCGGCGTTTTTCCACACAAAACGCCGCTTTTTACGCCGCTTTTATCGTCAAACGGCGTTTTTCCACTCATCTACGCATGTCAAAAGCGGCGTTTTGTGCCAGTACAACGCGCGTCAAAAGCGGCGTTTTGTTGTATTATAATTAACCCAGCCCTCTTTTTAAACTGCCACTAAAATTGAACAGTGATCATCCAATCAGTAAAGCACAAGATCAGACGAAATCAGTCCATCTCTGATCTCCTGTCATTGAGCTTGTTCTGTTGTTGAAGAAGTCTGCTTGTGTGCCGCTTATATCTGCAACAATACTAAAATGCACTGTCAGGATACAGACTCAAACAAACATAGAATTTTTGTTGTAATTAAATAAAGCCCTTAAATGTTTTTTTTTTCTTTTTATTCATACAAGTCTGAGCGCTGACTTAAGCATTACAATAAGATAGATTGAATTAATAGTTTTGGAATCGTCACCCCTTTACGGATACAGAGTCATGGTTCTGTGTTAGTTTACTTTTAAAGTTACTAATGTCTCAGCAATCTGAGGAGATGGTTTAATATTTGCCGTCTGTGGGTTATTTTCGATTATTGATGTGTGTAATAGATTTCGACTCTAAGTCACCTTTCATTTATTCCACGGTCTGTGTCTCCATCTGCTGGACATTTAGTGTATTGCACCATAAACGGACTCGTGTTAAAACGTTTTTTTATGTTTAAAAGATTGTCCTGCTCTAATGACTCTCTTGTACTGATTAGTTTATTTTCTGTATTGACAGATAACCATTAATAATAATAATAACAATTATAATAATTACTATTATTATTATAGAAACTTTGTGGACACTTATTGGAGTCACCTCCCATGGATTTGTGTCCTTCTTTTCCAAGCTATACATTGGCTGCATCTCTGACAAGGAGATAACACGACATAGTGGGATTCTTCAACTGCTGGACCCAGGTGATGACCGACAAAGGCTTTGCATTGATGATCTCTTCTCAGATTTTGGAGCAAAACATATAATCCCACCCTTCAAACGTTCTCCCCAATTTACCAAAGAAGATGCCAAGAAGACACAAACATAATAAAATCTATCTATTAAATCTATAAGGTATGGGACTCATACTCGTGGGTATGGAAAGTATTTATACACCTTTAAACTTTTCAATCTTTGTTTTTATTGCAGTCATTTGCTATTTATTTTCTCAATAATGTACACTCAGAACACCATCTTGACCGAAAGAAACTGAAACTGAAATGTAATTTTTTTGCTAATTTATCAATAAAGAAAAAATGAAATGGTCATGGTCATAAGTATTCAGACCCTTTTTGTCAGTAATCAGTAGAAGCACCTTTTTGAGCTAGTACAGCCATGAGTCTTCTTGGGAATGATGCAACAAGTTTTTCCACACCTTTATTTAGGGATCCTCTTCCATTCTTGCTTGCAGGTCCTCCCCAGTTCTGTTTATTATTATTATTACTAATAATAATGGTAATTATTATTGTTATTATTATTAATGGTTACCTGTCAATACAGAAAATAAACCAATCAGTACAAGAGAGTCATTAGAGCAGGACAATCTTTTAAACATAAAAAACGTTTTAACACGAGTCCGTTTATGGTGCAATAGACTAAATGTCCAGCAGATGGAGACACAGACCGTGGAATAAATGAAAGGTGACCTAGAGTCGAAATCTATTACACACATTAATAATCGAAAATAACCCACAGACGGCAAATATTAAACCATCTCCTCAGATTGCTGACACATTAGTAACTTTAAAAGTAAACTAACACAGAACCATGACTCTGTATCCGTAAAGGGGTGACGATTCCAACACTATTAATTCAATCTGTCTCATTGTAATGCTTAAGTCAGCGCTCAGACTTGAATGAATAAAAAGAAAAAAAAACCATTTAAGGGCTTTATTTAATTACAACAAAAATTCTATGTTTGTTTGAGTCTGTATCCTGACAGTGCATTTTAATATTGTTGCAGATATAAGCGGCACACAAGCAGACTTTTTCAACAACAGAACAAGCTCAATGACAGGAGATCAGAGATGGACTGATTTCGTCTGATCTTGTGCTTTACTGATTGGATGATCACTGTTCAATTTTAGTGGCAGTTTAAAAAGAGGGCTGGGTTAATTATAATACAACAAAACGCCGTTTTCGACGTGCGTAGATGAGTGGAAAAACGCCGTTTGACGATAAAAGCGGCGTAAAAAGCGGCGTTTTGTGTGGAAAAACGGCGTTTTATACGCCGCTTTTATTGCAAACGCGCCAATAGAGTGGCGATTTTTGACCCCAATGGCTTGCCATAAGCTTATGTTATATAACTGTACACGCCGCTCTGCTCGTACACAGAGAGCGATGTGAGGATTGAAAGCTCAAACTTCATATTTTGGCGAAGCCAACACCTCAGTGAAGCTGTCACCCCACCCACTTGAAAAGTAAAGGCAAATAGGCGGAGCGGTTAGTGCTTCGTTTGTGCAGATTTGTGCAGGTAAAATAATCGTTTGTGCTGCTTTGGTTTTTGAGATATTAAACTTTATTTTATAGGTCATTCAAAGGTCACCATCCCCCCAGACAGCTCCAAAACGGACCAAAGTAGTCTACTTTTTTAGTGCTTCGTTTGTGCTGATTTGTGCAGGTAAAATTATCGTTTGTGCTGCTTTGGTTTTTGAGATATTAAACTTTATTTTATAGGTCATTCAAAGGTCACCATCCCCCCAGACAGCTCCAAAACGGACCAAAGTAGTCTACTTTTTTAGTGCTTCGTTTGTGCTGATTTGTGCAGGTAAATTTGTTCGATAACTTAATTTCCCCCTGGAATCAATAAAGTATTTTTGAATTGAATTGAATAAAGTTCTGCAAGAAAACCTTATGTCTCCTTATGTTTTTATGATCCAAATTTGTTGCACATGTACATTAATCAATTATACTTGTTCAATTATGTTCCTTTTATAAATTCAAGATTCTAGTTTATAAAAAAAACATGCACAAATCGAGGAGGCAAACCCTTGACAGAGGTTAGGCTTTGCACCTGCTGCACCTGTCTTAACCACTGTCCCACACATCCCCCTGCAGAACACATGAGACATGCTAGACATATGTTAAAGTGGATCTTTTTTATTCAAACAAAATCTTTATTGAAATAAACAGAACAATCTGCATTGCCATCATTTTTACAACAAACGAACAAGCTAGCAGTCTTTGCATCAAATAAAAGCTTGGCAGGAAAGGTATTTCAAGTAGTATTTTATTGTTGTTGTTTTTTTTACAACCCTTTGTATTTTTTGAACAAGGTAAGAGTATATTTCAATTAATCTTTAGATACTGAGTTAATACATGGTATAGTATACATGTTTTTAGATATTGAGCAAATACACAGTGTAGTACACATGGTAAAATTCACTGTATCATGCAAGAAAGAGTGATTTTTTTTAAATCAACATTTTTAAAAACAGATACTTTTATTTGCAGATTCAAGAAAACATTTAATAAAGCACTTAAAAAACAACCAGTACACTGGACCAAAGTGCTGTGCAGTACATGTTAATGTATAAAACAACATTCAGACACAGAAAAATACCAACAATGCAATTTAAGTAGCCCTATGTGCTAATGCGCTAAACATTCCTATGTGTAGGTTGGAGAACTGGGTTTTTTTCTCTATGCGGAATCTATAGCGTAGGTCAGAAGTCATCATTTGATCCATCCTAATCAGTTTCTTTTAATTCTGATTTAGATGCCTCAAAAGCCATCTGTAGACAGAGACTCAATTTTTGCAGTCCTTTGCAATTCAAGAGGCCATATTCCAAAATGCCAAAATAGCCAATCCTGCTGTATGGATAGAGATGAGTCATCAGCTAGAAAACAATATGTCAGCAAAGGCTCTGTACTCTTTTGTGAAGCTGAACAGACATAACATCTGGTCAGTTTTGGACATCAGTGATCAGGAAAGTGATGGTGAAACAGAGGTAGACTCCAGTGGCATTTCTTCTGGACAAGAAAACTGTCAGGCCTTTCAGCTTGAGGTACCTTTTGAAGACTGGGTGAAGTTCATTCCTGAAAAGGTTGAATTAAAGACAAGTTTTCTCCTCAAAAAAGAGAATATACAATTTTGAAGCCTGGGACTTGGACTCATATCTTGAACGATCTTATCTGGAAGAAGGTCACACAGCTTTTTGAAAAACATTTTCAAGTGTATATCTCAGAAACGGTAGCAGCACAAACGTTAATTTTACCTGGACAAACAAAGCACTAAAAAAGTAGACTATTTTGGTCCGTTTTGGAGCTGTCTGGGGGGATGGTGACCTTTGAATGACCTATGAAATAAAGTTTAATATCTCAAAAACCAAAGCAGCACAAACGATAATTTTAACTGCACAAATCAGCACAAACGAAGCACTAACCGCTCCGCCTATTTGCCTTTACTTTTCAAGGGGGTGGGGGGACAGCTTCACTGAGGTGAAGCCAACCCCTCCGCTCCTGTCCTCAATCGGTCTTTGTCAGACACGTGACCTGCCTAGCAACCACTACACCCGGGCGCCATCTTGAGTGTAAGCGTCTCGCGTTGCTAGGGGAAGCAGTTGAAGAAGCACACTGGAGTCTCACACATGGATAAAAAGAAGGAGGAACACATTCCTTACAGGGATAAACTTGTAAAGGAGGCTAAGGATAGATATAATCAGAAATGGTCTACAATCGACAATGTAGATTCATACGAGCTCAAAGGAAATGAATGGAGCTCAGAGCTTTCATTACTGCCTCTAACTACCGCATTGGACATCACAAACTATCTTTTGTTTGGGATCAGCGCATACACATGTAAACAGTTCATAAATTAGAAATCGCTGGAGGCATTCTCCCATTTTCTGCCCAAAATCACTTTTCTAAGTGGGAAAGAAAGAACTGTGTGTCAAACCAGGTGGTCAGGAGCACAACGGGGGACCGTACTCTCACCATTCCTTTTCACTCTGTACATCTCAGACTTCCAGTACATATCAGAGACCTGTCATCTGCAGAAATACTCAGATGACTCTGCAGTTGTCGGGTGTATCAGAGATGGACAAGAAGCTGAATACAGAGAGCTGGTGGACCGCTTTGTGACATGGTGTGGAAACAATTGTCTCACCTTGAATGTGAACAAAACAAAGGAGATGATTGTAGATTTCAAATGAAAGCAAACATAAGTCAAAAACTTTCCATCATGGGAGAAGAAGTGGAGGTGGTTGAGGAGTATAAATACCTCGGAGTTCACCTTGACAACAGACTGGACTGGAGGCGCAACAGTGAAACCTTCTACAAGAAGGGACAGAGCAGACTGTACTTCTTGAGGAAGCTTAGGTCCTTCAAGGTTTGCAGCAAGATGCTGCAGATCTTCTACAAGTCTGTTGTGGAGAGTGTAATCTCTTCAGCCGTCATCTGTTGGGGTAGCAGCATCAGAGCCAGGGATTTAAAAAGGCTAAACAACCTGATAAAGAAGGCTGGTTCTGTTCTTGGCACTACTGTGGAACATCTGGAGATGATAATGCAAAGAAAGATTCTTCACAAAATCAAAAAAAATTATGGACAACCCTGAGCATCCCCTTCATGAGACAGTCATACAACAACAGAGCGTCTTCAGTCGGAGGCTACTTCAGTTTCGCTGCGATACAGACCGCTACAGGAAATCCTTCCGGCCCACAGCCATAATTATCTACAACAACTCCTTAAAGAATTAACTATATAAGCTATAACAACACTTAATTTACCCCTGGGATCAATAAAGTATTTTAGATAGGAAGGCTTCTAGATTTTTAAAAAGTTTTTCTCTCCTTTCAATAATTTCTCAATTCTGTGAAAAATAAAGTACACCTCTGTGAACTACAAGCAGAGGTCTTCCAGGGTCTACACATCCTGTCACATCCACTTCTCTCTGTCCTTTAAACCCTGTCACATATTGTTCCCCCTGTTATAAACAGGGGAAACGCATCTGGATGGTTCTATAAGGCCCATCACATAACATTTCCCCTGTATATTAAAGGGGGAACATTATGTGACAGGGTTTATGGGACCATCAGGATGTGTTTCCCTTGTATATTACAGAGAGAAGTGGATGTGACGGGCTGTGTAGACCCTGGAAGACCTCTGCTTGTAGTTCACAGAGGTGTACTGTCACAGAATTAAGAAATTATTGAAAGGAGAGAAAAACTTTTTAAAAATCTGGAAGCCTTCCTGTCTGTCCTTTTTGTAATTATTTGTTGACAGAACACTATAATTGAGGAAAGCAGTGGAGGAGTTGGCTTCGCCAAAATATGAAGTTTGAGAGCTTTCAACGCTGCCATCGCTCCCCTGTGTACGAGCAGAGCGCAGCGCGAGCTTGGATTGAGTATGGGCGTTTTTTGCCGCGTGCGTGGCGCGGAGCTGTAGGGGGAACACAGATTGACGCAACACCAGAATCAATATTTTTATAGGGTTCTACAAAACCAACAACGGTTTATTTACAACCTAATTTTTGTCTAAATGGCGGTCTTTGTGGATGTTTTGTACTAATTAGCTGTCTAAGTTGGCTTAGAGATGACGAGGCTGCCGTGGGTGCACCGCTTAGCTTTATAAAGTTGACATTTTAACTCAGTGGGAGCTGCTCGTTCGTTTAAATAAACGAGGGCTAAATTGCCCATGATTTCCAACTGGCTTGGTTTGTTCAAAAACAAAACTTAGATTGAGATATATTAAATCTGAGAAAATTGCTGGCTTTGTGTTTTCAGAAATACACCTTGTACTTCTGAAGCTACAGATCAACATGCCTGACGTTTGTGCAGCCTACAGATGCTGGAATCGCCGTGGTGTTGAAACCAGACAACGTGGGATCACCTTTCACGTGTAAGATTTAACAATATAACGAACATTGCTGCATTCACATGCTAAATAAAAGATAATCCTTTCCACATGCAAATTGGAAAGTACGACTACGTGTTCAAGTGCTTTTGTGGTCCTTGTGGTTGCACAAAAAAACCACGGGCATATATTGTAGACAATTGTGTAAGATAATAATCTGCACAGTAAGTACATATCAACTGTGTTTGGCTGATAAGTCTCTGCCATCCCCTTTGCTTTTCGAAAAATCATTAGAAAATGGCTTTTTATAAATGATAAGTGGAAACAGATGGCAAAGTCCAAGATCAATCAGCTAACTTGGATTAAAATGTTTAATTGCTGGAATTCACGATTTATTGGTTACTCAGTCATTGCATGTTTCTCACCTTTTTTATAACGATTGTTATGTTTCTCTTATATTCATGTTAAAGAAAAGAAGGCTGAAAACTCTTCACAGTGATCTATACAGCTGCCTACCTTTTTTATGTTTTTAAGATTTCCCAAAGCTGGAGAAAGGAGGAGGCAGTGGGAAGTTGCCCTAAGAAGGAAGGACTTTGTTGTCTGTGACACAACAAAGATCTGCAGTGAGCATTTCAGGGCCGAGGACTTTGACAGGACTGGGCAGACTGTCCGGCTTAAAGGTGGTGTTGTACCAACAATCTTCTGCTTCCCTGCTCGTCTTCAAAGGGTATGATATACGTATTATTGGTCAACACAAGCCCAAGGTCTATACGAAAAGAATATGTACGTTGATTAAATGTCACTCTTAAGCTTTTCTTTCGTATAGTTTAGGAATAAATAATGTGTTGTGTATGATAGCACATGTAAGACAATCAAAACTCTTTCAATTATGTTTATTTTAGCCGGTACCAACAAGAAGCACAGCCACCTCTAGAAGAGCAGAGGAGAACCTGGACTTGTCTCTAAATGGACCTAAGGTTGATGTGAGTTTGCGTGTTGAATGTTACTAACAAATGAGCTCATTATATGGCTTGATATTAAATCCTTCATCTTGGTGGTACCTAGGAAGGTGTATAGTGGTGATGGAACAGTTATATTATTTGAGGTGGTACTCTGTGTAAAAGGTTTGAGAACCTTTGTCTCTCACTTGGCCCATGTCATTGATAAGTGACGTTAGAGTTGTTAAAGTACCTTTTGTTGATTTGTTTTTCACAAATTTTTCATGTATCATATTCTTAAATTTCACAGAAGGAACTGCGAGCCACTGGAGAAAGGAGCAAGGGACATAAGCAGCAGGCTATCGACCACACATATGGATTGCCTACTTGCCCCAAGGCTATTAAGGCCAAACTTGATGCAGCGTTTGCAAGAGTGAGGAAACTGGAGCGTGAGAAGGTCAATGCCTTGACAAGAGAAAGGAGGACCAGGAAAAACATGCATGCTCTTCTTGAGGAGCTTAAGGACAAAAAACTTATCGATGAAGAGCTGAATGACAGGCTTGAATGCTACTCAGGTAAAATACAACATTAAATATTTTTTTTATTACGTATTTTGTGTATTTGAAGATATTTGTTAACGGTTAGACTACCTATTTACTCTTAAAAAGAAGACGTACTAAATCTTTGCAAATTGAATTTCAGACCTTCCAGTTCACCTCCTGTCAAGGCAGAGTGTTGAATACACCCAGGATCAGAGAGATTTTGCCCTTACGCTCCATATACATGGTCCAAAGGCATATAATTACCTGAGAGAGACTCTGAATATTCACCTCCCACATCCCAGTTCATTGCAAAGGTATTTTAAACTACATTAAGCACTTACATCTATGCCTTGTACTGCCCCCCACCCCACTTTTGCGTTTCGTATTACGTTTACTTACTGGTTGAGCAGTAACCTGAGGGAGGGGAAAGGGCTGTGGCTTTGAGGTAGTGCTATTTCTAGCTTTCCAAAATCTTCTACTTTAAGCACTACCAATGTCAATCATGAATTAATGCATCTATCCAGTGTCCACAATAGGGTTGATGGGAGTTGTGAAATGGCAATTTTTTATTTTTACTTAGGTGGCTGAGCTCTCTTGATGCCAAACCTGGTCTCCCACCAAATGATGTTGGACATGCTGGGAAGACGGCGTCAGGAACACGAGACCAAGTATGAAAATGTTACCCTAATGTTGGACACCATTGCCATAAAGAAGCATGTCCAGTAGGATCCCCGGACACAAACTATGTCCGGATTTGTAGACATGGGGGATCGATTGAATGAGACTGACATTGATTGATTCTGAGACTCTTGTGTTTATGGTGGCTGGGCTTCAAGGGTATTGGAAGGCTCCAATTGCCTGTTATTTGATGAAGACGCTACCACCAGAAGTGCAAAATGTCTTGCTAACATTAGCATCATGCTACATGCTAATTCCAAAAATAGCAATTTATCATGTTGGACTCTGAGTCCAAGTTCAAGTCGTGATGTTGCAAGTCAGAGTCCAAGTTCAAGTCATCGGCATGCTGCTGAAGTCAAGTCACAGGTCCCTGAAAAGTGACTCAAGTACTCCATCCTTGGTGCGTATATACTGTATGTGTGTGTGTGTGTGTGTGTGTGTGTGTGTGTGTGTATGTATATATATATATATATATATATATATGTGTATATATATATATATATATATATATATATATATATATATATATATATATATATATATATATATCCCCTCAAAAAAAAACAAAAAGAAAAAGTCCTTCCCCATGCATACTAATCTGTGTTGCCTTCAGGCAGCCAGAATATAGTTCTTGTTTGATACCCGTTGTTTTATAGACCGATGTACAGTACAAAGGCAACCACACTGTCCAGTTACATTGGTCTAACTGTAATTTCAGGATTTGTTGTGTGGCAAGACATGAACAAGCTGTCCTGTAATGTCTGCCGTTCCAGTCTGGTGATGGATGCTGCATCTGCCAGTTAGGACCAGAGCTACCACTTAATGACTAGGGCGACTTGTGATCCCATCTGAAGGTACTGTGAGGGTCATTAGAGCAGCAGAGTGGGCAATTCGCCAAGCATCAGCAGCCAGACGATCACAGCCCATCAAACTGCAGGAGGTGATTTACATTGTGCGGAAGAGGATCGGTTCTGAGGATATCTTTTTGCTTGGGGAAAGGGAGACCCCTGCGCCCTCTGCTCCCTCCACAGCATCGGCAAGATCAGTGGTGCTCACAACAAGCAGTACTCGAAACTGCTGTGTGGACTGCTCAACAAACACCTAGGCATCTCTGCTGACAGGATTTACATTAACTTTGTGGACATGGATGCAGCCAATGGGGCCTGGAACAATACTACTTTACACAGCCCACCCCAAAACACAAGGGGCACAATAATACTCTTAAACCTGTTCAGATGGCCTTAATTAATGTCAGGTCTATAGTAGGGAAGACATTTTAAATCTATTATCTTATCACTGAGCATAGCCTTGATTTTATGTTTTTAACTGAGACTTGGTTAGATCAGAATAGCAGTGTTTCTCTTATCGAATCAACCCCTCCCAACTTTAGTTTTGTCAACCAGGCCAGACAGAACAGGAGAGGTGGAGGAGTTGCTGTTTTATTTAATGAATCATTCCAGTGTAAGCAGTTATCTCTTGGAAGTTTTCCTACTTTTGAATATATTGCTGTACAGCTGAAGGCCTCATATTTCTTAACATTTATCGGCCTCCAAATTACTGTGCTGACTTTAATGATGATTTTAGTGAACTGCTGTCTATGATCTGTGTTGATTTTGACTGTATAATTATTGTTGGTGATTTTAACATCCATGTTGACAATCCCCAGAACAAAGTGTCTAAAGACCTGAGTAACACTCTGGACAACCTTGGGCTGACTCAGCATTTAACAGAGCACACATATAATAAGGGTCATGTTTTGGACTTACTGATCTCGAAGGGTCTGGGCATTTCCAAGATTAATGTGCGTGATGTGGGCTTGTCTGACCATTGTTGTGTTTTCTTTGAGAGTATAATTTCGGTTCACATAAATGTTTTAACGGAGGTTATCACAAAACGATGTATAACTGAAAACACTGGTGAGATCTTTAACCAGGTCTTCTCTCTAACACCTGCCCTGTCAGGGGGTTCAGTCAATGAACTGGTCAACAGCTTTAATGCTAACATATTAAATGTTATGGATACGATTGCTCCCACTAAGGTGAAGGTTATCTCTGGAAGGAAAAAGTCTCCATGGAGAAATTCCACACTGGTGAGAAATGAAAAAAGGGAGTGTCGGAAAGCCGAGCGCAGATGGAGAAAAACAAAACTTCAGGTTCATTATGACATCTATAAAGAGAAACTTCACTCTTATAACTTACAACTGAGGAATGCAAGGAAGTCATATTTTTCTGACATCATCCCCAGAAATAGTCAAAGTGCTTGCGCATTATTTGCTGTTGTCGACAGGCTAACAAACTCTCCTGTGTCACTAGCACCTGAACTCTATTCCACCAAGGCCTGCAATGACTTTACCAAATTCTTCACAGACAAAATCCAAAATTTTAGACAAACGGTTGGTTCATTAACGGCAGGTTCAGGTTATGTACAGTGTCATCGGAAAATCCGTTTAAACACCATGAAACAGTTTTATCTCATAAACAGCAAAGATCTGGAGGACATCTTATGTCAACTGAACAACTCCTCTTGCTGCTTAGACATCCTGCCCACAGGCTTTTTCAAAAGGGTCTCAAAGATCTTGGAGTCAGATCTGTTACAGATTGTGAACTCATCTTTAATGTCTGGTGTTTTCCCAGAGCCCCTGAAAACAGCTGTAATTAAACCCCTGCTGAAAAGAGACAATCTGGACAAGACACAAATGAACAACTACAGGCCCATCTCCAATCTTCCATTTATAAGTAAGATCATTGAAAAGGCGGTTTTTCATCAGCTAAATGACTTCTTAAGACAAAGCAACTGCTACGATGTCTTTCAGTCAGGTTTTAGACAGCACCACAGCACTGAGACTGCTCTGACCAAAGTCATCAATGACATCCGTTTTGAATACTGACTGTGGAAAAATGTCAGTGTTAGTTTTACTGGATCTCAGTGCTGCATTTGATACAGTTGACCACATTATTTTACTCAAACGACTGGAGAACTGGGTGGGTCTCTGGCACTGTACTAAACTGGTTCAAAACGTACTTAGAGAACAGGAAGTACTTTGTGTCAATAGGTAACTTTACATCTGAGCAGACGGGAATTACATGTGGGGTTCCCCAGGGTTCCATCCTGGGACCTCTTCTGTTTAACATCTATATGCTCCCACTGGCACAGGTAATAAATAACAACAATATAAGTTACCATAGCTACGCAGATGACACACAGATATATATTGGAATGTCACCAGAAGACCAAGGGCCTGTACAGGCTCTTGGCAAATGCATTGAGGAAATTAATGACTGGATGTGCCACAATTTTCTGCAGTTGGAACAAAAACAAAACTGATGAAATTGTCTTTGAAGCTAAAGAGAAAAGATTGAAGGTCACCACAGGGCTTCAGTCCATACACCTAAAAACCACCAACCACGTCAGAAATCTGGGTATAGTGATGGACTCAGAGCTCTCTTCAACAGTCTCCTTCGCGGCTCGGTCTCCTTTGCTGTTCACAATGTCATTCTATTTATGAGCCTATTCACAATAGATGTGCTGTGTGACAACAGGGAATTTCTTGTTTGTCATTGAGGTGTAGTCAGTGAGGTTCAAGATTTTTCATATCAACAGTAATATGGCTAAAATTTCCAATTGAAATACAATTTGAAGGGACTTTTCCTTAATTACAATGGAAAACAGAAAATGTATTTCATTACAACATGATAACCTCAATAGTTGATTAAACACAAAAGTTGTTAATGAAAAGTTTTGGAATAAAGTTCTGGAATAGTTTGATGTTATTGTTAAAATGTTTTTTTTATCATGTTGTATTTAAAATATTTGCAATGTTATTGTGGCGCGACCCCATAATTTCTCCATGTTCAGGAGGAGCAGTTGGATAATGTTTCAAAAATGTTGGGTAGCCTAACTTCAGTTTTCAGGGCATCCAAGAAAGTCCAGCAAGCGCCAGGATCGTCTCCTAAAGAGGATTCAGCTGCGGGATCGGAGTGCCACCAGTGCAGAGCTTGCTCAGGAATGGCAGCAGGCAGGTGTGAGCGTATCTGCACGCTCAGTGAGGGGAAGACTTTTGGAAGATGGCCTGGTGTCAAGAAGGGCAGCAAAGAAGCCACTTCTCTCCAAAAAAACCCATCAGGGACAGATTGATCTTCTGTAGAAAGTATGGTGAATGGACTGCTGAGGACTGGGGCAAAGTCATGTTCTCCCATGAAGCCTCTTTCTGATTGTTTGGGGCATCTGGAAAAAGGCTTGTCCGGAGAAGGAAAGGTGAGCGCTACCATCAGTCCTGTGTCATGCCAACAGTAAAGCATCCTGAGACCATTCATGTGTGGAGTTGCTTCTCATCCAAAGGAGTGGGCTCACTTACAATTTTGCCCAAAAACAGCCAATAATAAAGAATGGTACCAAAACACCCTCCAACAGCAACTTCTTCCAACAACAGTTTGGTGAAGAACAATGCATTTTCCACCACGATGGAGCACCGTGCCATGAGGCAAAAGTGATAACTAAGTGGCTTGGGGACCAAAACGTTGAAATTTTGGGTCCATGGCCTGGAAACTCCCCAGATCTTAATCCCATTGAGAACTTGTGGTCAGTCCTCAAGAGGCGGATGGACAAACAAAAACCCACTAATTCTGACGAACTCCAAGAAGTGATTATGAAAGAATGGGTTGCTATCAGTCAGGATTTGGCCCAGAAGTTGATTGAGAGCATGCCCAGTCGAATTGCAGAGGTCCTGAAAAAGAAGGGCCAACACTGCAAATACTGACTCTTTGCATAATTGTCATATAATTTTCAATAAAAGCCTTTGAAACGTATAAAGTCCTTGTAATTATATTTCAGAACATCACATAAACAACTGAAACAAAGATCTAAAAGTAGTTTTGCGGCAAACTTTGTGAAAACTAATATTTGTGTCATTCTCAAAACTTTTGGCCACACCTCGTAAACATATCTCCTCAATAGCAGACAGCACAAACAAAAAAGCCTTAAAAACCTGTCATCTCTTTGAACAGTTTTATTTATTTTTATGAACCCAATGTACCTTTAATTCTGTTATAAACCCCTGGCATTTTAGGTCAAGTTGTACCTTGTTTTTTTTTTTTGTTCGTCTATGTACTCTTTACATGTCGGCTTGGTGTATACCATGTTTATTTTTCTTGAAGTGTTACAATAAAGACTTGGAAAAAAAAGGTAAGCCATTTAGTGTTTTGGCTATATATTTTCAAAAAGTCGGAATCTATTTTTTTTTGTTGCGCTGTGACTCAAGGCTACCTGTTGAATTATCCAGCTATCTCAAACAAGTTCTCCTCTATTGGAACCTGATATGTAAGCATAATTTTACCCCACACAACACACCTCTGTGGAATAATATATATTCTGTTTAATCAAAAGTCATTGTTTAACAGAGGTGTCAAAAGTATTCACATTCAATACTCAAGTAGAAGTATAGATACTAGGGTTTAAAAAGACTTCTGTAGAAGTTGAAGTATCAAGTCAAGTTTTTTACTCAAGTAAAAGTAAAAAAGTACTTGATTCAAAACTACTTAAAGTATAAAAGTAAAAGTGATGTATTTTTTAAAATGACATTAAAGAATAAAGCTTAGGAAAAGAAAGGCCATAATTATTATAATGTTATATAGAAATGTTAATATTGAAACATTTGGGACACACTAGGCAGCTGTTTCAGCTGCATATGTGCCCATTAAAATCTATTCATTTCAGTGCAATGCAATTACATTACAGAACCACATGTGGTTCTGTAATGTCTTACAACCTCAGCACAGACAAGATTGTGCAGACCCCTGCAATCTCTAATGACCCCCTTGTGGCTCACGAACCTCATGTTGGGAACCACTGTTCTAGAGGCTGAATCCGCGCTGACGCACTGGAGACTGGAACTAAAAGCTCCACTTCAGCCAAAGTTTTGAAATCAGGGAACATTTCTCTGATTCAAGTGATCAGAAGTCGGAAATACTTTCTAAACCCAGCTTCATATCGCTTAGCAGCAGAAAATGTCGGAGCATGCGCTCTTTCGCACGGCTGGTTGGCACAAAACAGATGTTCCGTCGAGTAGAGCAAGGTGTCGAAAAAGGGAAGGTGGTGCTACTGAGCATGCGCACACCGCGTCATACCGTCATACCACCGGGCGCGTGCGACTACAAAATCCTTTGTTGACCCCATCGAGGAATGCAAGCAACTTCAGACCCTTGCAATGCAGCAGATTTTATTTTTATATTAAAAGAGCCATTTGTAAGAAATATGTAATTTTATTTTATGTTATCATTAAATGGCTACAAGAACTTAACAAATGATGTACATTTCAAATACATGTATCACTGACAACCATAGGCCTATTAATATATTTATACTGAATAAATCTTCAACTTTTAAATGTATCAACCTATTGAAGGCTACGTTTACCTAATGGCCATACCAAAGTAGAAGTATGTATGCAGACACATAAACTTTAATTATTTTGATGACACCAGCGACAGATATTGGAGCTCGCTTTTTTCGACGACCTTGCACAACTTGACAGACGCCGCTGTCGAGTCAGGCAAGCTCGGGTGCGCGCTTGCTTTTTTCGACGACCTTGCAGTCTTCGACAGAACACCGGCCTCTCAGCGCGTCTTTATCCAGCCGCACCGGTAACAGTCACGTTCCGAAGCCTCCCGGTCTGACATGATGCTCAGATGGCTTCATGGGAATCTTATTATTACTAATGTTTTGATTCAGTTACTTGTACTCCGCGCTTCAACTCAAACCTAAAAATGTCCGCGCGTCTGCACCAAAAGGTCGGGGGTGTGAATTATAATCTGTCAAAATGACAAGTGGCCTTCGGATTTTCCGTCACCGTTGTAAAAAAAACAAAAACGGACTAATATGGAAAATATTCGGTTAACGGGACCCCTGTGTGCACAGTACGCAATGGATCGCATACAGCGGGGTGTCAGAATGGTAGAAGTTTAAATTATGATCAAACCACTGTCAAATTATATCCAGTTGGCGCATTTTTAGATCGTTTTTTGTGTGTCTTCTTAATAAAAGACTTAATGAAGCAGGAGTAACGAGGCTATTTTTAAAATCTAAGGAGTAGAAAGTACAGGTAATTGCGTGAAAATGTAAGGAGTAGAAGTAAAAAGTAGGCCCATAGATAATTACTTCAAGTATAAATACCCAACATTTCTACTTAAGTAAGGTACCACTTGACACCTTTGTTGTTTAAAAAGAAAATTTGGCTAGATAAAGGAATTTGGGCAGTTTCCCATTTAATGGATGGCCATGGCAACTTTTTGGAGCATAAGACTTTCTGCAGGACTTTCAATCTCAAATATTCGATAATTGAATACAATAAAGTGATTAAATCAATTCCAATCCATGTTAAAACAATGAATCAACAATTGGTGATGCATGCGCATATGTCTCAGATGAGATCACTGTGTGTTGAAGGAGTTAGTTTAAGCAGTAAAGAACTCTCCAAAAAATTTACTCGGAAGATTTTAACTTAGGCTACTCACTATTATCCTTGCCAGCTGAAAAGGAATTACATTCTGCGTGAGTTTAAGAATATGGAAAAGAGAAAAATAAGAAAGACATTTTTGTTTTATCCGATCCCACGTAAAGCAGAAGAGGTTAAGATTTTAATTGATATTTCCCCATCAAACAACTTCTTATGTTTAGGCCTACGATTTAATTGGGAAAACAACTCTTGTGGCTTTTGTGAGAAGAACATTAAAACAATTGAACATCTTTTTTTTAGGTGAATATGTAAAGGAATTCTGGATATCTTTTCACAGCTGGTTGTTTAAATATATAACAATGCATCAGAAAAATTGGACTTCTATTAAAGTTGGCGTTTTCCTAAAGGACAAGAATATGGGCTTTTTGGTGAACATTTTGATTTTGCTTGGAAAACATTTTATCCACAGATGCAAGTTCCTCAGAGTGAAACCCCACATCAATGGATGGAAGAACGATTTCAAACTTTTTCAAAAATCCTTATATCATATGGACAATAAAAATCCCCAAAGGTTGTGTTCTCTAATCGAAATCTAAAACCTTTTGTGAGGAGACCTTCTCTCCATGCCCATTTTATTTTATTGACTTTAATTATATATGTTATTTACTTGCTGAAGCTGATTTAATACGTTTTGGTGTCTGATGCAAAAGGTTCTGATATGCTTTGTTTGTTTGTATAATATGATGGATATAAATAAAGATTTGTTTTTAAAAAAATCTAGTGTTTATATCTAGTGTTATGGTGTTTAAACTATAAAGTTTCTTTATATACAGTCTATATGTCTATGGTCTACACAGGGACGTGTTTCAAGATTACGCTTATCCCTATGGGTAATGTAGTTTTTAGTAGGACAAACTACAATCAGGAAGCCGCAACACGTCACTTCCCATCTAGGAGTTTTTGTGCCACCAAAAAAGCGCGCCGGCGAGAAACACAACTGGACGAGTTTTAGCTGGAACATGTCGGGGCAAGACCCCAAGCTGTATAAGTGCTAAACTTTGTTTAGAAACGCGAAACTACTCGAGAACCATGTTGCTTTTTAGCGAATAGCATTGTTCTCTGAGTGTGTTGTGTTGAAGTTGCAAGAATGTTCGTTTTGAACCGTGTTTTGTTTGCTGGGAGCATCATCGTCCCTGAAAGCACCTCCCTCACTGTTTGCCACTTCTCCGCCGTCCACCGCCTGACATCCCCCAGAAGGAACAGTCCCTACAGCTCTGTGGATAGAGAGTGCTACTCTTCTCTGGTTAAATCTGTCATGTCCTCCAGGGTCAGCTCCCAGACCCCAGAAAGCCTCCAGGCGGAAGACGACCACATTTATGGACCAGTTGTCAAAGCTCAGATGCCTTCACGGACCGAGCCGAGGCTACCCAAGACCCTTCATCCTTTCTTAAGTTCTGAACTTGCTCTAGAAACGGAGGAGCCTGAGGCGGGACCCCCAGCTCATATTTTGTTAAATCGGGGACAGGGAAGGTCGTTTATCCCGAGTGTGACTCGCATCCTTCAGCAGACACTTTCTCCAGAGCAGATCTTCTACCTGGAGAGATGGAAGAGGAGGATGATCGCTGAGTTGGGAGAGGAAGGCTTCAAAGAATACAGTCAGAGTAAGATTTTTTTAAACATACTAAAAAGTTTAGTATTTTCCCCATTAACAAATGTACACTTGACATAAACATCGTCACAGCATTATGCTGCCACCACCATGTTTCAGTCAGGAAAGGTGTTCAGGATGGTATAATGTTTTGTGTATTTGGATCAATGCCATTATAAGAGCAAAAAAAACGTTTTTTTTTAAAATAAGAAACCTGCTGAAATGCCTGTCATAAATTCACAGTAAAGTTTAGAGTTGTATATGTTTATCACATCATATAGCATTACCCTATGCTCTCTCTTTGGGGTGTAAGGTAACATAGTACTGCTTTTCCTCCACCTGGCATCTACCTTTCAACAAAGCAGGCTCCAACCCTCTCCTTTGCCTAGCAGAATGACAAATCTAGCAGAATGACAAAATATTTCTGGTCAGAAAAAACATGACCAGTGACTAAATAAATCAAAGGTTCTAACTTCATGACATTTATTTACGCTATTCCTATTGTAAAGCTACTGTTGGCAAGCTACAAGCAGTATGGGGAACCAGGCAGATAAATGGTCTTAATCCTATGAGATCATTGTGTGTTCCAGGTTATCACACTGGGCCATGCCTAGTCACATATTATGATATTGTTTATCATCTTAACAGGAATTATACCTTAATCAAAGAAGTGATTTTACTTGACTAATCCAATCAAAGCTGATATGTTTTTTGTCCAGCTGTATTTAGACAAGGGAAACTTTTCCATTCTGCTCTGGAGGGCATTTTGACCTCTGCTGACACATGGAAGAACAAGAACCACTCAGAGACACCAGAGGGTTCTCCTATAGTACAAGGATACATCCAGAGCATCTCTCACGTACTGGAGGACGTCAGTGCAGTGAGGGCCATTGAAAGCACTGTGCAGCACGGTTCCTTGAATTACTTGGGGATTGTGGACTGTGTCGCTCGCTACAGGTACAACTCCCCTGGACTTCAGTTTTTCTTACCGCCTTCATGTCTCTCACAGTCCACCTCTCTCCACAGGGGTGTGCTGTGTGTTATAGACTGGAAGACTTCAGAAAAACCCAAACCATTCTTGAGCAACACCTATGATAACCCTGTTCAAGTAGCAGCATATGCAGGGGCTCTGAACAGTGATGGCAACTACAAATACCAGGTAAATAATGTATAAGATCTGTTAATATCTTTCATTTATTTGTGTTGTAGTAACCGGCTTTAGTTGAATTCCCTTCATGTTTGAATCATGTGGGCCCACAACACCGTGTCTCATGTCTTCTCACTGCAGGTTGAACATGGGCTCATAGTCGTTGCCTACAAAGATGGCTCACCTGCTCATGCCCACCAGGTAAACTCAGAGGTGATGTCAGAGTACTGGAAAACTTGGTTGTTACGTCTAGAAGACTTCAGAGAACACAGGTACGGAGCGGCATATTTAGGGTTTCCCCCCTCCTAATTCCTTTTTTGTTTTTTTAATAAATAAGGCAAACTGAACACATTCATAGTGACTGCCTTCCAATTTTATTGGTAATCAAGAAGTTTAAAAAGCCAACCGTTCCAACCTTTGAATGAACTTTTTAAGCAATCATCTAAAACGTGCCACACATCGTGTGACTCGGCAGTCTGCCTGCTATCTGGCTACTAAAAGCTGAGGGGAGCAGCGGTTTGTCGCTGTTTCTACGTTTTCTATTGTATCAGTTTGTTGTTTCTGTTTTTCACTTAGTGATGCGTGGGAACTTGCACGGATGTTATGATCAATGGCACTGATTTGCACACTGTGTTGCTGGCATATTAACGGTGGTTTAGATTCATTGATTGCTGTTTGAGTGTATTTTTATGTGATTATTTATGGTATTTGTCCTCTCAATGAATGGGCCTTACTGGAGAACTGAATGGTCTTTTGGGATTAATAAAGCCACTGAAAAGGGATAGTCAAAGGGTCTTTGAGCAGGATAAGGATGCAAAACGTATTGCCAAATTAACATAGAAAGGATTCACAATTCACATAATAAACCTCCTTTGCTGGCTATTTCACTCCACAGACGTATGTCCTAAAGAAATCCTTTGGGGGGAGCTGAAGAGAAGTGAGTGTATCAAACCTTGTGAAATGTTGTAGAAGAGGATTGAGTGATGTTTTATTACAAACGGAGGATATACAAAGATTAGATAGCAGGGTTAGATTGGATTTCCCCCCCTAAAATTTCCAGTGTGACCAGATATATATAATTGATTCTTAAGCTTTTTACACATCCTTTATCAGGGGTACCAATAAGTATGGCTGGCACAATATTTCCTAATGTTTTTACAAGACAAAGTGTTTATTGTAAAACATATGTGGCCCGATTGTTGTTAGTTTAGTGGATAACTAACATGAAGGTATGGGTTAACACCAGAGTGGTGGATTATAATAATCCATTGAGGTCTAACAGGGATGAAACATCAATCGTCCATAAGGATTTTAGCCCCTCAAGTTGTTGGATTTATGGACTTTCTTGTTTTTATTTATAATTTTTAAATGGCACCACGTCCAAACACAGTGGGAAAAAAAACAAAGGGCACTTTTTGTCTGTCTCCTTCAACACCAGTTTATTATTAATAATCAATTAATGGTATTACTGACTTTTTTTTTATCCCCCCTTTTCCCCCCCAGATCAAGTGCTTTTTCAAGTGAATCTCCTGGAAAGTGAACTGTTTGAAGTGATCTGCACTGAAAGGCTCCAGCTTTACAACTGAAGCCTGAATCTGAAATAGAAACTAACAAATAAGGAATGTGTTTTTAATTATGCTGTTGTTTTTGATACAAAGACATCTTGTAATTATAATTTTATGAAATGTATTCTTCATAAGCTTAGTTTTTGCCACTGAAGAATTTAAAAATCATTGAATTCATACCATGCTTCTCGGTATGAGGGATCTTCGGAGAAGCCCATGCTTTTAAAGAGCTGGTAGGAGGTTCTGTTCTCCTCCTCTATGTAACAGAACACTGGGTAGCCCTGACCAGTGAGTTTCCTAGCCATGCTGCTGATCAGGACTTTAGCGTAGCCTTTTCCTCTGTGTTCTGGCAAAGTATACAACATTCCTAGGGCACAGGACGCATAGGTCAAAATCCAGGAGACAGGCTTTCCTTCGAGATCCAGCACACAGCAGGAGGGGAAGTTTGAAACCATGTTGCGGATCATCTCAGCAGCCCCTTGGTTTTTTCCAAACTTCCACGTCTGATTCACCAGGTCGAGGTGAGATTCGTCCAGGCAGCTGAGGCAGATCCCTGAGCTGATGCAAATGAGAGGAAACAAACATTTCAGAGCAGGTTTCTGTCCTGGTAATGAGATGCTATTTTATTAATAATTTTCCAGAACCATTTTTTTGGTAATTGTTCTGTGCATAGCTACTTGTACCAGTCTATAGTGGGAAGCTTGGACGCATCGTCCATTATCATCATGTGACAAACTGACAGTTTGCAGCTGGGAACATTCCTTTCCGATGCAACTGCTTTGACTATCTCCATGTGGGGAAGACTGATCCCTTGAACACAAGCAATCACAGCTCTTATCAATAAAACTTAGTTTGCATTTTTATTTCTTAACAATACTAATAAAATTTAAATAAAATCTATCTGTCTGCAGTGCAATGCAAAAGTCATTTTCCCAGTTTGTTGCCACAAATGTGTTTTACTTGGATTGTTTATTTATTTATTTTTATAATTGACCAAAACGTAAAAGTAGTAGACCTGCAGGTGCACTGTTTCTGTAATAAAGGCCTTTCCATAGTGTGGAGCATTCCAGCATAAATATGAAAACAATTTACTCTTTTGAATTATAACAATAACAATAAAAGTTGTTATAAATGATTGTGTTTGACTTTGTGATTCACATTGATGCTGTGTCTTTCTATCTGTGAATTATTGAAAGCAGACTTTGGACACGGTGACAATAAAATTCAAAGCAAGGCAGCCTTTTAACTTGAACTCTGGTGTAATAAAACAAATTCAATCTATCATAACTTTGTTGTTTCAGTACATTTCAATAAAAAGAACAAAAGAAAAGTGTTGTTACCAAGACAAAGGTACTTGCTCCAGTCAGTCACAGAAGGGTTCCTCATTGTTTCCATGAGAATAACTTCATCATTTGCAAAAACTATTGTGTCTTTGAACAGATCCGTTTTCTAGAAAGACAATGGATATGCAGAACTGTATGCACTGAAATACACAAATATCTGCATGTATTTCTTCCAAAAGAGTGTATTACCTGTTTATACTGGGGTTTGCAGATAATTACACTGAACTTTGGCCATCTGTCCACTAAAACGATGTAAGGGTCTGATTTCACTCTGTTTCTGAGGAGCAAAAAACCGTAAATCTGTAAAAAAAAAAAAAAAAAAATAGGACAGATGGTGACGTTATTCATGAGTGAAGTTAGTATTAATGATGATAGTCAAGAGCGACAGAAACACAGGTAGTAAAATGCAGTCGCTAAATGAATCCACGTGTAGTAGATCATAATTCATGCAGCAAACACACCTTTAGAGATTGAGGAAGATATCTTTGCAGTTCAATCTCTGCAGCTTTCAGCTGGTCTTCAGACAGTTCCATGATGAGTGGGAAACTAGGAGCGTTTGAAGGAAAAGCGACAAGAGTGCGAGGACAACATGGGCAACGGGGGAGGGGCACCGGGCCGTGACGACATCTCCTCGTTCTCAATAGTTACGAGGGGTGGGGCTTCTTTCTCAGTTCGCACTTTCGAGAAAAAAAATATGTTTCTTGTTAAAAAGAATAGAAACAGTCAAGCTATGGGGCCTCTTCCAAAATCACAATAATAATAAAAGGGGAAAAGGTATTTTTACCACACCGTTAGTTACTTTGTTGAGGGAGCTAATGATGAGATTGATGGCAATAATTAATATTCCTAAATATAGTGCCTTTGTATATTATGAGATATTCCTTTGTTCATCAGAAACAAACGCCTTGGTGAATGAAAATAACGTGACGTAGTAATCTCCCAGGGGTATGAATATTTTTGGGCATAAAAATAGCAATAATAATAATTAAATCTTTAAACTTATAGACAGTCACTGTTGCTTTTACCATCTTTGTATGTTTTTAAAATGCATGCCTTTCATAATGTTATATTTTTGTATACACCTTTACGTTCTTATTTACACAAACTGGTTATGCTAGAGTTTTTTTCACACATTCACTTCTTGTTTATTTTTAATTTCTGTTACTGTTCAATTATTTTATTGTACAGCACTTTGCACCTTAAATTGTAATCATTAATAATACAATTAATGACAATAACAACAATATTAGATCCATTATTTTTTGAAGTCCATGTTTTTTATATTATCCCAGTGTTAAACCATAAAATGTCCCGAACTCATATACTCTCAAGACATTTTAAAAGCATGTAAAATTTTTATTTTTAAAAATTACAAAAATTAAAATAAAAGTAAGTGCAGGAGCAGAATGAAATACTTGTTGGATGCATACTGAAGCTTGCACAGGAATAACGGAGGACATACCTGAATGGCGACCATTGAGAAGTGTGTCATTGTTTTTGTTCATGCATAGGGTGCTCTTAGAATAAAAAGAAATATATAGGCTCATTGAAACTTCAGTAACGACTGTGTTCCAGCTAGGTTTTGATCTAAAATATTTTTTTATTTGCTGCATAGGCAAAGGTTTAATTATATTTTGACAAAAGTCAAAAGCTGTTGGTTCATAGTCACTCTCAAGGTCAGAAGTTAAACTCAAACCATGCTGCTCTGTAGGAAGCATCCTCAGTGAAGCCCATGTTTTGGAAGAGTTTGTAGGACGCCATGTTGTTTTCCTCTATGAAACAGTAAACTGGGTAGCCCTCTGCATGGAGCTTCTTGGCCATGGTGCTGATCAAAACTTTGGCGTAACCTTTCCCTCTGTGCTCTGGAAGCGTGTATAATATTCCCAAAGCGCAGTAATCATACACAAGAATCCAGGCCACTGGCTCACCCTGAGTCTCCACTATGCAGTAGCTTGGAAAGTTGCTAATCAGATTTTTAATATTCCTGTAACCCTTCTCGTCCCCACCAAACTTCCAGGTTTTATTCACCATGTCAACATGGGAGAGGTTGAGAGATGAAATTCTTGATTCGAGTTGACTGTTTAGGAAAAAAAAGGAGAAGACAGTTTTTGTATTGTTGTTATTATTGTAATATAGAGTAAGGAGTTAATCGTTCTCTGAATCATACCTTCCAATATCCGGTGCAAGCAGATGGCTGATATCTGGAAGATACAGAAGGCGCACCAATGTGTAGCTCCTGTTGTTCACTTTTTTTTCAGAAGAAACTTCTTTCAGTGTGGGAGCGTGAGAAGTATCAATTCCTAAGGGGATAAAACAGGCTTTAAATGTGTTCTTCGCAGTTTTCTGCTTACTTCAGTTCAAAATAACAAAAAAGCACAGAGAAAATGAGTAAAAGTGGTCTGATGAGTATTTAACTTCTCTCTGTTTTTGATGTATTTTAATAGATTTTTACCAGCCGACCTGACGTCGTTTTCTTTAATGGATCAATGATTCTTTTCTCATCACAATACATGATATATCAAACCTTCATGAAGCTAGAGGCTTTGCTAAATTTGATCTGACACCATAAGAGTTGTCACTAGTGACACAGTGGTTTCTTAAGTTAAACAACCTGTCCATAGGACAACTATTAGTTATGCAGTCAACTGATCTAGCATTTATGAAGAAGTATGCCAGTGGTAAAAGAAAACTATAAAAGTCCTTTTTGCAGTTTGACACAGGAGACAGAAAATGTGGAAGCAACATCACAAAGCCAAATATTATCTTTTCTGATTATAATTTGATTTAATATGCATTTAATATGTATTACTTGCCAACCCTTGTCCTACTATATGGTTCTTCTACAGCTGGTGGAATTATGCAGGTGTCACAATATATTGTATAGTAAAAGCTCATCAAGCTATATTCTGTACGCTGGAAAATTTTATATGAAAAAAACAAAAGTTGGTGATTTTCGAAAAAACTGACCTCCAATTAGGAAATAAGTGCTCCAGTCAACTTCTTCTCCCAGCACTTTCCTTAAAACTTCTTCATCTGTGCTGTAGAACGACACCTTTTTCATGAAGTCTTGGGCACGCTTGTTCTGTATTAAAGGACAAAAGAGCAAGTTTTCAATAAAAATGTCTGTATATGTGATAACATTGATACAGTAAGAAATGTCTCTATTGAATAAATAAACAAATGTATCTATGACTATTTATGTTTTTATTAAGTAATAAAATACTTACAATGGGGTAATTAATAAACAAAACATTAGTTTGTTATATTTTAAAAGCATTCAATTATTTTATTTCTTTATTATTATGATATGTTATGTTTTAACTTGTTTTGTTGCTTTTCTCTTTGTTCCTACTGTGTAGCACTTTGGTCAGCCATGTGTTGTTTATTTAAAGTGCTATACTAAATAAAGTTGGTATGGTATTATTATTATTGTTATTATTATTTAACTTTGCAGCGCATTTTATGTCAATCCGAACCACAAAGTAAGTAAGCAGGGCTAACACTTATATATATATATATATATATATATATATATATATATATATATATATATATATATATATATATATATATATATATATATATAGACTATTACGAAATAACAAAATAATTTTATAATTTACACATTTATTCATGTGTATTTTAAAAATGATAAACAAATATTAAATATTTATTTTTATTTATCAATGTCAATATTAATTTTGGATTATTGGAGTCTGGCTAAGTTAATGTGAACGCACACATAACGGAAATCCAACATTTCCAGTTTTCCACTGGGACGTGAACTCACCTTGGGATCTGGACGCAAAAGGATCACTTTAAACTCCGGCCACGAATCAACAACAACCTCCAAAGTGCTCGGCTTGTTCCTGTTAATGCCGTAGAGGAAACCGTAGACCTGAAAAACGATCAGAGCTGATCTGGTTTTCTTTTTTAAAACCAGGAAAGTGCCATTACCTAACTGTATGGAAAGCAGATAGCCTACCTTATAACTCCTCGGGAGGTGTTTGAGCAAAACTCCCTCAGCGATCTGAAGCTCGTCTTTGTGTAGCACCTTCATGTCTGGCTAATTGTTTATATATAGGCTGTATATCTTTTTCAAATGCTATGTGGTGTCTATGGTTGAAACCCCCTGATTAACTCAAAATGCTTCAGTTTTTTAAAAATAAATCATTAACAGTCGGTTCATGGTTTTAAGGTGGAGGAGTTTAAACATCTTCCTGTTTTGAGTTAAAAAATTAAAAGCATATGGACCAAAGTATTTAACAGTGACTCAAAGTTCCTACACATATTTCATGTCAACATTTTATACTTTTCTAATTTGGAGTTTGGTGTGGACTTTGGGACATTCTAACAAATGAATATTTTTGATCCAAGCCATTCTATTCTAGCTGCAGTAGTAACTTTATGGCCATTCTCCTGATGGGAGGAGAACATCTGCCCCATTCCCAATACTTTTGTGGCATCTAGCAGGTTTTTGTCCAATATTGCCTTCTATTTAACTCAATCCATAGTCACAGCAGTAACTGACCAGCTTCGTTGTCCCTGCTGAAGAAATGTTTCCCCCACAACATCTTGCTGCCACCACCATGTTTCACCACAGGGACGGTGCATTCAGGGGGTTGTGGAGAGTTGTTTTTCTACCCTACATACGGTTTTGGATGTTGGCCAAAAAGTTCAGTTTTGGTGTCATCTGACCAGAGCATCTTGCTGTGTTCCCATACATACATAGCAACAAACCATGAAGGGACCTTCAAAAAACATGTTTTTTTCCTCTTCACCGTTATGGATTGTGGGAGTCTATAGGATAAAATGCTTTCCTCCCTGCCACTCGTTCATAAAGTCCAGATCTGTGGAGGACATGAGTAATGCTGCATTTGATTTGTTAATGAAGAAGCTTGTAGTTGGAAATGTTGTCAAGTTGCAGACAAACAAACAATGGGATTTGCTGAACAAAACAAGCCAACTAACAACTGTGTTTGATGTTTTCGAACACAAGAGGAAAATGTTCACAAATAGAGATTTAACACCACGGTGTGTGCCACTGGGTTAAGGAGATAAACGTTGTCAGATGTAATAAAATTCTTTATATGTGCATCTTTCTCCACATTCTACAATATTTTCACATCAGCCATACGGGAGGTAAAACTAGGAGCTGCTGGGAGTCTCCAATTTTCCCAGATAGAATTACGACTTCAGAGGTGCTTTTGTGGTTTTTCCAAATGGGAATACGGAGAAATTGACATTTGAGTACAAAGAGTATGCACCGTAAGACGTGTCCAGTTTCTCCCATCTCAGCTGTGGATTTCTGCTGCTCTTTCAGTTACCATGGGTCTCTTGGCTGCTTCTCTGATTAACACTCTTCTTGCCCAACCTATGGACGGCCATCTCTTGGGCTTGAATGCTCTGTCAATTCTGGGAAAATGGATGGCTCCACAAGATGCTCAACACATGGGATAGTGTTTTTAACCTAACCCTGCCTTTTAATGTCTCCACAAGTTTATCCATGACCTGTCTAGTGTGTGTCTTGGTCTTCATTATACTGTTTGTTAAACCACTTTCCTTCCAGTTCTACAATTATGCGCTACGATTTGTTGGTGTATCACATGATGCCAAAATAAAGTACATTATGGTTTATGGTTTGTAATGTGGCCACATGTGAAAAACACTAAGACGTATGATTACCTTTGCAAGACACTGGGCGTTAACCTTTTCTTCCCTGGCAGTTTCACAAGCATTCCCATATAAAACTTGTGACTGAGAAACCTCACATATCGGCCTCATTAGGCAGAATTTCACAAGCGACAACAACCCAAATGATTCATTGGATGGGTGAATCAGAGAATCATCTGACCTTAATCGCCCTGTTAGTCTGGTCAGGCTGCATTGTCACTTCCACCTCTGCCTAAGTACATGTAGCTCCCTAGTTTATTGTTTCTTCACTAGTTCCTTGTTGTTGCAAGGAACTAGTGAAGAAATGTTACAGTTTTGTTTCCCTGTGCTTGTTATTTTCTCTGTTGATCTGTCTTATCTACTTTCTGCTCACCCAGAAATCACCTTTGCAAGTCTTTTTTGTTGTTGTTTATTTTCATTTAAACTGCTCTCTTCACCAAAATGCCTCTGCACTTGGATCCTCTAAAAACACATTATGACAAGAAAAGGAAGATGTTTTTGTGTGGATACTTAAAAAAAATAAAAGAAAATAAAGGTCAAGAGGAACATTATTTTAAAACAACATGATGTTTTCCATGCTATATTATTTCCCCCTTTGTTGTCCAACACAATCTGTATAGTGAAAACTAAGAACATATGTAATAATCACATAGAGACATTTATAAAAGTTGAAAAGCAACTTTATTTTTAAAAATGTAGGTTTTAAAAGTTAAACAATTTAGTGCTTTGTTTTTTAATTGCTCTTCCCTATATCGGAGCTATGCACGTTTTCTAAAATAAAAAAAAACTAAATATGAGGTGATAAATAGAAAGTAAGATAGGAAAGCATTAATACTGTAATAGCTATGCTAATTCATCTAAAAGAAAGATGCTTGTTGGAGGTAAATGTAGATTGCTCTGCTAACAGTGCTGAGAAGTTCCCTTTCTAGCATTTCTGATCGGTCACTCTGATATCATTGATCCACGGGCGGCTCCACACGGTGAAAGTGCACTGGTAAGACTGAAAAACACAAACCCCAGAATAACAATGAGTAATACAATAACTTAGCAGCATTTGCACACTGCCCAAAAAAGAAGACGAAGGAAATGATGAGCGTGCAGTTCCTCAGCAATACATTTACCTCAGCATTAGCTGGGTGGCTCTGGGTCTCACACAGCTGATTGGACGAGCCCTTCCTGCAGTTGGTCCTTGCCATGTTTACAGTTAGGATGTACTTCAAGCCTGCAACCACCTTCAAGGAGGAGTAAATAGTACAAACAAGGCTATAAAGTCTACAGACAAAAAAGTAGGGCACCTTTTTAGCTTTACCCTGCGATATAATATAATAGGAAACATTGACATTAATTAAAGGATAACTTACCTGAACTTGAGCCTTGACCACTGCATCCACTTGTCTGAGGAACATGTCGTTGGTTCCTCTGTTGTGTTGGGCAACAGCGAAGTTGAGCGCATTTTGGACACCTTCGTTGTTGATGTCTATGTCTTGTAGGCCGCCAACCATCGAAGCGTCCGCCACGGCTAAAAGAGCTGAAAGGACAATAATGAAAAGCTTCGACATCGTCATTGTGCGAGCTGTTCAGCAGAAAGGAAACACTTAAAAACCAAAACAAAACGGTACGACGTTATATAAACAGGATCAACCCAGTTCATCAACTACAGGCAGAAAACGCAGCCAATCAGCAGTCTCTCTGCGACACAAATCCCGCCTCTCTGTTACATCCTGATTCTTACGTTTTGAGTTGACATGTTAAAAAAGGAATATGGTAGCTGGAAAGTGCTAAAATGGGCAAAAGAGAGTAAAATCCAAGATAAAGTACAAATTAAAAAGTTTTTATATACAGTTAATCCAAAATGGATATTTCCAGAAGTGTGTGTTGATTTTAGTATTTATGAAAAAATAAGAGGAAGTGGAGGAAAAGGAAACTGGGATAAAATTACAGAAGATAGATTAAATATATATGAGTCATTTTTGCGTATATTTACAGATGGATCAAAGGACATAATAGGGGGGAAAACGGGTTTTGCATTTCTAATACCACAAATAGGATTAGTAGTTAGGGAAAGAACTTCAGATCATTTATCTGTTTATACAGTGGAGATGTTAGCCATATCATTTAGTCTGCAATGGATGGAACAAAATAGAATTAAAAAAGGAATTATATGTACTGATTCATTATCTGTATTAGTGTCAATTAAATTAATGTCTACTAAAAATCGAATAGATATATTGTATGACATTTATGAAACCATTTTTAGATTAAGGAAATTGGGAACAGAAGTTAAACTTTTATGGGTACCAGCACATAGGGGAGTAGAAGGAAATGAAATGGCAGATTATTATGCAAAAAAGGCAATAAGAGAGGGAGAAATAACAAATATTGCATATAGTGTTGCTGAAATGAAATCTATTATTAAAACATACATAATGGAAGAGTGGCAAAGCATGTGGGAAAAAGAAGAGAAAGGAAGACATTTATTTCAAATCCAAGGGAAAGTAGGAAAATGGACAAATGTAAGAATGAATAGTAAAGTGCAAAGTATAATATCACGATTAAGAATGGGACATACTGGGCTTAATAGCACTATGTATTTGATAGGGAAGCACCATACAGGCTTGTGTGGATGTGGGGTAGAGAGAGAAACAGTGGAACATGTTTTATGTAATTGTATAAAATATGAGGAAAGTAGAAGAAAACTCAGGGACAAATTAAAAAACATAGGAGGTGGAGGGATAAATGTAAAGAATTTGTTAGATGGTGAAGAAAGGAAATATAAATTGGTGATTGAGTATTTAAAACAAAGCGGTTTATTGAATCGAATTTCGTTTTATTTTATTTTTTTACGCTCTTACTCCGACTCACACTCCAGCATAGTAGGTGGCGGAAATGCACCTAGACGTTAGATGGCACCCGCCAATAAACAACAAGAAGAAGAAGAGTTGACATGTTGCACTTCCTTCTGCGTTTTTTCATCACCAAAGTGAATAAATATAATAAAACGTGTCACATTATTAAGCCCGAACCAATTGAAACGGTAGCGTTTATTATTATTATTATTATTATTATTATTATTATTATTATTATTATTATTATTATTATTATTATTATTATTATTATTATTATTATTATTATTATTATTATTATTATTATTATCATTTATGTAGGGCCTACAGCTGAATTTCGAACCACACGGACCCTTGGCGCAACATACAATACAAATAATAAAAAAAAAATTTTCTTAACCTCTAAATAATGGGTGTTTCCAGAATATTACATCTAAAAACACTAAACAATATATGTATTATTATTATTTATTTATTTATTTATTTGTAGTAGTAGTAGTAGTAGTACAAGCTGTTATTAATATATTATCTGGTTTAACATTAATTTTGTTTTTACATTTTAAATTAATTATGTTAATAATGTTGCTATTTTGACGATTTATTTTGCAGTTTATTTTTAATCATTAACTAGCCTATATGAATAAAGTAGGGTTTAAATAGGATCACATTTTCATGTTTCATACATTTTCACACCGTAATGTAGTTAAATGAATAATCTGCTGGCAAGATAAATCAGTGTGTTAAATCAGCCACCAGACGGCGCAAAAATGATCAAGATAGCCATGCAAATTTAGTAGCCTAGATGTTAGTGCTTTCACAGAATACATATAACCCTCCACTAACATTTCATCTAATCAGAGGTGGATAGAGTATCCAAAAAGTAGACTCAGCAAGTCCCACCTCAACGTATTATTGATCAAGTAAAAATAATGAGTAGTCATCCAAGAAATAAGTCAAGTGGTAAAAAAAATATGTTACAAAAAGATTACTCAAGTGCTAAGTTGTGTCATCAGAAAGACAAAAATGTAAAGTTTTTTGCAAATGCTGGTACTAGATTTCAAATAATCCAGGTAAATAGGCTAAATAAATATTGAAGAAACCTGGTTCCATTTCCCCCCAATATAAAACTAATATTTATGTTTCTCTGTTTGCATGTACCTACTTATTTCCAAGATATGTTTACATTTTCCGATTTTAATGTGAAAGGGCGATAACGTGACACCACATTCGTGTGACTGTTTACACCCGACATAAATGTGACATAAAGAACTAAATGAGATCAAATTGATTTAAATATCAGTATTAGCAAAGCTGATATGAAGAGCATGATAAAACAGAAAATGCGGTAAAGATTGCAAAAGCAGTGGGACAGGGAACAGTATTGGGAAACATCCCATAGGGAAATGTAATCGCTGTGAAACAAATGACATCATAGAACATGTGCTGCATTGTCAAAATTGTCAGGAAGAAAAAAGACAACTGTTTCAAAACCTGGAAAAAAAATAAGCTTAAGATAGACAAAGGATTTACTGCAAAATAATTCCAGATGTGAAATTTTTATGGCTTTATCTCAGTGTCTAAAACGAACTCCTTTGTATGAAAGGATATGAGGATTTTTAATTTTCATTTCTATAATTATTAATTTATTTATTGGTTCACACTCCAAAGCCAGTTGGTGGCGGTAATGCACCGCATCGTTGATTACACAACCACGAAGAAGAAGAAGACTTTCTCTCCTTTCTCCACAAGATGGCGACAACCGAAAAGGAGAACATAGCGTGTCAGATAATACAGTTGAATGTAAAACTTTCAACATGTACAATGTTTTCCTGTACATTTTGTAGTATGTGACGATATAGGATTTTATTTTATGTCAACACTGTCTCAAGCCAATGAAATCTCCGACAAAACCTGCTGCTGTCTGGTTTACTTGTATGTTATACGCAACACCCCAGATGAAGAAACAGAGGAAGTGTCGTTTGAATGCTTTAAGATGTCTGATCTGCGGTCTGTTTGTAAAACGCCCCTCTGAGGAAACAGGCCCCGTTATGACTTACTTTAAACTGATTCCAGGTCAGCTCATGGAAGAGACGACGTCCAGGAAGTCACATTACTGATGTCAGCGATAGTAGTCATTAGCCACCGACGGGCAGTGTTGAGTTTGGACATTAGGACGTGATTATTACTCCCAAAGATTATCGGTATTTGAATTTTAGCGATGGATAAGCTTCGACGTGTGCTGAGCGGCCGAGAGGATAACGAAGAGCTCGGACTGACTGCACAGGTTAGCTGCTAATGCTAACTGTTCATAAAGTACTGTTAAGAGTTTCCTCTCTCAGACACTGCACTTAAATCTGCGATATCAACAGCGTTGCTGCATTTCTGATGCCTTTGTTTTCTTGTTTGTGGATCTTTTTAGTGGTTAGCGAAAGCCGTTAATGATCGCAATGTTTTTAAGTTGTGCTGCGTTTAAATGAGCTTTTAACGCTAATTGTTTTGTTTACACTCTTGCACGCTTTCCCATTTAGGAGGATACGAGGTAAGGTGCCGCTTGGTCTCACTTTGATCCCAACTCAAGTTTTACTTTATATTCTGTTTACATCTGTTCGTGTATTTCTGCTGTCATTTTTGATTATAAACCAGCGCTGCTGTGTGCCCTGCACTAAGAATCCTTGGCTCCAGCCAACATGGTTGAATTTCCGTGGGAAGTCTGTGGGTCTCAGTGTGGGTCATTAGACTTGTCGTGTGACATCCTCCCATTGTTCTCACCAGGTTCTTGATGGCAGCTCTCTCAGCTTCAGCACCAGGGTGAAATGGTTTGTCATATGCTTTGCCGGAGGCATCCTGTGCTCCATACTCGTGAGTTTCTCTGCAGTTATGGTAGAAATAACAGGGAATGCATCCTCCTGAAGTTCCTGTCCTTTTCTTTTTTTTCATTTTAAGCTCATTGTGGTGGAAATTAAGGATGCACTGATTTGAATATTTGGGCCAATGACCAATATTTACCTATATTGTGTTTGTTTGCCTACATTTTAAGAACTGACCACGCCACCTACATTACTTTTCTACTTCAGTCAAACCTCCCCAATCCTGCGCTGCATCACTGTCACATCAAATCAAACTTTATTTATAAAGCGCTTTTCATACAAGAAATGCATCACAAAGTGCTTTACAGATTAAAATGACCCCACGTAAAACTACATTCCCATCCCTCCCCCACATATTTAAAAGCATGGTCACAGTTATACCCCCCAGCCCAACTCCCATGCACACACAAAGTTAAAAACAAACAGTAAAAAAGGACATTAGGCTGAGTGCAGATGAACCATGCAAAGAAATGCCATCAGAGGAGCCATCTGCACCGGCAGCAGTAGATCAACAGCAGCAACCGAGGCACCGACACAGGGCGCCCAATCGATCCTAAAACGTACGGGGAGTCAATGCAAAGAATTTAAGACAGGTGTAATGTGTTCCCGCCTCCTGGTCATCGTCAGGACACCTGCTGCTGAATTTCGTGGGAGTTGTAAACTGGATGTACTCTTTTTGGGAAGACCAGAAAACAGGGCTTTATAGTAATCAATCCTACTGGAGATAAAAGCATGCATCAGTGTCTCTGTATTGACCCGAACAAATACCACATGACCACCCCCTCCTGAAACACAGCATGATAGAAATAAGCAATGGTTGTTAAAATCAGCCCAGTTTTGCTTGGGACCGATGTGTGAAGAATTGACTAACCAATGTTGATGCCGATATATTGTGCATCTCTAGTGGAAATTGTCGCACCTTGAACTGATTTTTATAATAGCTTGACTTAACCAGTTTGAGCATAAAGTACATAAGATGAAAGGAAGTCTCGTCTCACACACTTAAATGTGACAATTCACACTAACTCAAGAAAACAGCCTTTTGCAGTCTAGAGTCAGGCCTGTTGAGTTGAAGTAAAAGTTATAAGGCCATTGCAGATATATTAACCAAACTACCATGTATGATCACCCAGTCATTGCCTTGCAAAAGTATTCACACACTTTAATTATTGGTGCTATGTCTTATCTTACAACCACAAATGTCAATGTATTTTATTGGGATTTTATGTGACAGAGGGTCATCCTTTACTTGCTTTTAAGTTTTGTGTTAGTATTCAGCCCCCTTTACTCTGATACCACTAAATAAATATCAAGTGTAATCTAATTATGAAATAGAGGTAACCTAAAAGCCCAGGGTTTCCTGTGGTTTTACACAAGCCATAGCCACAGGAAACACAAAGGTGATTCAGTTAGATGAGGCCAAAATCTTAGTTTTTACCAAAATGCTATGTGTGGTTACTAACGCAACACATTACCCTGAATACAGCTTCCCCATGGGGACACTTGGTGTTGGCAGTATCATACTGTGGGGGAGGCATTTCTTCAGTAGAGACAGAAGGCTGCTCATAGTTGATGGATGGTGCTAAATAGTGCGCAACACCGGAAGAAAACCTGTTAAATCCAGAAGTTTTGAGTCTCGGGCGGAGATTCATCTTCCAGTAGGACAACACCATAAACATACAGCCGGAGTTGCAATGGAATGGTCTAGATCACAGGATATTCATAAGTTAGAATGGCCCAGTCAAAGCCCTGACCCAAATCTAGTTGAGAATCTGATTTGAGATTTGCTGTTCCTAGGAGCCGTCAATCCAGTCTGACTGAGCTGAGGATTATGCAAAGAAGAATGGGCAGAAATGTCTGTTGCTACATGTGCAGGTCAAGAAGGGACATATCCCGAAAGTCTTGTAGCTGTAATTGCAACAAAATGTCTCTATTTATATACACAAACTATTTATTTATAAGGAAATGCATCTCACACTCTTAAGATTTTTATTTTTAGAAAAAAGATGGAAATTACAGTGAAATACTGTACATTGAAGTTTATGACTGTAAGGTGACAATGTGGGAAAACTGGGGCATGAATGATTTTGCAAGGCACTGTAAATATGTTTTTAATTTATAAAAATCTAAATTTACATGAAGTTTTTGCACAATTTCACTGCTGCAATAGATTTCATAATGGACAGTTATAGATTAGGTGTAGATATGTACATATATACAAAACAAACAAATATGATAAACACATTTAAACCAAAATTTTTTGTTGTTCTGTCACTAGAGGGAGCCAGCTATGTTACAGTGAAGTCATGAAACACATCAACAAATCTTTAGCTTTGTCACATGCTGAGATAAAAGAATAAGTTATAAAGTCTTTGATTATAATTATTAATTGTATAGATTTAGCAGTATACCATGGCTGGGTTCTCTTATCTCTAATGAATGTGTGAGGATGTTACTCTCTACATATCACAGATAACATTCTACTGTTTTCCCCAGGGCTCAGCACTGCTCTTCCTTCCCAATGGCCTTAAGCTTTTTGCTGTCTTTTACACGCTAGGAAATATCGCAGCTTTGTCCAGGTAAGATGCTGTAGATAATAGCCCATGTCAATTTAAAGGTATGATTTGTTTTTCACTTGATGGCAAGTTTTAACAATTTTATTTGCTCAGATTTGTTTCATGGCGCTGTCTATCATCTGAAATTCTGGTTATGTTTCAATATTTTTTTTCCACAAATAATTTCTTCCACTCCGTGTCTTTGTGTTCACAATGACCAAGCAGTTGTTTTGTAAGACAGAAGGCCAACATTACTTCATAGGAATCTTTATGAAGTGCCGTGCAAAGGTGTTACTGCCCATTTTTACCTTTTTTACGAGTCCAAACCCAAAATATTATTGCATTTTTTGGTGAATTTTATGTGACGGACCAACGTAAAGCAGTGCATTATTGAGAAGTGTAGAGAAGTTCTCCAATTCTCAGTTTTTCGAACCCTTTCTGAAATTATAGCTGCAATTCTTTTAGAGTTGCTACCAACTGAACACCACTATCTGTGTGACGCTCTAGGACAACCAATGCCAACACTAACGGGCTCATGTCGCCACCTAGCGTCGAGGAGTTGAAAGCACTTAATTCAATAATTAGATTTTTTGAGTGACATGTAAACTAAGATAAACGCTCCCGTTCTGGTTAAGGTATCAGCTAATTTTTCACTAAAAGCTCTATCTAGATGTGTATGTACTGTGACGTACTGACTGTGTTGACTAGATTAGAATTTGGATGGGGCTATTCTAAAACTTACCAGCTTCCCTATCTCTACTGAAGAGGAGCATCCCCACAGCATGATGCTGCTACCATCATTTCTCACTATTTAGATAGTGGATTTGGATTGATATATAGTGTTAGTCTTCTGACATACACAATCGTTTTCCCTTACAGTTGAAACCAAAGGTTTGCATTCACTGAATACAAAGACATATACACCTTTTTTTCTTCTCACTGCCTGAAGTTAAAGCAGACCAAACTTCTGTTGTTTTAGGTCAGCTAGAATGACCAAAAATATTTGTTTTCTAATTGCAAAAAATTATGAGAACAAATATGTTAAGGATTTATTTATTGATGTGTGACTGTGATAAATGAGCAGAGAGTTATTATACAAGTTTAAAAAAAAAATCAAATGCAAGAATGGATCAAATATTTTAGTTGAAAGTGCCTGTGTGATGAGATGTACGCTGAAAGTACTGCCTGCAAAGGTTAGATCACATGAAGCTTTAATTTGTTTTTTTCTTCTTCTTTTTGGCATGTTTAATAAAATCCCCTTTTGCACGTTTACGTGTCTAGAAAAATAGATCTATAAAAATATTTCCTCCCATCTTAGCAAACCCCATTTATGGGTGAACGAACGAGTCCTTTTTACAGTCAGTCGTAGACTTTTGGAAGTGACAGATTTGCTTCCCGTCAGTAAGCGTGAGCAGCATGTGCGTGGACACGGCGAGTGTCTCTGTCACACTGAGCAGTTGGAGTAACGAGGGAAAGACAGCAACAGACCCTCTCTTCTGATCAGTCTGAAGAGTCTACGTCAACACACACTGCTCAAATTTCTCATCTAACAGATGTGACACCCAAGTAATTCCTGCTACCTACTCAGCTGTGCTCGGCACCGCGTGCCTCACCATTTGGGAAAGCCTTCCTCTTTAACTTCACTGACGTAAGACATCCATGGTGTGCAAGGCGGCTCTGACTGCGTCATCATGCTGATGGACAGGAAGTGTTTAACCCATAATTACTGCAGCGTGTTTAGTTAAATTGAACCCTTTGGTTCAAACCATTTTAATGTTAGTCGTATTGCTAGTGTGTGTGTTTGTATTTTAGGTTAGTCCTCATGTTGTGGAGTCCTGAACATGTTTACATGTCCCCATTATGGGAGCATTATGATCTGGAAAGTAGGAATCATTTGATCAAGGGAAATGTCTCATTTTTTGCAACAGAAATTAGAGTTATTATCTTTCTGTTTAATTAGTACACGACATATCTACGTATAAACAACCTTCATATTCTTACAGTCTAGAATCAGGTCCATTGGAGAAAATTATTTTTCCAACGACAAGCTCCTGCAGGCATGGACACAGAGTTAATCATTCTTATGTATATCGTTTAAAACGGTAACAAAAAACCTTTTCGCTGTAGATTTTTGGAACCAAGTTAAACTTTTCTGATTATTGTTGAGTTTGGAAAATGGATAGCTTTTATTGTGTTTTATAATTATCATTATAGGTCTTTTTTTACATAAAACAAAAACTTTAGATATGAATTTAAAATCCTGCAATGTTCAGATAAGCGTTCACCTCAGACATATGACCCTTTAATATAAATGTTTTCATCAGACTCCGTATATGCAACCATAAAGAGGTTTGCAGAAACAGCCTGTTAACATTGGCTTACTTTCTCTGTTTTGTTATGATTTGTCGATGATTCGGCTATAACTTGTTTGCTTGAGGTGTCAGTGAATCTTACCTGGACAAATCACTCTTTAAGGCTACTTTAAGGGTGGCCATTTATCGTATTGTTCACAGTTTTTTATTGTATTATAAGTATTTTAATTCATTGAAACAATATATTTCTGTTAAGGAGGTTTGAAAACCCCCAAAACTGACAATATTGTCAGGATTATTTTTTTACATTTTCACCACTGTTTGTTCCATGATAGCAATCAATATCACTAATATATGATTGAATGCAGTTGCCGTGTGCAGTTTAGTGATTCAAAAAATAAAATCACACTTCTTTATGTAACTGGTCTCCTGAAGAAGCTTACTTCAAAATGCGTATGTTTTTTTTTGGGGGGGGGGTTGTCTGTCTGAAAGAGACTGCAAAGAAGTTGTAAATACATTTTTCTCACTTCCATCATTATTACAATAAACACTTAAGTACCACAAATGTGTTTTTATTGTCAAGTCGGTCATCAAGTTCATTTCGCCCATCCCTTGGCTAGCTTTATATCATCCTGCTCTATGCTCAAGCGTCACATCGTACAGTTGGAAAGCTGCAGCTACCAAGTCCTTCTTTTTACAGCCTTTTCACAGTGGATATTAGTGTAAAGGGTAAAGAACAGATTGATTGTTACTGAAGTTCTGAGATTTTCTGTATTTTCCAGTGGATTTTAAGCTGTTTGCTGAAGTGCATGACACTGGCCATAAATCACAGCGCCTTACTTAGAGATACCACAATCTGTCAGTTTTGGCTGATCATCAACATGTCCTAATCCTTCATGATGTAATAAGATCATATCACCCATTCCTAGTGTGTTGGTATAGTCGTCTAAAGGGGGTTTTCTGCTAAGAGTGCAGTGTGGATGTCTGTTTCTGTCCAACTTCTAACATAAGAGGACCCAATTGTTATATTTTGGATCTGACAGTTGGCTTAGAGAATAGCAACTATGGTAGGCTGACGAGAAAAACCTTTGTGAACCCTTATCTTGGACGGCTTTATGACAGAAGACAAGTAATTAAAAAGCAACCATTGAATTAAAATGTACCTTAAACTTTATTGTGGAAAGCACCTTGCACCATATTAACAGCAAACATGTCATTTTTCTCTTCTCCTTTTTTATTTCTAAAGCACTTGTTTCTTGATGGGACCATTAAAACAGCTGAAGAGGATGTTTGAACCCACAAGACTCATAGCAACCATTGTTATGCTGGTAAATATCCACTTTTAATGTATATACACTTATAGCTTACTGTATTTCCCATCTGTGTATAATAGGTCAGGGTTAATTAAAGGTTCTACAGATACTTTCTTTTGGTAGATTTAGTGTATTACGTGAATTAAAGTTTACTTTTCCTATTAAATGTTGTAACAAAATAATTGTTCATATCCTCCTCTCATCAGCTCTGCCTTGCCTTAACACTTTGTGCAGCGTTTTGGGTAAGTACTCAGCAGGTTCAGAGCCAAAGAAAGGAAGAAAATGTATAGAGATCAGTATTGGTCACACTTGTTTTAATATATTAATGTTTTACAGTGGCACAAAAATGGATTGGCTATCATCTTCTGTATTCTGCAGTTTTTGGCAATGACCTGGTAAGAATAACCTTCTAGTTTGGTCTTAGATGTAACTTATCAAAACAGAATTTTGCTCTCTCTGCCTTAGCTTATGCCACATGTCAAAGACTTTAGTAGGATACATACCTGTCTATGCAGTTTTCCATCCGTCCATCCACCTGTCCGTTAATACAGTTTATTTCTGCCACTTCTATCTGCCATACATTAATATGTGAGCCTTCGTTTAAATATTTATTGGTTTATTTTAAAATAAAAAGCACAGAAGACTCTAGAAACTTGAGTCTTAGAAGGTGTGGAAGTTTTAATATAAAAAAAAGTGTAGGATCCTTGCAATAAAGAGAAAAAAAGTGTTACCCTCCTTACAGATTTGTCTGTTTTGCATTTTTTTAAATGTCAAACTGAAATGTTTGTGATTAACAAACACGTTTTTGTAATCGAGAAAGATCGCTGGAATTAGTGTAATATTACGTTTTTGAATTATTTTATTTATCGAAGGTAAAAACGCTAGCCAAACCAACCCCGCCCTATGTGAAAGTAATCGCCCTTTAAACTGAACTGAATTTGCCAACCTCGGCTGCTAGAACTGCCATGAAGAGTTTTCTGAAGACCAGCAATGATTTTCCACTTCTTTGTGTTAATTTTGGCCCATTCCTCTTTGCAAAAATTGTTTCCATTTAGTCACATTTGATGGTTCTGGAATATGAAACAGCCTGTTTGAGGTCATGATGCATAATCCTAATTATATATAAGTCTTCTAAATTCTTTAAACCTATTCATTTATACATTTTGAACATTCAGAGGTAAACTTGCTGATGTGCTTTAGATTATGAACACTAATCATAAGTGAAGATGTTCTGGGTTCTTTGGTGAACTCCTAGATATGTTGTTGATGCTCTCTTGGAGTCATTTTGGTTGTCCAGCCCCTCCTGGGAATGTTCAATACCAGATAAAGGCTCTCACTCTGGTTCACTGGTGTCCCAAAGCCTTAGAAATAGGTTCGTAACCCTTTTTACACTCACAAACTTTTTTATCTGTTCTTGAATATCGAGACATGATGTATCGCCTTTTAAGATGTTGTAGTCTAGTTCATATCGTTAAACCGGTTCTAAACAAGTATTTGATTACTTTTTCTCATGAGGCCAGGGTGGTTTGGATAGCCTTTGTTGCTAACATAAATGAAAGCGTCATTTGTAAACTTATTTAGGTGTATTTACTCAGGTTGTTTTCCACTGAAATCATTTGTTCAATGATCTGGTCAGATGACACCAAAGTTGAGTTTTTTGGCTTGTGTACAAAAAGCTGCAAGTGGTAGAAAACAGACGCTGCACACACCATGGTGGTGGAAGCATCATGCTGTGGGGACAGGTAAGTTGATCAGAACTGATGGGAAGAAACATGAAAGCAAAAACAGAAGAAATACTTTCCAGAACATTTATATTTACTGTGGCTGCATAATGATGTGGTTTGTGTTAATTGGGATGTTCTCATATGTAAACTGTTAGAATTAAGAGGGAGTTCAGATTTTCCACTGGTTAAACAAAAATAATTTAAGAATGTCAGTGTGACTTTATGGTAGCTCAAAGCCGCAAATACTCAGGAGGACGATGGATCAGGACCATTTTGCTGGATCTCTGATTTAGCCTCCTAACCACACATGCATTTCCTAGTTTCGTCTCCTATCTGCCTGTGCCCTCAAAGGCGTTGCCATGGCACCCACAAGTCATACATATCAAGCTCAGAACCGGGCCTCAGTGTGCTCCCACACAGGTACTCAGACGCTTGTGTGAGCGTTGTTTTGTAAGAAGTCACCACTGACCCTCACAATAGTGGGCAAAGTCCAGTCATCTGACTTAAAGCTGAACATAAGTCATAAACTGAGTCAGAAGCTTGACAGCAATTCAGCAAAGGTAGCTTTAAAAAAAAAAAAAAGATACTTTCATATCTTTAGTTAATCATTCAGCTCCTCTATGATATTCCTCACATCTTTGGAATATGTTAGTGGTTTAATAATGGCTCCTTAAGATTAAACGTAGAGGTAAGGTTCCAATAATGTTCATGTTGGAGGTCTTTTTCAAATACTCGATGCAATGGTTGCAGCATATCCATATGATTCGCCGGCACATTTTATTGATTGTTGTTGACAATATAACAAAAAAACTACTCAATATTCATTGGGCTATTTTAGCACATCAATATGCCCCCCTTCTAAGCGCTGCCCCTGTATGTTTAGGGTCGCTGTTCTGTTGGAAGGTGAACCTCGGCCCCCGTCTCAAGTTCTTTGCTTCCTCTTACAGGATTGCTGCAGGATTTAGCTTTATCAACCTTTCCATCAGTTCTGACCAACTTCAGTGTCCCTGCTGAAGAAAAGCATCCGCACAGCATGATGCTTCCACCACCATGCGTCATCATGACGATGGTGTTTGCTGGCCAGTTTCCTGCGTCTTCTACATTGTTTGTGGTGAATCTCATATGGGACTTCTTGTAGCTTCTCACCAATCGCTCTCTCCTTCCCGCCCTTCTGTAAAGGCCACATTTGTGGATTGCATGTCTAATACTTGTAGTGTCACTAGATTCTATCCCACCTGAGCTGTGGATCATGGTTCTTTTGTCTACCTCTTTGATTAATCTTCAAAGTTTAACAAGGTTTGAATGCATATGGACTCCTTTAAAAAATAAATAAATTAGACTACTGTTAAAATAATTTGAAGTGATGTATCAATTTCCATTCAGTTTACAATTATGCACTGCTCTGTTTTAAGTCTATCACCTAAAATCTCAATCAATTACATTGAAGTTTGCGATTGAAACGTTACACAATGTGACTTTTACAAATAGTTTATGAAATGATATTCAAGGACACACCTTTTTTATCGACTAAGCAACAACAACAAAAATTCAAAAGTTATTTTAGTTTTAAATCCATGTTATAGAAATTCCAAGCCAACTCTGGAATGTCAGGATAATAAAACGAATGCAAGTTTATTAGATATATATCCTGTTAAAATGGATTTATCATTTATTTATTTTGTAAGAATGTATATTGAGGTTTTTTATAACTATTACATCCTGTTGTTTGTTTTTAGGTATAGCATCTCCTACATTCCTTTTGCCAGGTAAGACCTAATGATTATAACACTATACATGTTCGTATTATTGTTTTCCTTCCTGAAAGCAGTTCACATTTGAAAACAAGCCTCCCTCTCTTGTAATTTTTTGAAAGCTTGACTGAAATAACAAGGATATTTCTAATGATAGTGAACACGACAAACAGTTGGAATTTGCTTAGAGAGTCGTCTTTGAAAACATGTTTTTATTTACCACTGTTTGTCTCCACCGTATGGCTCTAATCCAGGCCACTATGACAAGTGTAGGCTCTGTGTGTCAAACACATGGCAGCTGCTTGTTTCTTTGTCTTTCTAGGTATTAGCCCTGTGATGTTATTTTGTTCTTAATATCAAAATAAATTGATTTTCAGTAGAGTAAGACTCTTTCAGACAGATTTGACAAATATTTGTCTTCAATCTAGCTTTTATATTGTATGTAATGAGCTTATGGTAAGCTCTCGAGGGTTAACGCTTAATGTAAATTTTTGATTAGATGTAGAGTGGACTTAAGTCCCTGTTTTTGCGTCTTTCTTTTAGGAATCCTATATTTTTGAATGATTCACAATGTGAATTTTACAAGATGTAAACGAATGAAGACGTTCCCCCGCATATTAGCCTTCCGGTTGACAAACGTGGTCATATGGCGTGCCATCTGAGCGCGGTCGTTGAACCAAACAGGAGGTGTGATGTTGTTTTGTCAGTCCAGCTGTAAGTAGGGTTACATCTCATTTGGTGAGCCGTCCGGACGCCTCCTCGCCTCCCTTGCAGCTCCCCCATTAAGTGCCTTTGTGTTTGGGTGACCCCTATAATCTCTCCTGACAGCTGAGAGACATCATGTAACCACCCTGAGATCCCCCTCCCCCAGCACAAACGCTGACAACAAAACCAAACCAAAGACAAAGAAACCACGGCAGTCTCCTGAAGAGCAGATTCTTCTGAGGAAATACTAATTTATCTCTTTATCTCTTAGGTTATTAGTTATTAAAGTCCTTATGATCAGTTTTCATTATTTGTCAACCCTTTTTTTCTCCTTAAGCCTCTTATGGTAATCCATTTTTCATTTCATTTAGTTGTGATCACTTTGCTTTCTATTGCCTTCTCTTTTGTTGGAGGGCTGCAGAGTATACTGATCTCCTTTGAGTGCCTGATAAACCTTTACATTAACGTCTCTGGTCACACTAACCCATACCTGTCAAGACTCGACACCACATGGCCAATAGACTTGATCCCTTAATGTGTTTTACCTTGTTGCCTTGAATAACCTCTAAGCTTTATAGATCGAAGCACTAAAACCTGCTGCATGTGCACATCCCATAGTGCTGTTAGGCTGTTGTTGCTCTGATGCAGCTTGAGTAGAATTGGATTTGATCATTTCTCCAAGTCTGGAAAACACAAAACTGAGCTTATACATATCCAGAATTTAGTCCTTATTCTAGTATCTGAAGTACAAAAATATATATTTCTGAGGGCCATGAAAGAACAATTGTGGAGTCCTGATCCTTTAAAGCAGCAACACCAGTCCTCAATCACCATTGCCTGGCAACGTTTAGATGCACCCCTGCTCCAACACACCTGAATCAAAAGGCTGAATTACTTTCTGGGGATATCAGCAAGCTTTGCAAAGGTCGGGTCATTAACCACTCATTTGATTAAGGTGTGTTGGAGCAGGGATGCATCCAAAAGTTGCAGGACAGTGGCACTTAAGGACTGGAGTTGTAGACCCCTCCAAAGAAGTTGAGCTAAATAGCAAACATGAAAATGGAAAGAGCATTTATTTTAAATTTGAGGCTCCCAGAGTCTCTTTGATCAGGGTTTTAATCCGCTGGTCAATCTACCTTTTAATTTATTTTTTTCTGCTTAACTGTCAAGTTTACCTCAGGATGTTTATTGCCAAGCATATCTTCATTTTACCTGCTGGGGGGGAGGGCATTTTATATCCACTCTGACAGCCAGGGAATTAAAACCTATTTTCTGTCTGTAACTCAAACTATGTAGGAGGTGACTTGCTTATTTTGGTTTTTATCAAGGTTCATAATCTGTACAATTGTATGAGAGACAGCTGGTACAAGCCATGAGCAGAGTCAAAATGAAAAGCATTAGAGTAATGCAAAGTTGCTTAAATTAAATGATACCAGATATTGGAGTATTTTTTTATGAGTACTTGATCTCAATAAGAAGTGGACAAGTAGGTTTTTAGGTTCAAAAAGTAAAGTTAATGACGATCACAAGCTGAGCTTTAAATCATCTATATTTAGACTAGAATAATCCAGTCAAGATTTGACAAGTCTGAATTATATTTATTTTTAAATAGAGCTAAAGTGAGTACCAAGACAACATTGCCAAATTAGAAGTATGTCACTGTTTTATGATTTATGAAGGAAGCAGATATTAAAACCCAATGTTGAACCTTCCTGTACGGAAACTTTTGGTTAAGAGCGGCTACAGGGGCGAGTCCCTCCCGCCTCCTTTTAACCTTGACGGGGTTTCACAGCTCCTGCAACGAACTTAGACGGGGACTCAAGGTGAAGTCTGCATGGCAACACACTAATGGCAAAAGCAAAGAGGCAGGAAATGGATTTGGCAGCAATGCATGGTTGCCATGGTGAAACTCTCGCATTGCGTCACCATTCAACATGGTGCACCTGGAGCTAGGGAGCCCCCACGACTCCCCGTCAAAACATTCTCACTTATTCATGACGAGCACCACCCCAAATGTTAGTGAAAAGGCGATGTTTGTCTCTTTAAACATCATGGAGATTAACTCAATCGTCATCCCTTTTATTCCCTTTTTTATACATCAGTTTATTATTTTGGGAATAATGCTGTTTTAAGCTGAGATGTTAAATGTATTCCTGCTGTTTTTGTGTGATTTTTGCAGAGATGCAGTGATGAAATGCTTTACAACCTGCCTGAATTAAAGCTCAAGAGGCTGCAGTTTCCTATGAAGAGTGGTCCCAACATGCAAGAAAATTGTATAATTCCTTGTTTGTACACTATTTCTTAAGTTTTCACCTCTTTCTGCCTCATACTGTGAATCCTTGCTTTTCACGTTTAGCTATTTGTGTTTCAGTTTAGCCATGCTATAACTGTAAATCAGCCTTGTCTGTAATCATTGTCTTTAATAGCTAATATATTTAAGATATGCGATTCTATGAGATTCTTGTTCTTTCTAAAGGTTTTATGCAACTCTTGCGCAGGGAAATTATTTTGACTTTATGAAAGACAAACTGCCACAACAGAGCCTTACATCTTGATGAAACAACAATGCCTATCTATATTTGTACCAAACACATATTTTCAGTTTTATAAGCAGTGTAAGCTTTCTGTTTTTTTGTTTTCTGGGTTTTTAAAGTGGCATTAAGGCATCTTAGGAGAAATGTGAAGCATTTTCCTGGATGTCTGATGCTGAAGATTTTTTCTTTTTGAGTCGATGCTTTACTGATGATGCACTGGGATGTGTAAGTGCCTACATCTCTTTTGAGGATTTCCTTTTTTCTTCTGCTAATGAGATTTAAAAATGCTTTTGTTGTGTCTTGTCCAATGCTCTTAAGTGTGTGCATTCTAACACACGTTGCACCCCCGCGCAATAAATGACGTTTAAAAAACGCTTCTCAGCTCTGAGATGTGATTTCCTGCCATATGTAGCGATGATGACCCAGTTAATTACGCTTCCCCGAGCCTTGTGATTTTGACATGACCTAATAACCCAGCTTGCGTCGTATTGCCTCTGTTTCGTTGGCTTGTAGAGGATGTGGTTGCCATGACGACAGCCTCTGGAGGATGCAATGCCTCTGCCTACCCCCATTTTCTTTAGAGCAGATGTTCACAGTGCTCCAAGGTGGATTTTTTTGTTTTTAAATGGAGTCCTTTGGTCCAACAGTTTCTGCAGCTCAATGTGATGAAGAGGTTACCCGCTCCAAAATTCACTCTAGATATGTCTGTAAATTTAAATGTATTCTCTTCATTCCCTTTTCTTGTCCAGCAATGCCCATATAGCTGATGGATGTTTGCATAATGTGGTGGGTTCGCTTCCACACAATCTCCTTTCATTTGTGCAACTAATTTGGCAGAGATCCACCAAATCCGTCACAGTAATCTGAGGGATGACATGATTATCGTACGTTGAATGTTGTTTCCTTTGGGATTGTTTTCATCTGCCCGCTATTTTTGGATCGTTCTAAAGTTTTAGGTTGAAGTGGATGTGTTCAGACCTCAATCTGCTCCTGTCCCAGATGTTTCCTCCAGTTGTTAATCTGTGGTTATGTCACAGCGATGAGGGAGCCCACACGCCTGTGCTTCCACTTTAGATTAGTGCTCTAAATCTTCTTCAAAGATTATTAAATAACTTGGCCAGTGTTGTGTGTTTATTTATTTTTATATATATATACATATATATATATATATAATATATATATATATATATATATATATATATATATATATATATATGCATGCTTTTTCTGTCACATTGATTTCAGAACAACAAAATATTAATTTCCTTCAACGCAGTGAACATGGATCCTACACATTCTGGAAAACATTGTTCTTCCCTTTTCCCCATGTTCTTTCTTCCTTATGTCCTTTCTTCTTTCCATCTCTTCCTTTTACCATCCCTGGGCCTTTCCTTCTTCTTTCCTCTCTTGTATCCTCCTATCTTGCCTTTCTTCCTTGTACCCTTTTTTCCTCCTTGTTTGCTTCCTTAAATTTTCCTTATGTTTATGCTTCATTGTGTCCTTATTTCCCTTCATGCTTTCTTCCTGCTTTCCTTGTCCATGTTTCCTTCCTTTCTCCTAATGTCCTTCCTTCCTTTCAGGCTCTGGTTTTTGCAGGTTACATGCTTAGAAGTTACCTACTGAAGAGATATCTGAAAATTGACTGGAAATGTCTGGAAGTCTTCATGACGATGTGCAAGAACCCAAAATACTTATAATCACACAAGTTATAGGTAGAAATTGAAAATCTATTGACCTGAGCGGAAAGGAATACTGAACAAAAATAACAGTTTTCGGTTGTATTAGAGGTTATGTAAGCAACCCCAATATTTGACATTTGGAAAAGAAAGTGTAATTTCCTTTTACATGCTTTTAAAGAATACGTTTAAAAGTTGTAAAGAAAGATTTGTCTCACCTAACAAAACGGTGGGTTTATTTCTAGGGGTAAAATGGAATTATAGGGATGCACCAATTTGTAATAAGTAGTAAAATCAGCGTTGGTTGCAGTAGCATAATCTCACCCTGAAAAGCTGAAAAAAAAGGCAGGCGACCTTTTTGCCGTGGAGAAAGCACTCGCTTGTCTTCTCTTACATTTCACAAGGTTTAAAGGTACAGAGAGAAGGATCGTTGACCATTGCTCTTCGCACAACCTTTCTAGATCCTCTAGAGTCTTGGCTGGTTTGTTCTCACTGCTCTTCAGCTCACCTCACAGGTTTGCTATAGGATTTAGGTCTGAGGACTGTGTTTGCCGTGGTAGAAGGTCTTTGTTTCTGTGTTGATTTGAACCAATCTCCTACTGACATGACGGCCTGTTTTTATTTTCCTAGCAGAGGCGATTAGAGTTTTATTTAAAATGCCCTGGTATTTTAAAGAGTTCATTTCGTCTTAAAAATCACCGAGAGCTTTGGGAAAAGAAACCGGTCCTCCTCATCACAGGTCCTCCACTGTACCTAACAGCCTGCATGGGCTGCATTCCTACATAATCATCCATTTGTTGTACATCAGACTAAACTGGAGTATATGTTACAGATGAACTCAACAAACATGTTTCCTTCCACTCAACCTTCCATATTATTAGCTCCTGTTGAGAAAGCTTTTTTCAAATCATGCATTGTATGTTGCTTTGACGTTTGGAAAATTAAATAAAAGCTTTTTCTGAACTAAAAATTTAAGTATTTGTATTAAATTTGATTTCATTATTTAGAATTGCTTACAGAAAAAAATGCATAAATTCAAACCACAACTATTGAAAGATAAGTCATTTTGTCAAAGCTGTCCATTAGGTCTAAGGTGTTAGTGTGTCAGAGTTCTGGTCTGGTGAATTGCTAAAAGTCATGGTTTTTGATAAGGGTGATATGAATCTCTGCCCAGGGCGCCCTTCTGTCATGGGATGACACAATTGCTTCAGAAAACAATCAGTCAGTTGTGTACCAGTTAGGTTTTCTACTATTAATCTGCATATCCAGGCACTGAGACTGCCTCCCACGTCTTGTGAACGATGAAAGCATTGTAAGACAATCTTCATTTGCGTGCAATGCAGGTAGTATTGACGGAGTTGATTAACTTAAAATTTGGTTCCGAAAAAAATCTTTTCCTGTTTTTTTGTTTTGTTTTTTATTTTCTCTGTGCTGAGGCTTTTCTAAGTTATTTTAACACACAATCACACTAAAACACACATTTTGTGGTGGTGTACTTTATGTTTTGGGAACTCCTCGTGTTTCACACAGTTTTTCTTTGGGTGGTAAGGTCTCGCTAGCTCAGTTAGCTTAGCTTCATTGCGGCTATGGCTACTCTTCTCTCTCCTGTCTCTAACTCTTCTCTTCTCTCTTGCTCTCTCTGTCAGATGTTTAGTTACTTCCCTGCCTCCTTTAGTGATAATGGTAACTGTAATAAATGTAATATTTTTGTAGCTTTGGAGGCGAGGGTATCAGAATTAGAAGCACGGCTCCGCGCTGTTGAAAAACCAGCAGGTAACTGAAGCCCATTAGCCAGCGCGTAGCCAACAAGGATGGAACCCCCTAGCTGTCCTCCGGTAGAGCCCGCGCAGCCGGGACCTCTAGGCGGCTGGGTGACGGTACGTAGGAAGCATAGTTCTAGGACCCAGCCCCCGGGCCACCACCAACCGGTCCGCGTTTCTAACAGATTTTCCCCGCTCAGCGACACACCCGCTGAGAAGCCGGCCCTGGTAATTGGCAGCTCCATAGTCAGAAACGTGGCATTAGAGACACCATTGACCATAGTCAAATGTTTGCCAGGGGCCAGAACGGGCGACATCAAATCCAACCTGAAACTGCTGGCTAAAGATAAGCGTAAATACAGTAAGATTGTTATTCACGCTGGCGGTAATGACACCCGGTTACGCCAATCGGAGGTCACTAAAATTAGTGTTGCTTCGGTGTGTAAGTTTGCCAAAAGAATGTCAGACTCGGTAATCTTTTCTGGTCCCCTGCCTGATCGGACCAGTGACGACATGTTTAGCCGTATGCTGTCATTCCATCAATGGTTGTCTAGGTGGTGTCCTGCAAACGATGTGGGCTACATTGATACCTGGAGAACTTTTTGGGGAAAACCTGGTCTGATCCGGAGAGACGGCATCCATCCCACTTTGGATGGAGCAGCTCTTCTTTCTAGGAATATGGCCGAATTTATTAATCCTCCAAAACACTGACAACCCAGGGTCCAGACCAGGAAGCAGAGTCGTAGTTTAACCCACCTCTCTGCTGCTTCTGTACTGTTACCCACCCATTACCCTATAGAAACAGTGTCTTGCCCACGGCCAAAACTAAATGGATTAAAAGTTAAGCCAACAAAAGCAAATTATGGAAATCTCATAAAAATAAATACAACTTTGACTGAAAATAAATCTATTAAATGTGGTTTATTAAACATAAGATCTCTCTCCTCAAAGACTTTGTTAGTAAATGACTTGATTTGTGATAATCACATTGATTTCCTTTGTCTCACAGAAACCTGGTTGCAGCAGGAGGATTATGTCAGTATAAATGAGTCAACTCCTTCCAGTCATTTAAATTTTCACATTCCTAGAAATACTGGGCGAGGAGGAGGAGTTGCAGCCATTTTCCGTTCTGATTTACTAATTAGTCCCAGACCAATTGATAGCTACAGTTCTTTTGAGCATCTAACCCTTAATTTTCCTCATCCAAGTTGCAAAACATTAAGACCATTTTTGTTTGTGGTTTTGTATCGTCCACCAGGCCCTTACTCTCAATTCTTGGATCAGATCTCACATTTTTTATCTGATATAGTATTAAATACTGATAGGGTCGTTATAGTGGGGGACTTCAATATTCATGTGGATACTGAAAGTGATAGCCTAAATGCAGCCTTTAATGCTATTTTAGACTCAATTGGCTTTACTCAAAAAGTACAGGGATCGACCCACTCGGGCAAACACACTTTGGACCTTGTACTGACATACGGTATTGAGTGTGAGGAAATAACAGTCCACCCTCATAACCCGGTCCTGTCTGACCACTTCTTGATAACTTTTGAATTTACTTTAACTGACCATCTTAAATCTGAAAGAAAATTTCATTATAGTAGAGCTTTATCAGACAATGCTGTAACAATTTTTAAAGAATCTGTTCCATTCTTACTTTCCTTAGTGTCTCAGGGTAACACAGTGGATGGCAGCAATTCTATCTCTAACCCTTCAGAAATTGATGGTCTGGTTCACAGCGTTACGTCCTCATTGCGTTTGGCATTAGATAGTGTAGCCCCCTTAAAAAAGAAAGTGGCTAGCCATAGGAGGCTGACTCCTTGGTTTAACGCAGAGTTGCGTACTTTAAAGCAGAATACTAGGAAGTTGGAGAGAAAATGGCGCTCTACACATCTAGAGGATTCCTATTTAACCTGGAATAACAGTCTACTGCTGTATAAAAAGACCCTTCGACAAGCTAGAACAGGATATTTTTCATCATTAATAGAGGCGAATAAAAACAATCCTAGGTTTCTTTTTAGTACAGTTGCCAAACTTACACAGAGTCATAGCTCTGTTGAGCAAACTATTCCCCCAGCTCTTAGCAGTGATGATTTTATGAGATTCTCCATAAATAAAATAAATTTTATTAAAAATAAAATCATTGGCACCCTCCCAAACATGATTACTTCTTCCTCAGTAAATGAGTCAGTATTGGAAAGAACTGTAGAACCTCAGTTGTGCTTAGGCTGTTTTGATTCAGTCGAGCTTTCAGAATTATCAAAAATATTAGCCTCATCTAAACCTTCAACTTGTATTTTGGACCCAATCTCAACCAAATTATTTAAAGAAGTGTTCCATTTGGTTCCTGGCCCCATTTTGGATATGATGAATCTATCCTTAGTAAACGGATACGTACCACAGGAATTTAAAATAGCTGTAATTAAACCTTTACTCAAGAAACCTTCCCTTGATCAAGATGACTTGGTGAATTACAGACCTATATCTAACCTTCCTTTCTTATCCAAAGTCCTTGAGAAAATAGTTGCTAATCAAGTCTGTGAGCATCTAAACAGTAACGAGCTGTTTGAAGAGTTTCAGTCAGGTTTTAGAGCTCATCATAGCACTGAAACAGCACTGGTGAAGGTTACTAATGATATTCTCATGGCCTCAGATAATGGACTGGTGTCTGTTCTGGTTTTGTTAGATCTCAGTGCTGCTTTTGACACAGTCGATCATAATATTCTCTTAGAAAGGCTTGAACATGTTGCAGGGATCAAAGGAACAGCACTAGGCTGGTTTAAATCATATTTGGATGATAGATTCCAGTTTGTTCATCTAAATGATAAATCATCTTCACTCTCAAGGGTTACTTGTGGAGTTCCACAGGGTTCTGTGCTTGGACCAATTCTTTTCACCATATGTATGCTTCCAATTGGTAGAATCATTAGACAGCATGGGATAAATTTCCACAGCTATGCCGATGATACACAACTATATTTATCCATAAATCCTGATGAACCCAGTCAGTTAGGTAGATTACAGGCATGTCTGGAAGACATAAAAGCATGGATGACCCTAAACTTTTTGCTTTTAAATTCTGACAAGACAGAAGTTGCTGTCTTTGGACCAGAAGTTCTTAAACAGAAACTGATTAGTCAATCACTTCATCTGGATGGTATTAAATTGGCCCCCAGTAATAACGTAAAGAACCTCGGCGTTATTTTTGACCAAGACTTGACATTTAAATCCCATATTAAACAGGTTTCTAGGATTTCTTTCTTTCACCTCCGGAATATTGCTAAAATTAGAAACATCCTGTCCAGGAGTGATGCTGAGAAACGAGTCCATGCATTTGTTACCTCAAGGCTGGACTACTGTAATTCTTTACTATCAGGAAGTCCACAAAATGCCATTAAAAGCCTTCAGTTGATCCAAAATGCGGCAGCAAGAGTTCTGATGAATATTAAAAAGAGAGATCACATTTCTCCTGTTTTAGCTTCCCTTCATTGGCTCCCTGTTAAATCCAGAATAGAATTTAAGATCCTTCTTCTTACATACAAAGCCCTTAATAATCAAGCTCCATCATACATCAGAGATCTAATTGTTCCATATGTTCCTAAAAGAGCACTTCGCTCTCAGACTGCAGGTTTACTTGTAGTTCCTAGGATCTCTAAAAGTAGAATGGGAGGCAGATCTTTTAGTTATCAGGCTCCTCTCCTGTGGAACCAGCTCCCAGCTTTAGTCCGTGAGGCAGACACTCTGTTTACTTTTAAGGCCAGGCTTAAAACTTTCCTTTTTGATAAAGCTTATAGTTAGAGTGGCTTAGGTCATCCTGAGCTATCTCTGTAGTTATGCTGCTATAGGCTTAGACTGCTGGAGGACAGACTTACCAATTTTCTTCACTCCGCTACTTCCTTTTCTCCTACGACTCTCCAGTTGTATTACAGTACATTCTGTTATTTCGACTGTTAACTTTGTTTTCTCTCAGTGTTTTTCTCTCCATAGAAGATACACCTGGTCTGGTATCCTGCTTGGCTGGAATGCCCTGTTGGACGGGGGGCATCGACTGGGATGATCCTCTCAGTAACTGAACATCCACTGTGTCCTGTTATCAACTTTTTACTTTCTGTAACATAGAAAGTTCTCTTATATCAGATCTTCTGTTCCTTCTGTGTTTCTGCTCTGTCTTCTCAAACCCCCAGACGGTCGTGGCAGATGGCCGCTCCTACTGAGCCTGGTTCTGTTGGAGGTTTCTTCCTGTTAAAGGGGAGTTTTTCCTCTCCACTGTCGCTGCATGCTTGCTCAGTATGAGGGATTGCTGAAGGATTGCTGTGGTTGGAAATCTGCCCAACCTCACGCCAATGACTGACGCAATCTGCTGGGATTCCTTAAATAGGAAACTTTTTAACTGATTGGAAAGTTTGTATAATTGTATTGAAATGACTTCTTGTTAAGTGCCTTGAGATGACATCTGTTGTGAATTGGCGCTATATAAATAAACTGAATTGAATTGACTTGAATTGAAATTGTTTGTTTTGTTTTTAAGACTCTTGAATGTTTGATCATCTCTTATTTACAACCTAAACACTTAGATTAGCCAACAGTAACTGGACTACTTAACATTGCAATTAGATTCTTTAAAACATGTAGATATAATAAACCTTTATTTTAGAGGATTATATGACATTTTGTAATCTGTGAATCCTTAGATAGAAGTAAATGTTACGATCTCCTTCGTGTCAGCGTTGATTCCTGGGAGGTGGATCGATGGCTCCTCACAGCAGCTATTGAACACTGGTATGGAGAAACCTTATATACACCAGCATGCTCACACACAGACATACAAGTCTGTATTTCTACCCATATACAGACTTTGTATTGACTTCTATTCATTTTAATAGCTGCATTTATGCCTGACCCTAATTCTTACCCTAACCATTGCCCCTTTTTTCCTAACCTTAACCAAAACATAATTCACACCATACCTCTAAACCCTAACCTTAAGAAAGGGGGTCCACCATATTAGGACCGGGCTTTGGTCCCTATAAGGTCCATCGGTTTTCAGAAGGTTAGCGAATATGCCAGAGAAGGTCCTAAATAGGATAGCTATACAAGAACACACACACAAAAGTGTGGAGATTCCAGTGTTTATAAATATATAAATATATACAGATATATTCTTGGGCTTAGGTTACCATTACTAAATCTTGTAATAATCGGTAGCATGAGCTTAAAAGTGACGCTGTTATTGTTTTTATATATCTATTTGTGGGTTGTGGTTGCGTAGTTCTTGGTTTGCATCGTTTGATTTGTTTTGTTCTTTTCCCCCTCTCCCTGCCATCCTGCAGGTGTGAAGGCAGACTGGGATGTTTTCTTTGTTCCCTTTCCTATCTCCTCAGTCTTCAACTTAGCCTCTCCCTCTTAACTTTTTTCCCTACCTCTCTTCATCTTCTTTCTTTCTTTCCCTTTATTTTCCGCCTCTGTATATATATATATATTTCTAATTAAGATTTCTTACACATGTCAGGCGGAGTAGGCTTACTATAGCAAAAGCCGTAATGCTCCACTTGTAATTCTGTTGTGCTGCTACTTGGTACTCGGACACCAAGTGTGAGCGCCATACTGCCAGACAGGACACATAAAAAATAAAAGGATGGAGAAAATGTAAAAATAGCAAAATATACAAACATGGATCCAAAAAAAAGGCAAGATAAAGAGTTTATATGTAGGGAACAGCTGATTACCTATAACATATGTGGCCATTAGAAGATGGATGTGGCTCGTTTTTTTAGGGAAGTCCCTACAACAACTATAAAATGACGTCACTAGGTTTTCCGTTTCTTTGTTTGGCGCGCCTCCTGGCCACGCCCACTCCCGTCAGCTCCACAATAAAAGAGCCAGGATGTGTGCGCTGATCCAGTCTGTGTGGACAACAGGTGCAACACCTCTCTGCAGACAATGCCTACGGAGCGCATGTACTCGCTCTGCTCAGAGCTTTTCAGGTTACATTAGCAGGTTTTGATGTTTTGATTTTTTTCTTTATTTTTCCAACCGCAAAGATGCCTTTTCCGCCGATCAGCCTCCAACAGCGGATCTCTTCTCCTGGCAGGGAACTATTTGGGAAAAAGAAGGCCAACGGAGACCACTCTCAGACTGATCGAACCGGCAAATCTGGATCTGAAAAGGAAAAACAGTCCAGTTCCTGGGCATCAGCAAACCTAAGGAATCTGGGGCGAAGATCACAGCCGGAGAAGAATAAAAGCCAAGCTCAGAAGCCCAGTTCCGGGCAAGAGACTCAGGGAAAGTCTTCCTGGCTGTCGGTGCCCAAACCGCAGGATTCATCCTTGGGAATAAGGCGCTCCAGCTCAATGGACTCTGCCAGACATATCAGTGGGAAAGAGGAAACAAAGAAGGAGATCCAATTCTCTCTCAGCCTCACACCTGAAGCCATTCTAGTTATTAAAAAGCGGAACCTGGAGAAACAGATGATGGCCAAGCAGCAGAAGTGCTGCGCCTCCGCAGACTTTCGGCACCGGCGGGTTTTTCCGTCCAAAAAGGCGCACGGAGCGTCCAAGTGCTGCGCACCGGGCGCCAAGACGGAGAGCGCGGAGCAGGACATCACGGCCATTGTTAAAATATCTCTGCTGAACGATCAGTACAAGTACGATGATGTGGAGTACGAGGATGAGGACGGAGATGTGGATGAGACTGTTGTGAGAAAATGTAAAGAGTGGCTGAAAGGAGTGGAGAATGCAGCTGCTTTGGTGAAAGCAGATAAACTTTCAGCACTTCCGCACCTTAAAGGCTGCTAACACCTGATCTCAAATCTTTTAACATGATCATTTTTAGGTTGGAAGAAAGACATGATGGGCTAATTATAGCCTACTCGTTTTATCTACTTTATGCAGGATTTCAACCAAGTATGGGAGAGCTACTTTATAAAAGAATGTAAATTCATGCCAGGATTTAGAAAGATGTCACAAAGTTTAAAATGCCTAAAAGGGCAGAATACTTCTGGATGCGAAGAAACATTCAAAAATACAGGCCGGGTTTATAGAAGTCATGCTATCTTCTCATCTTTGCTCTGATTTGTTTTTCCAAAAGTGATGCCAATTTGATATTACTTTCTTCTGAGTTTCTCTTTGCACACGAATTTGTCTTGAGTAGGATTGGCCAAGGGGTCAGTGAAGGCACCCAAAGCGCTCCTTTTATGTTAGAGAACAACAAACTGCTGGGGAACATCAACTCGTCATGTACCCACTGACTGAAACCCATCACGGATTCCTAATAGGTTAAAATGATCAAACGATTTAGAGTGAATTCAGATAATATCGGACAGAATAAGGTCAAATAAAAAAATGTAATTCTTGCTTTAAAAAAAGGATATATAAGGAACTGTATCACTAATGTCGGAACATAAGAGCTGATAAAGTTTTAAAATTAATACATTTTTGAACACAATAAAGATAGGTCTAACATAGATATTTAAGTAGATGTAAGGGACTAATTTGAAAAATTAGTTTTACACACTTCATATAACACACCCGAGAGCAAAAGCAATCTTAGTATGATGTATGTGCCTTTGACTTTTCAGAGGTATTATTTGTATTATGTTCTAAATAGAACGGCTTGCTGGACAGGGCAGTCAGATAGAGACAGGAAAGCACAAGGGAAATGAAAATAACAAAAAAATTAGTTGGGAGGAAGAACACACAGAGGAGGACATAATGAAAGGCCGCATACAATCAAAGGAATCCACGTTAACCATCCTTTTTACAGATACATTTATTTATTTTACCTAAATGTAAATAATTTAATGTTATGAAAAGAACAATTGGGTTGTTTTCTATTATTGGCCACTACATCAGCTTTTTACAGAGGCTGTAAAACTGGGATTTTTGTGTGAAAGACCAACACAAATATACCTGGTTTATATTCTTTTATAAATGGATAAGCATCCATAATAACTACCATATTTACATCCAAATTGTCCCAATTTACCAAATGTGTCAAATAAAAATCCTCTTGTGTCAATTGTGATAAAACAGTCAGCCAGACATTCATAAAATAACTTAATTTTTCTCACATAAACTGAGTCGACACTTTGAAGAGGTCAAAAATAAATTACACATTGGGTTAAGTTTTACGTTCGATAACAAAAGAAATGCACTGATATATCTGAATTCACCCAAATTTAATAAGGTCAGATATTTTCTCAGCTGAAGTTTTTTAACCTTTCGGAAGTAAAAAAAAATGTTATACTAACTGACCATTTCTTATCTATTAGTTTTCTCTTGCATATGGTTCTTTTGCTGATTTGTGGTCATTTACATCTCGTCTTTTCTTGTTTCTGTTTCCCAGACAGAAATTTTCTAAAGGCTCTTTGTTTCTACTGTGTAGCTACCTGGGGCCATTTGGGCATTAGCTTTCTAAGCTTCTTAGATTTCCTGTTAAGCAGGGTTGACCAATGTGCTGCATGCTCTATGCCCAGGTGTTTCATCCCTTCAGGAAATTACCTCCAAAATACATTGTTACATCAAACTGAAAAGCCCACTAATGTTTATGCAAAAGCCCTGTGATGGACTGGTGACCTGTCCATGGTGTACCCTGCAAAGGATAGACAGTAAAGATCATGGGTAGATGGATGGATGTTCATGCAAAAATGACCCTTTATTATTTTCTGCATCTCTTTCCAACCTGGGTGTTTCGCAAGTTTCATCCCGATGTTCTCTATTGTTTTCTGCGCTGAGAAAGTTGTTTTTCCCCTGGAAATGTGTTGCTCAGGGAAAAACAGCTGATCAGGAAACATGGTGGCAAAATACAGTCGATGTCACAATGAAAGAGAAATAAAGTTAAACAAGGACCTTTTCACTTTTGTGTTGATTAATTTCACCTTGCCATATTTGTTCATACATAGCAGCTCACCAAACAAGTCAAACAACACTTACATGCAATGCTGGGACACATTAATATCTTTTCACTATAAAATGTATTTGTGTGCGAGGTGGAGGTTCCTTCAGGTACTTTCTATAACCTTGTAGCCAACTGTCTCTACCAACTGTGGTATGTTTGTGTGTCGGAAAATGCTCCCACAGCATCAGCTGGTTTTATGTGTTTTTATTTGGAAGTTTACATACACTCTCCTCTGGTATGAATGCCTTATTAATCTTGAGATTTTATTTATTCATTTGAACCTTTCTTTATTGGAAGATGGATAGACAAGAAACCACAATAATGTGGTCCAAGTCAATACATTGCTTTAATTCTCATCTATGTCAGGTGACTAAGCACCTAGCTGCAAACAAAACACATTGTCCTGGACAAGTCCTCTCATTCAGGGTCACAGCAGATGTTCCAGTCACATGGGTTCACAGTTGGATCATGTCTGGGCCAACACAGTGTGTACCAGGCCCTGTTTGGTTCTCAGTGGCACGTGTAAAGATATTATCATCTGGCTTGTTGACCAAAAGTTATGTAATCCCCTCCTCTATTGTGTCTTTTCAATTGCGGCCTTGTCTGTCTGAATGTGTCCATTTTTATTACCTCTGAAGCAAGAAGAGTAATTGTAGGAACAGCATTGACTATTTCCCCATTTCTGATGAGTTTTTTTCATACATTTTTTGCCACAAACTGTTGTATCTATTGCTTTTATCATTACGTTTTGTCTGCAATGTAAATCGAATCAAATCTCTGCGTTTTTTGGATTGCAAATGAAGAGGAAATCGCAGCAGCCTTCTTCAGTCCTAAGATCACTTTCTAGGTCAGTGACAAAGCTCAGCAACATTATCTGGAGCAGATTTATAGTGTCAGGGAGAAGAACAGATGGATGCAGCCTCCGCTTCATCATTAACACTTTGCTGTACTAAGAAGAGGAGAACTGCAGGTCCTTTGTGCCCTAGAAGAGAGAGTATTTCTGTTTGTGGCAACCGAACTGTTAAACCAGCAGCACTTTTGTGAGGAAAAAAAAAGTGAATGCTTCCTGCACAGAGTTGGCCCATAAAACTCTATTATGTTCAGTCACAGAGACATTTCTCAAGGACAGAGTGACATCAGAGAGTGGAGTCTTCCAATAAAAAGCTAAACCATGACTCGTCTTCATTTATGGATTATGAAAAGAAGAATTTAGTTGTTCCTACCACAGGCATCTAACTTCAGTGTACCTTGCTGGACTTTTAAGTGAAAATAAAAACCTTGAAAGTGTGTCAAGCATTCGTGGTCCACCCCTCCTGAGTCAATCCTTCTTGGATCCACCTTTCACTGCAGTTACATCTGTAAATCATTTGGATTATGTCTCTACCAGATTTGCCTGTAACAGGGAAATATAAGCCCAGCCGATTCTTCTTTGCAAAAATATTAGTCAGATTAAACATCAGTCTAACAGATTCTGAACTGATTTAGGTCTGAACTTTAACTAGGCCATTTTAACAAAGGATTTTGCTTTGGTCTAAACCAGGGCTGTCAAACTCCAGTCCTCCAGGACCAGCGTCCTGCAACCCCGGTCCAGCACACCTGAATCAAACAACTGTATTTCCTCCTTTGCATGCAGTCAAGTAGCAAAGAGTGCTGCTATTGACCTAATTATTTGATTCAGGTGCGCCAAAGCAGAGCCACATTTAAAAATGGCAGGATACTGGCCCCCTAAGAGCAAGAGTTTGTCATCTGTGGTCTGAACACGTAGTTTAGGTTGGGACTTCACTTGAGGTAGCAAATATGTAAGTCTTAAAGTCCTAAATTTCCTATCAGTGCTGACGAAAAGCTTGAGGTTGCCACCACCATGTTTCACAGTGGAAATTGTGTATTCAGGGTCATTTGTAGTGTTAAATTTATGCTGAACATAATTTTTGGTTTGTAGACCAAAACATTCTGTTTTGCCCCATCTGCCCAGAGCAACTTCTTCCACATGTTTTTGTTACCTACATGATTTATAGCAAAGTGCAAACATGACTTTGCTTGGCTCTCTAGCAGCTATGGCTTTCTTCCATAAACATCACATTTGCAGAGGTAATATTTTTTCTTTCTTAGATTCTCCTACCTAAGCTGTGGATCTTGGCAGCTCCTCCAAAGTTACCACTAGCCTTTTGGCTGCTTTTCTGATCAAGGTATACGGTCATGCATTGGCAAGTTTGTTCTTATGCCATACTCTTTCTGTTTTGAGAATATGGATTGAGTTGTGTGATGTTCAAAATTTGGAATAATATTTTATAACCTAATCTACTTTAAAACATCTTTACTTTATTCCTGAACTGTCTGCTGTGATATTTGGTCTTCGTGATGCTGTTTGTTCATTGATGTTCTCCAACAAACATCTGAGGCCTTTACAGAACAACTATATTCAAACTGAGATAAAATTAAACAAAAATTCGACCCATCTGATAACTACTTTAGTGACTTCTGAACGTGATTTTATTTAGGGGTCTCAGAGTAAAGAACTCTAAATACAAATGCACCTGTAAGATTTATTTTGTGATTTAAGAAATGTAAGCCATATATTTTCTTTCCTCTACTTCACCAAATATGTGATATATTGTGTTGGTCAGTCACAGCAAATTTTAATGAAATTCATTGTAGTTTGTGGTTGTGAAGTGGCAAAATGTGAAAGTGCATCATGGGTATGAAAACCTTTTCAAGTCACTGTATCTTCTATTTATTTCCTTCCTTGCTGTATATGTCCCTGTTGCTAAAGTTATTTATTTAAAATTTGGAGGCATGATGAGGGCTCTGTGGGAGAGTAGGTGGACTCACTCCTCCTGCTTTTATTTTTGTCTTTTTTTGTTCATTGCAAAAACAGAAGATAGCTGCGATGTGGGAGGATGCTCTTGGCTGACAAGAGGGATTAACAAAAATGAACAAGACGGATTCCTGTTTGGGGTTTTTCACTGCTACAACATCCAATCTTTTGATAGACAGCTAATGAACCCATGATGGACCCTGGAGACATAGAATGAGGCCAATTCAAGATAGCAGCCCAAATCCCCAAATACTGACACTTCCCAGACGTTTTCTGATCACACATCCCAAACTGCTCATTCAAACAATGCTACCATAGCAGTAACATTTGAATCACCTCACAGTCGAAATACATGAGCTACAGAAATTAACGAGTAATGAAAGGGAGAAGACTGCATTCACTGATCACTATACGTTATCATTTTAGGATCTTCAGATCTGTAGTCACCACTAACAGTTAAAACCACAAGTTTACATACACTGAATTAAAAGAAACATCCTCCTTTTTTCTAACTGTCTGAAGTAAATCAGACAAAACTTATTTTGTTTTTGGTCATTTAGAATTACCCAAATTATTTCTATTTGTTAAATGCCACAATAATAACAGAAAGAACTGGTCGGAGATTTTTTTCTTATTGTCTTCAAAATCATACGTTTACATACATAATGATTACTGTCTTTTTAAACAATGAAGGAAATCCCAGATGATAAAGTTATGGGCTTTGAAAACTTTACATAGGTTAACTGACACATTTTAGTTTAATTGGAGATGTACAGTGACAGAGACAGTAATCATTCTGGATGTAAACTTCTGATTTCTTTCCCTTATTATTTAGGAAATAAAAATCCATCCATCCATTTTCTGTACCCGTCCATCCTAATGCAGGGTTGCAGGGGGGCTGGTGCCTATCTCCAGCAATCAAGTGGCGAGAGGGAAACAAAAATAATTTTGGTAATTTTTACTGGACAAACACGAGAGAAGGTTGGTCTGATTTAACTTCAGACAGTGAAGAAAAAAAATCTATGTGTCTTTTCATTCACTATAAGTAAACATAGGTTTCGATTGTAATTCTGCTTCGTAACTCGTAACTCTTGTCTCTATAAGCTGCTTCTACATTTGTTTAGTACGTTTTTTTCTTTAGCTGGCTGTTTCCAGCTTTCTTCTCTTATCCCCCTGCGCCATCTGGAGGTATCTTTGAAGATGCACTATCTTAGAGATGCCTTCTACCCATCATCACAAAGGTAATATGTAGCTTATACAGATAAATACACACAAAAACCCCAGTAAATTCATTAAATGGTCAGGTTGAATTTTAGGGTGTTGGTTGGTCACTGTGATTATGGCAAAATTGATTTGCTGTTACATTCATGCTTGAGTTACTTTAGATTTTTTTGTTTGTTATACCATGTGTCCAGTGCTTTAAGTGGCCCAAAAGAGGTGCCGGTACTCTATTTTTTCCCCGCCTCCCCTGAGGTAACAACAACTATATTGAATGGGTTTTATATACAACAGTCAACAGACAACCTTATACAAAATAATAAATCATTTTATTAGTTTGTGGATTTGCTTGAGCTAGAAAGAGCTACTGAACATAAATAAAATGTGCACAAGGTTATTGAAAAAATACCCTTAGAAAGAGCTACTAGAAAGAGCTACTGAACATAAATAAAATGTGCAAAAAGGTATTGAATTTTTTTTAAACAAAATGTACATAAAATAAATAATAACCTAATTTGTATTTTGCTCTCTCTTGAGTCACTGCTGCTATCAGCAGCAGCACTTGTAAAGTGTTTTTTTTACACAAAATGTATATAAAATAGATTATAAAATAATTTGTATTTTGCTCTCTCTCTTGAGTCCCTGCTGGTATCAGCAGCAGCACTTGTAAAGTGTACCTGCAGAGCTTGGTAGTTCTCCCATACTGCTTTCACTGTTCTCTCACTTGAAGCAACCCAACGCACTGATAAAACACGGCCTATCACAAGGAGACGTTGTCCAACATTGTGAGCACTCTCGGTTAACTCCCTTTGGTTTTTTGGTGATGCATGGTAGAGGGAGTAAAGCTGATCTAAAAATATTTTAAAGTGGTTGATTCCTCCTACCTCCTTCAAAACATCACAAACTGCCAGTTCCAGTCTGTGATTGGAACAATGCCAGACAAACAGGTAAGGGAATTTGGAACAAAGCTGCGCAGCAACTCCTGCTTTCCTCCCAAGCATCACTGAGGCTCCATCACAAGCAAATGCCAACAAATGTTCCTGTAGGTAGTGAGGGTCAAAGCCATTATTATGAAGACATCCTAACAGTGCTTCAGTGATGTCCTTTGCTGTGGTCCCCTGCAGCTCAATCAGTTCAAAAAATATTGTGTCTGGATTTTCACTGGAAATAGCTGACCGCAGGCACACGACAAGCACAGACTTTCCACTTATTGTAGTGGATTCATCAATGAGCACACACAATTTTCTTTCATTCATCACTATGTCATTGACTACCTTCTTTTTCATTTCAGCTGCAATGTGATCCAGTATATTTGCACATGAGTTATTAGAGTGCAAAACTCTGCCCATCTTGACACCATTTAAGACTTGCAACTGGACATCTATTGGCATGTCTGTAAAGGGACGCCCATGCTTGCCAATCTTATAAGCTGTTCTAAACACATTGCAAGTTGAAGCGTAGTCAGCCTTTCTCATTTCTTCAAAGTGTTTTTGCATTGTATTTTGTGTTGCCTTCTCTTTTATTTCAACTGCTTTCTTGTGATAAATTGAGTCTCTGTGCTCTTTTATTTTCTTTCGTAGTGAGTTTTGTTGTGCAGCCTTGTCCCTTCCAAAAGACGAGATTAAGCACCCACTCCACTCCTGCGACACTCTCTGCCCTTGCTGCATGTCCACGCGAGCACAAACTTGACTACACACACTACAACCCAACTTTTGATTTCTGCTGATCAGCCACTTGTAATTTGTGGAGAAATACCGGACTTGTGCTTGGGACCAACATTCTGGCCACTCATGCTCGCTAACGCGGCTGTTGTCATTGGTAGAAATGGTGTCATTCTCGTCCTCGTCGTCGCCAAAAGTGCCGTCGTCCGCGGCACTAGTGCAGCTTTCATTAGCTTGCGTCTGACCTGCAGTGATATCATTCTGGCTTGGTGGGGTGTCAGCCAGCGAGTCCTCTGATTCTGACCTTGTTCTTTTACTACTCAGAGTCTGAAGCCAGGAGAGCAAATTAAGTGTTCATTGTTTTTGTATTTTAACCGAGCAGCTGTTTGCGCGTTACACACCCTCTCCGGACCACGTTGAGTTGTTGACATGACAACGGCAAAAGCGACGCATGCGCTTTTCACTTGTAAAACACATTGGTGTATGGGTAATGTAGTCTCTGCTCTCGGTGGGACGCATTAGGAAGCGTGCTTGTGAAGGGCGCTCTGAAAAGCTGCAGCGCAGCCAAACGATTATAACAGATGTGCGAATGAGAGTACCGGTACGCTAAAAGCACGTTCTGGGCGCATGGAGAGGTGGCGGTACTGAGTACCGGTACGCTAAAAGCACGTTCTGGGCGCATGGAGAGGTGGCGGTACTCTCAAGAGCTATATTTAGAAGTGGCGGTACTGAGTACCGGCGCGTACCGGCCCACTTAAAGCACTGGTGACTGACAGTGCTGCTGATAAGATAGATGCTTGACGTTATTAACATGAAATGTCCCAGAAAAAAATAAAAATAAAATGGAATAAAACATGTATTTGTAATAACCATTGGCTATAATGAGTTTACAAAATAGATATTTTAATATTTATATTAAGAAAACTAAATAGGCCAATAAAAACAATATATTTATGTGCGTGTGTGTGCTTGCTTGACTTATACAGATGCAGAGTCGGCTTTATTATCTGTCCCTCGTCCTCCTACTAACGACCCAGTCCTCTCAGTGCCAGGTGAGGTGTACATGGTCAGCTACCAAGGCAGTAGAAAACTAATTTGATTGTCTAATTATTTCCTTGTGTTGTATAGTTAACATAATATTCAACAATTCAGTTAAGAAAATATTACTTCTAAGCTGTAACTGGGGGACAAAAAAATAATTTTGCTATTAGTCCTGGTGTGATTTTGTTATGGGTTTATTCTAGCGTATGTTTCCTGATTGATCAGTTTGACTCAGCTAAAGCTTGTTCATGTAAAGTACATGTCAATATGTGTGCATTATGTTCTGTTGTGCTTGCAATTGAGATAATAAATGTTCTCCCTTTTATGTAATCAACTACATATTTCCATAGTTTTTTTCTTGTTTTGTAGGCTTTGTACTCATCTTTAAACAATTTAACAATACAAAATAGTAAGTATGTTTTTAAAAGTGTACAAGGCATGTTTATTGGGGTAAATTTTATCTGTAAAAAAATTTGGGGGGCCCAGAATTTATTTTTTCCATAGGGCCCAGAATTTCCGGCGGCACCCCTGTTGACATGAAGTGAATTGTGAGACTTAGGGATTTACTATGGTCGCTCTTTGGCAGAATGAACACCAGGGGGCAGCACAGATTATTCTCTGTAGCAATGTAGCATCTGCCGTGGAAACACAAGCTGAGTCTAACTTTACACAAGTACGGTTAAACTACGTGCAAAGTACACACAGCCAAATGAATCAAAGCCTCTTGTCTTGAGAAATCCCTTCATTTCCTTTTTCCCTACAACTGACCTGCAAGGCTTCATAAAAGTTACATTTGTCATTCATGTCCCAGGAGTTTCAATCAGTACAGCTAAATCGATCTTTTTGGAGTAATCGGACTAAAGACTTCCCTCCTGCAGCGAGCCGAGTCCCAGTTTACATGTCCATCAGAAAAAGCGAATTACTAAATGAAGTACGTTCCACTCCCTGACGATAGATGGCGATATGCGCCCCTACGAGTTAGCCTAATAGCGGTTAGCTTCCAGCTGCATTCAGGCAGCAAACTGAGGCTGGCGGGAGTGAAGCAGACGGTGTTAAAGCAGGATATTCACAGTAACAACGCATCGCCTCTTCGTAAGTCCAAACATGCACTGATTGGCCGCTTAAGTTTGTCTTAGATGCCATATGCCTCTTATGACACCACTGCTGTTGGTGCTGGGTCGCATTTCCGGCTCTCCAAACTTCCCGAGGGGGGCGCGAGTGCGGGCGGGGCTCGGCGGGGCTGGTTGCAGAGTTGTCCGATTTGAATCGCATTATCCAGCAAGAGAAGTCGAGCTTCTGAAACTCCAGTTCGGTTCGATTCCAGCCGGACTAAGGTGTATACATGCATTTTAAAAGTCTGATTTCAGCCGGACTAAGGTGTATACATGCATTTTAAAAGTGTGATTCCAGCCGGACTAAGGTGTATACATGCATTTTAAAAGTGTGATTCCAGCCGGACTAAGGTGTATACATGCATTTTAAAAGTCTGATTCCAGCCGGACTAAGGTGTATACATGCATTTTAAAAGTCTGATTCCAGCCGGACTAAGGCAATTATTCGAATTTCTCTTGCTGCATGTAAACGTACTCTCACTCTGTAGTGCTACTCAGATTTTCACAGCAGGATCAAGCTGACCAATCAACAACACAGCATGGTTTATATGCAATATAACATAGGAAAATATGAAAGAGGAATATTTCATGTCATTTATTTATTTGCAAGTTGACCATAGACATCGTCTAAACAAAGACAAGCTGAAAAAATGCATTAAAAATGCTAAAATAAGGAAATTAAATCAAATAATGCAATTTTCGCGAAGAGACAACCAGCCATAGTTGGGTCAGTGCACTTTTCCTAATGGAAATAAAAATACATTTACTGTTACTACATTTTATTTAAATGTCAGAGTTGAAAAGGGGACATAAATTGTAACACTCCTGTTACTTTGAGCTCAGAGTTTAGGATCAGATCAAATAAATGATTACTAAGTTGAATATTAATAGTAATGATGCCAGTCAAGGTTTGTTGATTTAGTTCATGAGAAACAACTAAGCTTGACTCACTGCATTAATATGTAGCAAATAAAGGCCATTTATTTTTAAGGGACCGTGTCATTTAGGTCCTTCATGGATGTGAATTTCAGCTCCTGTTGTGTCTGTTCTCCCTTCCCTGGGGATTGACTTTGATTTTGACCGTCCTGTCTCACTTCTGTCTGGGTGTGAAGATAGCAGCATGCTTCGGGGGTCTTCTATGAGAGAGATCCTGTTTTACCTTTCCCTCCTATAAAAGTCAAGCTTCATAAGGAGGATGTAATTGTCTTCTCTAATTACTTGCACTTGGAGGGGGTGGGGCAGGGGACAAAGGGAGCACAATAAAGGATTTTAGGGGCCCTCCTGTAGGAATACTTTGCTTCAAATTGCTGAGCAAATGAAACTGCCCGTTGTTTCCTCAGCTTGGATGGGTGCTCTGCCAGACGGAGGTGAGGCAGGACCAAAGAGGACTCAGTCAAGAACACCTGCTGGGGCCTAATTGGCCCCTGCCGCAGTTAATGGCTTCCTGTGGCTGCGTGTTTACTTCTCATTTGTTCTGTGGGCTCTGTTTCCCAGCCCCTGAAACAAGATACGCTCACTTATTCCCACAACTTTCTGTCTTTCTCCTTATCTGACTGTCTCTCTGATGCCATCTTCTGATGTTGCAACAGGACCTCGAAAAACTCCTCCATTCGTTTATCTTTAGTCGGATTGATTACTGCAACAGCGTTCTCACAGGTCTGCCTAAAAAGTCAATTAGACAGCTGCAGCTGATCCAGAACGCTGCTGCTCGTGTCTTCAATAAAACAAGAAAATTAGAGTGCTTTAATCGTGGAAACTAAAGCACCTTGAATTACCTTGTTGTTGAAAGTGTGCTGTACAAATAAACTTGCCTTGCCTTCCGTCCCTGCTATAACCTTTAACGACTTTGGCTTTCTTAGAGCTGCAGCTCTGTGACACATATCTTAACCACATACTGTACCTGGTGCATTTTGTCACAGATGGGAAAATGTCTTGTGTTCATCCTATAATTTCCCTCCACTTTTTGACAGGATAATTTCCTCAAAGTATTCAGAGGAGGTCCACTGATAATAAGCCTATGTTCAAACTGCAGGTCTGAATGCTAAATTATGAAATTTTGTGGGGAATAAATATTTCATCTCTCTTGTTTTTAAATATTATTATTTTAATGCAACAACCGTGAGACTGAACAGTCTACGACCTCCACCGGAAGAAAGGGATGTGGCATGCTGTGTTTTTGATAAAGTAAAAATTTATGCCACACATGTTAGTGTGAATCTATCAGTTCTTTGTTTTTTTTAATTACATGAACTGTACATGAACAAAAAAATGTAAAAAAACAGAAGAGCTGATCTGGCAACTTCTCTGTGTGAAATCCCATCGCCCCCACAAACAAACATGACGAGACAGTGGGCCCTCCTGCCTCTACCGCTCGGCTGTACCATAAGCAAATTCCCCATGTCTATGAGAAATACCGAAAATAAAAGCAATTAGAGATGAAGTCAAGTGGGGACTTTGCAACTTACCCAGTTGTGTTTTTAAATAACAAGCCAATTCATCCAACCTGCCCAGGTTTTATTTGCTCAATATTAGCTAGGAAGATTAATAGGACACTTGGTGCAGTAATTTGCTATCTTCGTGGCCATCTGGTCATAGTCATTTTAATGTGTTGAATTTTACAACTGTGCATTACAGGTCTGCAAAATTAGATTGACTAGAACACTCCATGTCTCTTAGTTTTACTCTAACTTAAATGGGAGAAGAGATTTAAGAGTCAAACTAGTTATTTTTGAAGATAGTTTTTCCCATACCAAAACCTATAGTACTTAAGGCAAAGTGTTAGCATTAGTATTGAACATTTATACGTCCATATCTATACTTTTCCACCTGTGTCATCAGCTGCTGATGGGGTTTGTAAAGCTTTACAAGCTGCTGTACTGTCTGGTGAGTAAACACAGCCTCGCTGAGGAGTCCTCCCTGAAGCAAGTTTGCACCCAGCATACAAAGTGTGTTGTCACCTGAGTGTGCTGTGTTATCGGGTCAGAGCTGAAGAGTCCTGTTGCTGCTCTTGAGAGGTAGCACACCATTAAGAATATCTTAACAACACAACAAACTGTGTGTGCAAGCGACACATATCACAGAATGCAAGTTAGCCAGACTGCTTGCAAGCTGAGAACGGCTTAAACCCCTAACTAATCGTAAACACACAATATTTCAATGTGTATTTAACAAGGGACATGCTTAATATCATATGCTAATTACAAGTTATACTGTGCTGTGAAAAAGTTTTTGCCCACTTACAGATTTCTTCTGTTTCACTTTTTTTGGTCACACTAAAATGTTTCAGACCATCAATGTAATTTTCACATCAGACAAGGACAACCAGAGTATATAAAAAAAGAAGTTTTCAAATCAACCTGGCACTAAACAAGCAAACTTGAATACGAACTGTCTCATGACATGAAGTAAGCTAAAATATCTAAAAAATGCAACATATCATCCCCTGGTCTAAAGAAATTCAACAACATATGAGAAATAAGCTGATTTAGATGCAACAGTCTGAAAAGGGTTACACAGCTGTTACTAAGACTATGTAACGCCGGTGAACTGCAGTGAGAGCCTTTATCCACAAAAGAAGAAAACATGTTATGGTGTTGAGCCGTTCCAAGATTGGCCAAATTTAGTCCAAGAGAGGGAATCAACGATTCATCCAGGAGGTCACTAAAGAATCCAGACAAACATCTAAAAGCCTTCAGACCTCATGTGCCTCAGTTAATGTCAATGTTCCTAGTTTCACAAATTAAGAGAGACAACAATTGCATCCATGGAAGCGTTTCAAATTGAAAACCGCTACTGACCAGCAGGAACACATGGGCTCATCTCAGACTTCCCAAAAAACAGCTCAAGGATCTGCAAGACTTTAGGGAAAACATTCTGACGAGACAAAACTGGGACTTTTTGAAAGGTGTTTGTTCTGTTACCCCTGGTGTAAAACTCACAGCATTTCGGAAATGGAATGTTCTGCTATGACCTTCTTCAGGCCGTTCATACTCAGAAACTCTTCAGTAGACTGAGTTAAACAAAATTCTGCAGAGAGGAGTGAGCCAAAATTCCTCAAGACTCGGTTTTCACAAATACTTCATGGCAGCTGTTGATGCCAAGCTGCACAAACAGATATTAGGTTTAGTAGACATTTACTTTTAATTTTAATGTTTTATTTTTACATAGTATCGGGTTAGTTTAGAATGCTTTTCATCCCTTAATAAATGAAATCATAATTTAAAAATTGCACTTTGTAAAATGTGTTTCATTTCAAACATGTCAGTGTGACAAACAAGTGATGCCTTTTGGAGACCTGTTTTAGTGGGAATAAAAATCTTAAAAATAACCATAACTAATTTTTTGCAAAATACTGATTATTTTTGTTTTGTTTTGATTATATAGAAATATCATAGTTACTTTTGCGTTTTTGTTTGGATGAAGACACTTTTTAATAGATTATTTGCTTGACCCAAAACTTTTATAAAGTTTGAATAAGATCATTTTAGAAAAGGCATAAGAGGGAACATTTTTGGAGACTGGGTTATGGTCCAGAGCTGAGATAAGCATACATGGGTAAGCAAGTGGAGTAATTTCTCCTCTCACCTCTGTGTGAAGATGGACCAAAGGCAAACAGGGATTGAGCTTGGCTGGAACGAGTCCTGGAGAAGACAAACACACAGGTCAAAGCCAGCGGGCATGAAGGCACATTACTTACCCCAGGTATGTACTAAAAACTGCTGGAGAGACCTGTCAGCTCTGCTCCCCAGCTCTGGGAATCATCCAGGGTTGAGCTTCGACTATGGCTGTTCGAGCTCTTCTTTATTTGATTCTTCAATGTATAAATGTTTTTGGAGATCCAGTGCCTTATAGTCTTTGTACCATTTACATGTTGTCATGTTTAAACTAAAACCTTCAATGTATTTTATTGGACTTTTATATGGCCGATCAACACACAGTAGCACATTATCATGAACTATACATGGTTTCTGAAAGATTTTGCAAAAATAAAAATCTGACAAGCGAGCCCCTTCACCGTAATACCACAAAATCTAGAACTTCCAATCGTTTTTAGACTTTACCTAATTAGAAACAGGCTTCGGTTGTGTGTAATTTAATTTCAGTAAAAATACAGCCGCAGAGGTTTTATTGAGAACAACAGTGAACAAACAGTAGTATCATGAAGACCAAAGAACATAGCAGACAGGTCAGAGATTAATTTGTTGAGAATTTGAAAGGCTATAAAGCAATATACCAAGCTTTGGTCATCTCATGTAGCATTGTCCAATACATCCAGAAAAAATGACTGTCCACTTAACTGGTGGCACAGGCAATTAATCAGAGAAGAAGTCGAGAGACCCATGGTAACTCTTAAAGAGCTGCAGAGGTCCACAGTTAAGGTGCAGGAAATTTCAACAGGATGATTTGTAAGGAGCCTTTATGAAAGAGGTGTAAGAAGAAAGTCATAATTAAAAGAGAGACATAAGGAGGTAAGTTTCAAATTTGACAAAAGCCAGAATGTGCTCTGGTCAGATGAGACCAACTTCAACTCTTTATCCTACTAGTTAACACAGCATGTCACCCCAAACAAACCATGTCCACAATGAAACTTGTCAGTGGCAGCATCATGCTGTGGGGATGCTTATCTTAAGCAGGGACAGGGGAGCAGAACTGATGTGAAGAGAGCTGATGCTAAATCCTGGAAGATAAGCTGTTAGAGCAGGGATGTTTGACTCCAGTCCTCGTGTTTTAGCCCCTGTTTACACAATGTTTCCAAAATCGGTTTCTGATGCATGTCCCCCCCCAAAAAGAATTGCATTTACTCAAAGGCGTAATGAAGACACTCCACGTTCAGATGAAAATACCAATAGATACAAATAGTATAATTTCTTTCTTAGCAGTCATGAAATATAAAGTCACAAAATCACTGTAAAACACACTAGAGGTTTTGGCTGACACAGTGTATTGTAGAAATATATTAATTATGTTAGCTTATAGTGCTGCAAACTTGTGTGTCAGGAAGTGGCCTCATGCGAGGGCTGGCACATGATAAGGCCTGGGGGTGGGGTGGTGGTGTTAAAGGAAAAGATTCAGGTGCCAACTGGGACACCAGCACTGTTGAAATGGCACTGGTTATAACACCCTGGATTTTTACACCGTAGTTTCCTCACCTGCTACACAATGGGGGTCTCTTTTCTGATTACAAAGTGACTAATGGATTAGGAAATGATAAATAATCGTAATATCTGCCACCCACAGATGAAAGCCCTCGCATATGCAACATCACAACTGTTAAAAAGCAAGAATCCTGATTTGTGAGCCAGTTGTGTGTAGCAGTGCAGCACAGAATAACAAGAGGAAACTTACTTTCAGCCCAGATAATCAGTGAGATTCTTGAGAAGAGCAGGACGCTTGATACAAATGTAAGATCACATTAAAAGTAGGAAGTTCTATTTTTCCAGTAACTGATTAATATACCAGCCAAGAACATAAATACAAAGATGCACCAAAAGTATGATGTCCAGTGAGAAGACTTAAAACCATCAGCCTTTAACTTGAGTGGGATTTGTTTTTCTCTGCTTGCTGTGAACTCCTGTCCAGACTTTTGGACAGAGAGACAGACGGACTCGCTGTGCTGGCAGGAGGAATGGGACGTCAAAGATTTGGTTAGTAACATAAACAAGCCACAACACAACATCGCAGAGCTCCATGGAAGCTGCCATGTGGTCATCACATCGATGTCTGCTTTTAATGTTTGTTTCTTTATTTTTTCTGGTGGTCCCCGTAGCAACATACAGTTGTTATTTATGAGGATGACACTGCTGTGTTACTCAGATGTAAATTATCTCATATATTTCATTGTTGTCAGTGGCAGGATTTTTTTTTTACCCCCCTTTCCTTTTTGCTGATTCAAAACAAGTCATTGACACCTGGAGCAAACCGTCAAGTCTCTACACTCCCAAAAAAAAAGAAAAAGAAAAAAAGAGTACCCTTCAAAGTATTTACACCCTCAGATTACAACTGCAAAACTGCATTGTGTTTTGTTGGGATTTTGCTATGGACCAACATAAAGTAGTGCATAATTTAGGGCTGTAAAGAGAATGATACATGGTTTTTGAAAAGTCTTGAATCACCAACCATCACAATCCAACAAGTGCAGAGCTATTTCAGCTACACTAATGCAAAACTGCATGCAACATTTTAAATATTTACATTTATTGTTAATAGTTATTTTCAATCTCTGTGCTCTTTGACATCCAATGTAGTTTTAAAGTATAATGAAGCTGTCTGTTGTCAGTTTTGTCTTTTAACTTTTTTTAATAACAACATGTAATGGTACACACTGTAAGTCCCTATAAAAGCATAGGTTTTCAGAAAAAACTGATTTTACTACAAATATTTTAAAATGTGAAAATTTCAAACGTGATTTTAATCCTTAACTCCCCAAATATAATGTTCTGCTTTTAGAAAACATTTTAATGAACACTAGAAGCTGAGTAAGTGATGAGTGAATGTGGGCAGAACTGTGGGCCTTGTGAGGCCGAAGAGCGGCCCTGGTCGGCTCCATACAGTGGCTTGGCTGCTGCAGGTGTGGCTTTGATCTAAGTGTCAATATTTACAGGTCGATGCAATAAAGATTCATTCAAATCGCTGCCATCCTGTGGGCTCTGAATAATATGGCTGCTCTCAGCCTATCAGCGACAAGCCCGCAAAGATCAAAGAGAAGACGAGCCAACCATCTCTTCTCCAAGCGGCCGTGCAGCCATGGAGCCGCTCATCAGCTTATATATTCAGATACTCATCCTGGGAAGCAAAACAGCCCAGATCCTTAAATCTACTGTCATAAAGACACAACTTTTCTCAGCCCTGGAGCTGTTTGACCCAATGGCGACTGGCGCTGGCGAGTGTCCCAGCAAGGCCGCTCAGTACCGGGTGGATCACCTCCTCAGTGCCGTGGAGAGTGAGCTGCAGGCCGGCAGCGAGAAGGGAGACCCAACCGAGAGGGACCTGAAAGTGTCCCTGGAGGAACGGGAGCTGTGGCAAAGATTTAAGGACCTCACAAACGAAATGATAGTTACAAAGAACGGCAGGTGAGCCTGATATATATATAGATAGATAGATAGATAGATAGATAGATAGATAGATAGATAGATAGATAGATAGATAGATAGATAGATAGATAGATAGATAGAATATAGGAATTCATGTTTTTGTTTTCTTTTAAGGCGCATGTTCCCGGTTCTGAAAGTAAGTGTCTCTGGACTGGACCCAAACGCCATGTATTCTTTCTTGCTGGACTTTATATCGGCGGACAACCACCGGTGGAAGTATGTGAACGGGGAGTGGGTGCCGGGAGGTAAGCCCGAACCCCAGACTCCCAGCTGCGTCTACATCCACCCAGACTCGCCGAACTTCGGGGCTCACTGGATGAAGGCTCCGGTCTCCTTCGGTAAAGTCAAACTCACCAATAAACTCAACGGCGGAGGTCAGGTAAACATGGAGCTGGTCCCTGAATTAAACGGAATGATCAATTTAAACAGAGTTTGTATGTGTAAATCTTATTTTATATTTCGGAGTAGCCTACAAGTTATTTAAGCTAAAATACCATTTAACCTCCCCTGCTTATCCGGTTTAAAGTTGTCTTTGCACAACTTTGGCTGTTTTTATATCAATGGGATAGGATTTATAGGATTTACTCAGTTTGTTCACTTTTTCCATTGAACAATATTTTTTCTATTTTTTAAAATTAAGGAGACCGATATTTCAAATTTTCCAGTTTTATTGTTTTCTTCAGGTGATTTTTCTCTCCAAGTAGTGTACTAAAATTGATATGGGGTGAGCAAACATTTTTCACACTTTTTAACGTCTTTGCTGTAAAAACAACAACAGAATAAATAGTGGTGCCAATTTTGACCCCTGAGCTTGAATAATACACCCCTCCCCTCAGAATTCAAATATACAGCTTTTTGCGTTCTTTATTGAAAAAGGAAAATACTCTGTTTGTTGTTTATTATGCTAATTGTTGTTAATTAAAGTTTATTTGTCTTTGGTTGAAATCTTAGCAAAACGTTTAGGTCAGATTTTTTTTTAACAAGAAGTAGGTTAAACGCATTTAAACATGTTTGAACATTACATTGATAAATATATATGCTGGAGTTAAAGTTTAATTATTATAATAGCTAATGTTTAATATTACCAAATTTCTTTTTTGTTGCGTAGGCTATTCTGTCTGTTTTCCATTTTAAAAATGCTAGAATAAAAAGTAAGATACAAGAACCAATCATGATTTAACCACAAGTAATTACTGTTCTATCTGCTTTGTTTTCTTTTTTAAGATTATGTTAAACTCTTTGCACAAATACGAGCCACGTATCCACATTGTTAGGGTTGGAGGCCCACGAAGGATGATCACCAGCCACTCCTTTCCAGAGACACAGTTCATTGCAGTAACAGCATACCAAAACGAAGAGGTTTGTATAAACAAAGATGTTTGTCAGGTTTTATTATTTTTTGTTTTATTTAATCCTTTATTTTTGAAGCAGTTTCTTGTACCTCATTCTTTGTCTTTTTCTTTTGAGAGCCTGTGGCACCCTCCAGGCCATGGTGCCCTGGGCTGTCAGCCATATATCATATATCCAAAACTGTCACTGGCAGAAGTCAGACTGTGCATGCCATGTTTCACTTATGTGCACCAAATACACATATAGTTTGTGCCACTAAAGTGCTTTATGTGTGCTTGAATTTCAGATAACAGCTCTTAAGATAAAGTACAACCCTTTTGCCAAGGCCTTTCTAGATGCAAAAGAAAGGTAAAGTTTAATTTGACAAGAACATGGTGAGAGGCGGGGTACACCCTAGATAGGTCGCCAGTCCAGATAAAAGCAAAATATGCTAATTAATCCTTCTCTTTTGCAGGAATGATAACAAAGACATGATGCAAGAAGCAAACGAGAACCCCCAGTCTGGCTACTCTCAGTGTAATTGTAATTTTTTTTAAAGGTTCTACTGGTTTCCTCTTTTATGGTGCTTATATTATGTCTCTTCTTCTCTGTGGAGCCAGTGGGCAGCTGGTTTATTCACGGCACGGGAACCCTCTGCCCTCCCACCAGTCCTCATAGCCAGTTTGGGAGTCCCCTCGCCCTGTCGCCCTCCCACGGCTGTGAGCGCTACTCCAGCCTGAGGAACCACCGCTCTGCCCCCTACAGCAGCCCATACGCCCATCGGACCAACTCCCCCAGTGAGTCCCTGCAACACACGTACACACATGCTCTTTCTCCTCCTGCCTTTGAACAGGAAACTTGAACAAATGTTTCTGGAAGGGGTTTGCATTCATCTCTGCTTTTGTGTGTTTGGAGCCACAGAGCTCTGAAGTGTTTGGCTTCTTACAAGGCCTAACCAAGATTTAGCTCTAACTGTCCTGGTCACAAATACTTTAATATACAGAAAATGTTCACTCTTTACTTACTGGCACTTAAAGCTGAAACCAGTAGAATCTAAGGTCCAATTTTATGTTACAGCTGGCTATTCAGATAACTCAACAACCTGCTTGTCGATGCTCCCCAGCCACGATAACTGGTCCGGTCTACAGATGCCGACGCACTCGAGCATGATGCCCATGACCCACAACTCCTCCTCTGGAGCCAACCCAAGGTCTGTGTTCTCATCTTTATTTGTACCTCCTGAATTTACTTAGAAACATATACCAGATAAGTAAGAGGGACAATAGAAGATGAATAAAAAAGAAAAATATATGCAATAAATGGCTACAAAATGGCTGCAAATGCCGTAAGTGATTATAATTATACACAAGAAGTGTAGCTTTAGTTAAAACTATAAAATAACATATGAAGCTAAATAACAATTTGTAAACGTAATCATAATAGTGAAAAAAGCTGACAAATGTCACAAAAGTATATGTACCCCTTGAAACACCTTGAACAAACTTCCGTGTATTATTGTCATGTTGTCATATTACAGCCACTAACTGTAATGAGGTGCACAATTGTGAAGTTGAGGGAAAATATACATCATATTCAATTTCTATCATAAGAAAACTTGAAAAAAAATGTCATGAGGATCTCTTTTCAGCCCCTTCTAAATAAAAGCTAAAGAAATTTCCCAGGTCTTGTGCGGTACGTTTCTACCAGCTACACTCGAGCCCATTCAGATTAGACAGACTGATTAGAAGTGTCAGTGAGCAGAAATGTTTGAGTCTTGCTACAGAAAATCGTCCCCTCACCATGATGTAGGGTTCTCCATCTTTCAATGTGAGGATGGTGTTTTCAAGGTGTTGTGCAGTGTTCGTCTTTCCCGACAAATAACGTCTCTTTTCGCACCTTAGATCTTGCCATTTTAGTTTTTTTCCTGTGTGTTAGTTCTTTCCTGTTTTTATTTTCATTTGTACATTTAGATTGAGGTTACTTATTTTAGTGTTTCTTTTTGTTTGACTGTTTATGTTAGTTTCAGTTTTCTCCCCTTAAGTTCCATAAGGCACGTTTCCACCACCGGAACTTCCAGGTAATTTTATCGGACCTTCACGTTATGTGCGTGTCTCTGGAACCAACCGAGTACCAGCCTTGGGGTATGTACCCAGAAAGAGTTGCTAGGTGGGACTTGTGCCTTACTCATGCTGACTGGTTGTAACTCTGTGGGAAATGACATCAGCAGACATCGCCAAGCAACCGCCATTTGTAAAACTGGAAGAGTTGATGGCAAAGTAGAATGGAAGGAAAAGAAAATAAGAAAAGCTGCGAGAAGTGGACCGACCATCGCTGTCTGTAACTAGATAGAAAACAAAAGCGCGGCAACCATCCCTGCTTCTTCCATTATCGATCTCTTGTTATTCTCTGCCGCTGTGGACGTCTTTTGGTGCTGATCAGTGACATCACTCACTGACAAAACGGTCACGATGTACTAAAGTCTTAGCAAATTCCTTAAAGAGGACCAGTTTTGTATGGAGACACAATGACCATGAGTTACCTTGTCACCTTCCCCTCTCCCAGAAATGTCCCAGAACTCGTCTTGTGCTAATGGGTCTACAGTATAGTCTCAGTTTCTCCTGCTCTTTTTATTTTCCTCCTTCCCTCAGCTTGTCAGCCTGCTTCTCACTTTGTTTTCCTCTGTCTGCTCTCTCACTCAGCTGTTCCCATTTCCATCTGATTAGATTTTCAGGCTGCGTTGTCATTTCCACCTTTGCCTCAGTGTATATTTACCTCTAAATCCTCATTGTTCTTCACTAGATTATCCTCTGTGATGATGCTTGTTTATTATCTGTAGGTGTTGGTCTTTATTTTTATTAAATATGCATTCGGTGTCCCTACCGACTTCCTGTCTGCACTGTGGTCCGAACCCAACACCATCATGATAATTGAACTTACTATGGCTTTCTTTCAGCAATAGCTTTCTTCTTGCCAGACTTCCAATAGAGCCCGACTTAACAAATTGTTGCCCTGTCAACAGAATCTCACCCCCCCCCCACTGGATCTCTGCAGCTTCTCCAAAGCTACCATGGGTCTCTGCTTAATATCAGGTTAGGTCAGTGTTTCTCAAACTATGGGGCGCGCCCCACTAGTGGGGCGCAGAGGTATTGCAGCTGGGGCGTGACATAAACGGGATTTAAATAGTTTTTTCTCCTTAAATTCTATTGTTGTGAATGTTTCACTGCACTGTAAATTAAATCAACCAGCTCCCCCCTCTCACAAAATTAAACACACTCAAATAAATTAGCAATTGTGATCATCATTGTAAACAGAACCGGGACCAGGAACATCGGGCTGGGAGTTTGACGTTGGAATATATCGCAGCAGAACAAAAGAAGCTGAAGTAGCCGCAATATCAGAGATTCCATCTACAAAATGTACAAATATCTAAAAAGATCAGGGAACATTTCAGAGTAAGAGAAGTCACACGGTCAACCACGGAGGAAATACAGGGATTGGTATCTTGCTCTTTATTTATTTTATTTTGTATTTTTGAAAGCTTTGTATTTGTGATAAAACTACAACTTTTATTTTCTCCAACTGTGAGCTGAAGTTCTACATGTAGCAACTACTGACAGCATATATTTCTGAGCCGGTTTTATACCAGTGCGCAACCCCTTTTTTCAACTAATTTATACCCTTAAAACTTGTAGACTAAATAAATATACTTGTTTGGGAAGTAAATTTTTAATGAATCGCTGAGCTCTGAATCAGAGTTTGGGATAAAGCAAAATTCCTCCAGCTGTTAATCTGGCTAGGAAAGTCATAGAAACATGCAGTCTGTCTTAAATGAACCCTTTAAACCTTTTGTTTAAGAGGAAATAAATCTGCATTTGGTTCACATAGCTGTTGGAAAGATTCCTCTCTTCTTAAACTGTCTTTTTGTGACAAAACGCTGGGATTTTTAAGAAGCAAAAATGCAACATTAGACGTGACTGTAAAATAAAGTTAAACTGCTTCAAATCCAAAATAATAAGATACAAAATAAAATACTTTAAAAATCAGGCGTGGTCACCATTCTGTTGGGGCGATAAAAGCAGGGGGGGCTTGTGTATGCTCCTTTGTCCAAGGTGGGGAATGATAAAAAAAGTTTTAGAAACACTGGTTTAGGTGAACATCCATTTCTTAGTAAGTTTATAGCTTTGTCATATTTAGATGATGGATTGAAAAGTGCTCTTTAGGATCTTCAGAGCTGGAGATATTATTCTGTAACTGCTTTAAGCTTCTCCACGACTTCCTCCCAAAGTTATTGGCTGTGTTTATTGACATAAATGCTGTCTGTTCACTGATGTTCTCTAACAAAGCTCTGAGACATTCACAGAACAGCTGCTTTTATACAGAAATTAAACTACACATAATTACGGTAGGTAGCTTCTAATGAAAATGGCTTGCATTGGGTTTTGTTTAGGGATAATAGAGTAAAGAGGGGTTTGTACAAATTCCTGGCACACTTTTTACATGTTTACTTGCTTTAAATGTTGGAAACCCTTAATAGTTTTTTTTATTATAGGCTACTATGTGTTGCTCTGTCTATCGCATGAGATCATAACAAACTGAAGTTTGTTGGTTAGAGGGGTATGAATACTTTTGCAAGGCACTGAAAAGGCAACTAAAGTCAGCTCTATGGAGATAAAGCCATTTTGGTGGCTTCTTTTAGGAAGGCTCTGGATCACGATTGTATCTTTTAAATGAGTTATTTTACTTGAATCAAGTCAAATCAAACACTTGTTCGCTAATATAAACGTTACTTGGCATTAGTTTGACATGGGATTCAGGTTAATGCAATACATGGTACAGCAACAAACAGGGTAATACATAAGAGATGAAGTAAAGGCACTATAAACAAACAAAAATTGATCTAAACCATATTAGATCACTCATCAGAGTTTGAGGAAAAAATATTTTTTATCAGCAGTAATGGTCCGTGTAACGCTTATCAGTTCAATTTTCTAAACACAAACAGACATTTGGAAAAACAGACAAATGGATTCAAATATCAAATTTTTCATTTTTTTTCACCATGACAAATTAAAAAAAATTGATTTTTAAACTGTTTTTCCAATTTTCTGTTTTCATTCAGAGGATCAGAAATTTAGAAAATTGCAAAATTGTGTAAAAATAGCCTCTGGGCTCCAATTATTCAATACTGCAATGATATTCTGTCTCTGGTTCCACGTAGTTCTATGACGTTGCGCCGGTTGTGAGAATGGACACAGACATATATAAACATATATTCATACTAACCCGCAGGTTAACAAGCTGCAACCTAAGCTAGACTGAATATGAAAACGCGATACAGCTTTATGTATCTATTCTTTATATAGCTTTCAGTCTGTAGATAGAGCCACACTGTATCTTCTACACAATTATAATAATAATGATAATAATAATAGAATAGTAATTGAGGAATTGGAGCCCAGACACAGTTTTGCAATTTTCAAAAATTCTGATCCTCTGAATGAAAACAGAACATTGGAAAAACAGTTTAAAAATCCAATTTTTTTATTTGTCAAGGTGAAAAAAAGAAGAAAAATTGGATATTTGAATCCATTTTTCTGTTTTTCCAAATGTCCGTTTGTGTTTAGAAAATTGAACTGAAAAGCGTTACACGGACCAGTAATAACTACTAAATGTTTCATCTGATGCTGTACATGTTTGTCTCTCCAGTCACTACACCAGTTTATGGTCTGTGAGTAACTCCCCGATGACTCCAGTGTCCCAGAATGGGGGGCTAAACAGCTGCCTTGGCTCCCAGTTCCTCCGAGGATCGTCCGGTCCCTATCCCAGTCTGCCTCCCTCTGGCTCTCCCATGTATGACAGCAGCTCAGCCACAGACGTGCAGGATAGTGCTCAGTATGAAGCCTCACCCCACGGGCGGCTGCCCTCAGCTTGGACCCCTGTTACCCCTCCATCCCTTTGATTCGAGCATATGAGGATTGACTGCAACTTTCTCTCGGGGACATTTGACCTCTTACTACCTTAAGTAGGAATAAACCTCCAGGCTTTTTTAAACACTCCTGATTGCTGTGGTGTATTTCAGGGTGTTCTTTTTCTTGAAACAGGTGCTTTTAGAAGAACCAGCAAAGGCTTGAATCAGCCTCTAAGCAACTCTCAGTTTATTACTACGGAATAAATGGCTTTTTTAGTTGATCGGTTTGATCTGCTTATATTAAGCATAACTCCACAAGATTTACAGCAGGAAATAAAGTTATATTAGTATGAATTGGATACTAAAAATGTTTATACTGTAAATGAGAAATCAGCTTAAGCACTGTAAATAAATGTGTTTCTTTCTTTTTTTTTTTCTTTTTTACCAAATGTTGCCTTTTGAATAGCTATGGTTTAACGAGCAATAATAATCTGCTTTTCAAATCACTAAAAGTGCATTTTTAACTTCCTTTGTGTCCATTTAATCTTCTCCACTGTATATCAAATAGCTGCTGGTTTAAGATGACTAAAATCTTCCCTCTGCTTTTAACATATGGGTCCATACTGTTAAATTAAATGTATTGTTTGGTTATATCTGTTCTATTTGTTTATTCCCACAAATATGGCTTCCAGTGGCATTTATATGTGCATCTCCTCTATCAAAGAGTTACATATTCTGTCACAGTGTGGTGTCTTTCCCTGTCTCTGTGTCCCTGAGTCTCCCTAATTGTCTCCTTCATTGCCTTCCCTGTGTATTTATACCCCTCTGTTTTTCCAGGTCTTTGTTGGATCGTCGTTGTCGTGTCCACGTTGTCATCGCGTCTCACCAGTGCTTTCTAAGTTTGGACTGATCATTACAATATGAGTTTTTCTAACTCAACCACAACATGACATTGTGGGGGGCTGGTGCCTCTCCACACAGACACACAACCATGCTCACACACTCACACCTAATGACAATTTAGAGAGACCAATTCACCTAACAGTCATTGATTTATTTTTGACTCTGGGAGGAAGAGAAAGAGAACCCATGGATGCACAGGGAGAACATGCAAACTTCATGCAGAAAGACTTCCGGCTGGGATTTGAACCCAGGCCGTCTTCTTGCTGCAAGAAGAAGGGCTGAACTGGACAAGACCTTATTTGTTTTGTTCAGTTCGCCTTTTTATATTGTTGTCTTATACTGTGCTTGGACAGAGTGTTCATACCCCCTGGACATTTTATATTACAACCACAAACTTCAGTTTATTATGGATTTTAAAAGATTGACTAATACAAAGTAGTGCATAGTTGTGAAATGGTGTCTTTTAGTTTCCTGACCCACATGCCGAACACAATACACAGTCCAAAGCAGTTTAAAATGTTTTTTTGAAAAGGGTGAGTGAGGAGGAACCACGGAACCTTCACAGGAGAAACTGGAAGCAATGGTATGTAGATGATGGGAGGTGAGCCCCAGATGAGGTAGAGTCCAGAGATATCCATGGGTGTTTTGGACATGGAGGATCCTGCGGAACAGAGCGTCAGAAGTGGAGGTAGGAGGGCAGACAGGCAAAGGCTGGCTGGAGAAGTGTGAGCTGAGGAACTGAAGGCTGCTAAAGTGAAATGAATTTCTGGAGATGAAGACTGGTCACGGAGGATTCGGATTCTGAGATCTTAGGCAGGGTAGTACTTTGGAAGGCACACAGAGAAGTAACCAAATGGTAAGTTTGAGCACAGAGAACTCAGAGGTACTATTGAAGGCTAACACTCAGGCACTTTACAGCTGCTTATAAAGCCTGCTGATCAATGGCTCCACCCTCCAGCTGTGATGGACAGCTCCAGCCTCTGGTGTCGCCCCCTGGAGGACTCACTTGGAAATGAGGAAAAGTAAAAGCAGCACATAACACCGCACAAACACCCCCGATTCATGACACTCCCACCTGAGCTGTGGATCTCTGCAGCTCCCCCAGAGTTATGACAGGCCTCTTGGCTTCTTCTCTGATTAAGGCTATCCTTGTCCAGTTTATGTCGACAGCTATGTTTTGGTAAATTTGCATTTGTCTCATACTCTAAAAATTGTCTAAATGCCTGATTGAATCGAGCTCCATCAGATTTTCAACGCTTGGAATCTTGTTTTATAACCTGGCCTGTCTGCCGTGTTTTTTGCTCTTCATTATGTTGTTAATACTGATCACTAATGTACTCTAAAAATCCATGAAATGAACAGAAACAAAACTGAAGTAATTACTTTTGGACCTAAAGAGGAACGATCAATAGTCAGCACACGGCTTCTGTTAATACAGCTAGAAACTACTGATCAGGCCTGAAACCTAGGTGTAGTAATGGACTCAGATCTGAACCTCCAGGGTCACATAAAGGCAATAACAAGGTCAGCCTTCTATCACCTGAAGAACATTTCTAGGATTAAAGGACTAATGTCGCAACAGGACCTCGAAAAACTCATCCATGTGTTTATCTTTAGTCGGATTGATTCCTGCAGCACATCTTCACAGGTCTGCCTAAAAAGTCCATTATACAGCTGCAGCTTATCCAGAACGCTGCTGCTTGTGTTCCTCACTAGAACCAGGAAAGTAGAACACATCACCCCAGTTCTAAAGTCCTTACACTGGCTCCCTGTAGCTCAGAGAACAGACTTCAAAATACTTTTACTAGTTTAAAAATTATTGAATGGCTTAGCACCAAAGTATGTTGAAGATCTACGGTTACTATACCAACCCCCCATCCCACTCAGGTCCTCTAATTCCAGTCTACTCAACATCCATATAATTAGAACCAAACATGGAGAAGCAGCTTTCAGTTTCTATGCTCCTCTGATCTGGAACAAACTTCCAAAGAACTGCAAGGAGGCTGAAACACTGAGTTATTTTAAATCAAGGCTAAAAACCCATCTGTTTAGAGCTGCCTTTGAGTTATGTTTTCATGTATCATATGTTTTGTGTTGCTGTTTTTACTTCATATTTTTTGTCTGTGCTTTACTGCTATTTTTATTTTACCCCTTAATCATGTAAAGCACCTTTAATTACCTCATTGTTGAAAGTGTGCTGTACAAATAAAATTGCCTTGCCATGCCTTTGAGACCTTCACAGAACGTCTGCATTTATTCTGAGATTAAACTTCACACAAACAATCAATCACATAAAATCCCAATTAAATAAATTAAAGTTTGCAGGTGTGGTCTGACAAAACATGAGAAATATGAAAAAGAGGGTAAATACTTTTGCAAGGCAATGTTGATAAACAAAGTAAAAATTAGCTCTGCTCTCATAGACTAGTGAGCTCAGAGCTGTTTACAATAAAAATGACTTTCAGCACAGGAGCAAACCTGAACAGGATAAGTTTTGGATAGAAGATCAGATGAATAACAGAACATCATTATACTTTTGTATTTAATCCCAAAAAATAATCATTGACACCTTTGGTTAAGAAGTATGACAACCTATAAAACAAATTAAAGTTTTATGTCAGCTGCAGGTTTTTAGACTGAAAAATCTAAAAAAATTTGAAAAGTCTGAGAAACAATTGTTTTTAGCAAAATTACTAGCACCACAATTATTAGTACCCTTATTGAACTTCACATAGTACTATTTAAGTTGATCAGAGCTTTTGGAACTTTCAATAAGTAATCTATAATTTCTTGTTTTCCTGGGTATAAATATAACTTGACACTGAATGCTGTTTGCCTTAGCTGCTATTCAAAATGGGAAAGACAAGATAATACCGAATTTAAGTAATGCAGATGTATGTTGATCTTCGAAGGTATAATGTGGTTAAGTAATGATGTTAAAAAGGCTGACCCATGTTTTCATTTTTTCATTTTTTTTTACCACTGTGCAGAGTGCAGGGGATGATAATCAAAGTTAAAAAAATATAAAATAGAGATTGATTGACTGTAAAGAGCATATCTTTGAAATAATATGATAGTCAACAGAATAAAATGAAACTGCAGTACTTAGCAACAGACTAACAGTAGATAAGCTTTATGGTATTCCATTCATTAAGTGGAGATCCTGCACAATTACAGCGATGAAAAAAAAATAAAAAAATTGTTCGTCATGTTTTTTTTTATTTCTTCAATAAATAACTGGAACTCTGGAAAAAACTATAAAGTAGTACAAACAAAAAAACCCAACATGGATAAATGCATCACACATAAATGTCCAAAAGACGCAATGTGGAGATATAAATCATTACATGTATAATGTGGATGTTTATTACCCACTTATCTGAACAAACAAAGGCTGTAGCTATGCTAGTCTACAGTCTATGTCTGGCTTTAATGTAATTGCTCACTGCTGTTTCCTGTTACATGGTCTACACAGCTTTCACCATCAGCCTGTCACTGAGTGAGCAACAGGGTATTTTAATGATAGTGTCAGAAAAATGTATGTGGTTATCAAAGTCCTGAAAAGACAGAAAGACAGAATATATTTAAATGTTATTACCACTGTTGTTCATATTTTTTAAGGTTTGTGAATTATAACACAAAACATTTTCTATGATTTTATTTTTAATGGTGGCATGAAAGATCACTTCATTGAAGCACTTCCTTTACAAATGTGAAAGATGGTTGTGATAAACCGAAACAGCTTGGCCAAACAAGCTGTTTGGCAGCAAAGATGCTTTTTAATTAAATTTGCTGCAAAAGCAGAAAAAACTGTTTTGTGCCTAAGGAACAGTCGGAGGCAAAGTGGTATTCTGACCAGTTTGCCACACCAATAGGAGTTCATGTGTCAGTCGTGCACCAGATGGTTTCTTTTATTTATTATTATTTACATCAGGGTTTCCCAACCCTGATCCTAAAGGCATACTGCCATGCATGTTTTAGATGTTTCCCTGCTTACATCGGATTCAGATGATTATTGTTCAACAAAAGCCGGTTAATCAGCCATCAATTGAAAACAGGCCAGCTGAACTAAGGAAGCATCTAAAACATGCAGGGCATTGTGCCTTAAGGACCAAGATTGGGAAACACTGATTTACATGACCTGAGAAGGGAACATTTTGCCCCCCTGTGGTATGAACAGATTAGGTACTGTAGGAAAACACTTCTGCACAAAGTGGGTGGCTGATGGTACTGAATTTGAAATCGGATTCTAAGTTTAGAACATGAGTATCTTCTGTCTACACAGCATCTGATCATCTCAAGTTTACATATTCATGCAAGAATATGCAGGAGGAAAACTAGTTACCGTTGGCTTTCAGTGTTCGGAAGTTTCAGTGGTTTCAAGTGGTGCAGTTTTACTCCAGAATAGGCTCAACCCATTGTAGCTGTTAGCAGGGGCGGTCCTAGCCCGTTTGGTGCTTTGGGCGAATACCCTCTTCTTTAACACGTGTTACTGTGTACACTGTTGTCAGAACTATACTGTATTTATTCAGATAAACATATATACATTTACACTGTATACATAGATAAACACAATAACTTACATATACATAGGAGAATAAAGAGCTATTACATACAAAACCTCCCCGCTACCCGTCCGCACAGCCCTTGAAACAGTGCTGATATGCTGGTAAGAATGGCTGGTCTGGGGGGTGGTTAGATCTAGATTTAGGGGATTGAAAAGCAATGCTAATTAAGGTGGCAATTAGTGCGACTATAGTACTAATTGTAATTTTCTTATTGGCATGTTGCATCCTGCCCATCACAAGGCGAATACGGATAAGGACACTGACTACTCAGATGAACTTGGCTGCTGCTTCCCAGGTGGTCCAGCTTGAAAGGACCACAGTGAGCTGTCCTCCCTACCTCTTACTCATCTAGGAATCAAGCTGAGGGCTCTTTTATGGAGCCAGTTTAAGTAATACAATGGCTTTCTGAATAAATGTATCCACCTCCAGGACCCCATCAGCCCTCAACGAGAACCACACGAAGAATCTTCCTTTTGTTTTTGCTTAATTTTATTTTCGCTTCTTTGATCTATTTTCCGAAGAGTGATTTTCCTGTTTAAGAACAGCCGACAGGTTCTTTGACTCTACACAACGAATCACCGCTAGCATAGAATTGACTGTTTATTTCAATATTATCCAGCCTACATGTAAGATGGCACAAGTGTTTGCATATCTTTGTGGAGGATTAAAAACTACGAGCTAAGCTTGATAATCCACTTTACTCAACTCCAACTCCTCAGCTGTAACGGTAAGCCAGAACACATGTATATGATGCCAAAAAACATATATTTTTGAATCCAAACATCCTGTTGTTTGGGTGTGAGTGGAGCCCCCTGGTTGTCCGCCACACCTTCACCATTGCATAGCCCATAGAAAATAAACCAGCAGCCCAACTGGCAATATTGACCAACACTTTAGAATGTGAGCAGATTCACACAACACAATAATAATTTAAAAAAAACCTTATAGGTTTGGATTGACAATATTATGAGTGAAATGTTCTTTATTTGGAAGCAGTTACTAGCATGCTTTATTTCACCAACTTATTAGTTACATTTGATGCATGTATGCGTATAGCCAAGTCCAAGGCTGCCGCAAGGAAGCCAGAAAGCGACCCCTCCGCGCACTCCTTGCAACAGGAACAAAAGGCGGCAGCAAGCAGGCGCATCGAAGGCACAAATAACAGTTGAAAATAGATTTTGTAATTTAGAAAATGCATCAGTGTTTGTAAATTTTTGTTATATTTCACGACCCTGTTAAATGCCATTTCACTCCCAGCCGCTTCAGCAGGCCTGCCCCCCTCCCTTTGCAGCACCAGCAAGCTGCATGGCAAATGCACCTTGCTGCTCCCTGACCCGCTAATGGGGGATATAAAACCCATCCGTGCCAATGTTTTCCAAAAGTGGCATGCACTAGTGTAAAGTAAATAAAAAAAATAATTACAAAAATTTTGCCCAATGTGGTGACCGCCCCCCAAGTTGCCCATATCAAGAGCCACTGGCACTGGTCCTCAAGAATTTCCACAGTTTTGTAAACTGAGTTTTTTCTGACTGGTGACAAGAAAATACAGACTACTCGCCACTAAACCACCCAACCCATGTAAAAAGAAAAACAAACGATCCACTTTACGATTCCTTTACTTTCCACTTTACTATTCCTTTACTTTTACTAATTTTGACTGAGCTACAGATAAAACTCAACATCACTGATGCCTGCAGAGGGTTTACTGCTTGAGGAAAAGGAGAGCAAAGCACAAATATGCTGCAACTGAGAGCTTGAAAGAGCATGAAAAGAAGCATTATGTCTGAAGTGCTCCAATGCTGTCTAAGAGGCACAAGAACCCATTCAGGGGATCAAGGTCAGCAACAGGACATTATGACATCCTCCCCCACATTCAGGCAGTCACCAGAGAACAGAGCAGAGCATAAATCCAATCTCCCAAATTCAACACCATCTGATTCATTTGAGTCTTAATAAGCTCCAGTCTGTTCCTGTAAATGCAGTATACACAGACATCGGTTACTTTAATAGGTGAATCTTATTAGTACTTAGTTAGATCCAGATTCTGGTTTATATCGACATGATAGCCTCACACAATTACAGCTGATTTTTTTTGGGCTGAACATCTATGATAAAACTCAGCTGTTCCACCACATCTCAAAGTTGCTGTGTCTGATTGAGATCTGGTGACTGTGGAGACTATTGGACTATAGTGAACTCATTTTCATTATCAAGAAACATGACTGAAAAATGTTTTGAGTTTTGAGACTCTGTGAATCCTCCTGCTAGAAGAAACTATCAAAATATGAATAGTGTGGTCATAAAGACTGTCACATTTAACCAATGCCTAATTGGTACCAAGAGGGTCAATTTTTGTCAAGAATAAACCCCTCACACCATAACACCACCACTGAACCAGGGTAAACTGTTGATACCAGGCAATGTTGATTCATCCTTTCATGTTGTTTATCCTCAATTCTGACCCTGCCATCTGAATGTTGCTCATCAAACCAGAAATTTTTTTTTCCAATCTGTTTTGTCCAGCGTGTGTGAACTATAGCCTCAGTTCCCTGTTCTTAGCTAAGAAGAGTGGAGCCTGGTCTTCTCCTGCTGTAGCTCATCTGCTTCAGGGTTTGACATGTTGCGCATTCAGAGTTAGTAATCCTATACCTTAGATATAATAAGTGGTTACGTAAATTACAGTTGCTATTCCATCATCTCAAACCCGTATGCCCATTCTCCTCTCACCTCTGAAAACAACAAGGCCTTTTTACTCACACAGCTGCTGCTCACTGAACATTTTCTCTCTTTTGGACCTTTCTCTGTAAACCCAAGAGGTGGTTGTGTTGGAGATCAGTCGTTTCTAAAACTCTCTAAAACACTCACACCAGCCCATCTGGCAGCAGCAGTCAAACGGGTCAAAATCTCACAAGTCTTTCTGCCCCTTTCTGATTCTTGCTTTGAACATGGAAGCGTCTTCCCCTATTGAGTTGGTTCCATGCGATCGATAGATTCAAGCAATTCAAAGTGAACAAGTGTACCTAAATCAGTGTTAAGTGTAAGTCCCTTGTATATTCATTTGAAACCAAATACTTTCATACTCTGAATATAACCCAGAACAAAAGCAAAAGACCTTGTGAAGGCACTTACTGAAGCAGGTAGGAGAGAGTCCTGTAATGATATGGACTGAAAGCCTGGTCAGAGAGGAAGAAGCCATTACTTTCAAAGCAACATAAAGCAACATAATAATGCTAGAATAAAGTTTTACAGATGTACTCATGGGCAAAGACCTTAACTTTTGGAGACATGTCCTGTGGCCTGATGAAACTCAAACTAAAGTGTTTGCAAGTACCATCCCAACTGTGAAGTACAGGGATGGCATCATGAGGGAAGAACATTATGTGGAATTGTTGAAACAACATCTCAAGATATCAGGAAGTCGGGAAGATATTGCTTCGGGGCATCTGGCTCTTCCAAATGGACAATGACTCTAAGCCAGGGGTGTCCAAGTCCAGTCCTGGAGGGCCAATATCCTTCAACTTTTAGATGCATACCGTCTCCAACACCTGAATCTAATGAATGACTCATTACCAGGCGTATGCAGAGCTGAATGGCATACTGATAAGATAATTCAGACTTTTGATTCAGGTGTGTTGGAGATGGATCTAAAAGTTGCAGGATGGTATCTCTTTAGGACTGAACCTGGCAACCCCTGTGCTATAGCATCCTGCCAAATTACTTAATAAATGGCTTAAGGGGCAGCAAAGTCCCTATCTTGGACTGGCCATAGGAAAGCACTGATATCAAATCTGTGGTCAGAGCTGAAATGTTGTGTGTGGGCAAATCTAAGTTGATCACAACAGTTCTGTCAGGGGGAATGGGCCAAAATTACAGCAAACTATTGTGTGGAGATTGTGGAAAACGTCTGAGAAAGAGATACAGTTTAAAAGGCAATATTACATTGCACAAAGAAAATATATGTACAATATTCTTTCTCTCATAGTTCTGAAATTTATGTTATGTGTGTTTTATGCAGTGTATGTGAATATCTGGTTTAAAATGTAGAGCAAGACTAGCAAAGAGTATAAAGTATGAGGTTCCTGATCATTCCTGGTTATTTTTTGCACTCATCCTATTACCATGTTGTCTTGGTGCATTATTGAAAAGTATTATTTCAGTATGTTATTTCTGAAATTATGACCATTGCTGTTATAGCCAAAGGAAACATTATTATCATTAGATTGAGGAAATAACTCGACCTTTCTGTTAGAGCCAATTATGTAGCTCATGTCTTTTTCCTGTATTCAAAGCGAGAGGAGGGTGGGGGGGGGATTAAGAGATTCATCAAAAAAATGTATAAAAGCCAGGAAGGCAGGGAATTTCACTAAGCCTAATAATCCCATTATGATCCCAATGAAAAAAAAGCTCTCAGTCAAAGCAAGGCGCATTGACGCAAGCATTTCTTGACGTCAGTAGCTGCAGTGAATGAGGGATGGGAGGAGGGTAGAGTAGAAGGGGAGGACAGAAAGGCGTGTTTACCTTCCCTTCAGAAAATACCAGCGTCAAATCCATGAATGCAACTGCAGTACGATGCAAGAAAGCAACGAAAAATATTCCCCCTGACGTCCAAGCGTGCACATTTTAGAGAAACAGTTAAGGCGCTGCAGCTCTGGAAATCTAAACCAGATGTAGTAAATGGAAAAATGATCCTCTGACCCAGGAGTGCTCATGAATAAATCAGCATACGAGAGAATGAAAGAGAGGCTTCAGGCACCCATCTGTCTCCCCTGAAGAGACATTGAATGTGTCACAAAAAAATTCGGAGAAGATCTGTGGAGTTTTACTCTAAAAGGAGGGTGTTTCTTTGAAATAGATGTCAGGGATGAGTGGAGTGGAAGGGAAGGGAAAACTGACATCAGGCAATCTGTAAGAGCCGGGCTAGTGACGTCATTGGCTCTTTTCTAGAGTATTGCTACATATATTCAAACCTTACTCTCAAGTTGCGATGTGGCTCAAGTGAAAGCAAACCCAAAGACTTATGCTCACAACACAATGCCTGTTTGTTCTTTTTATGTTCAGCCACAGACAATCGGGCTCTTTTCTCCCCTTTCCCCACTTTTTCAAACGTTGCAAATCTACCTGCTGCTAGTCTGGAAAGAGGTCAAAGTCTCCTCAAATAATGTGGTGTTCTCTAAAGAGGAAGACTGCAACCAGATCATCTACCTTTACACTGGCTTTTTTTCCTCACTGAAAATGCCCAAGAGTTCCCGTGCGTCATTCCTGATTAGACTTGGAGTCTGACGTAGCCAGCGTAGCATTCAAGAAGAAAATACCTCACAGAAAATTTAAACTTCAACATCTTTTTTTAATAACATCCGGAGTGACGAAAATCTTTTTTCTTTTCTTTTTAATAGACGCGGATCAACAAGTTGCCGTCAGTGCGTAATTTCCATCTGACCAGAGTCCAAGCATAATCCGAGAGCGACACACGTGATCCACAAAATCTCATCGGCTGCAATTTTTCCCCATCTCATTTGGCTAGAAGCAGAAGAAGAAGCAGAAGAAAATAAGCCTTGGACAATCCTGTAAAATCATCTTGTCCGGTTATTAGTACGTAGCTCCAAGAGCTGATCGGCTCCATGCCTTGCCGCGTCTCCAGATGCCCGTTTGGCCGGTGCTCGGCAACTTTACGCGCCGAAAGAGGCTCACAGCAGAGACGGGATCTGAATGAATGCGGCTGAAATTTCCTCGCATCTTTCTCCTCTATTCCCCAAGACTGTTGAATGTGTTTTACATCCCACCGGTTGAACGTATCTCTCACTATCTGCAGATACTCGTTGATATATATATATATAAGATTCGGTGGCGCACCAGTCTATCGCCTAGGGGAGCGGCAGATGTCGAAGAAACGGAAAAGTCCTGATGACCAGGGCATCCAAGAATCTCCTCCTGCACGGGGCAGCGAGCAGCAAGGTAAGAGAGACGGTCGTCTAAAAGTTGAACTGTTGGGAGAGCGCATGTGTATGAATGGTTGGTATTTCTTAATACCTGTGCAAGTTAAAACGACGAACTTCACTGTATGTGATAGACCAACGCAAAGTAGCGCATGATTGTGAAGTGGAATATAAGTGATAATTGGTTTTCTATATTTTTGAGCAGATAAACCTGAAAAGTGTGGCATGCATAGGTTGTCAGCTCCCCTTGGTTCTAATATTGCTAAATGAAACTTGGTGCAACTGATTGCCTTCAGATGGGTCTAGTTGAACCCCCTACCACCATTTTATACCAAAAATAATTATTTATATTTTTCCTATCGGACAGATTGTTTATTTGAACACAAAACACACACTTTTTAGTATTTAGTCTGCAAAGGAGCTAAATTAGGCAGAATTTAGCATAATTCGATCATCAAGAGACAGAAAAGGACTGGCATTAATTTATTTGGGATGTGATGAATACACCTCAACAGATATTAGTGATATACATCAGCCATATTGATTGTGTGTTGGTTTGAGAGCCAACTTGTGACAGTCATCTACAAGGGGTTAAATACATCTTTATCAAAATAATTATGAAACAAATACCCTCGTGAGGACAAAGAAACATAGCAGATAAGTTTATAGAGAGGTTTAAAGCAGAATTAGGTTATAAAACAATTACCCAAGCTTTGAACATCTCACAGAGCTCTGTTCAATCCATCATCTGAAAATGGAAAGAGTGGGACTGCTTCAAACCTATTAAAATATTGCTGTCCCCCTAAACTGGCCAAGCAAGGCAAGCATTGATCGGAGAAGCACCAGTCCATTGTGCCTCTGGAGGAGCTGCAGAGATTCACAGCTCATTAAGAAGAATCTGTCTACAGAACTATTGGCCACAGAAACTCGAAATCTGACCTTATCCAAGAGTGGCAAGAAGAAAGCCATTGGAAGTCTCCTTTGCAGTTTTGTCATACGCTGTACAGGGGACACAGCAATTCAATATTCAATTTAATTCAGAGCATCGTATTCATCCCCAAAGGTTTATCTATGGCACAAAATGGTAACTTACTTACAGAAACAAATGAAAGCTAGCTACTACATGAGCAGCATCCACACCCACCCAGAAAATATGTGAAAGAAAGTCCTCTGCTCAGATAGGACCACAATGTACCTTTTTGGCCTTCAAGAGTGTGGAGAAAAGCAAACACTCTACTTCAGTCTGAACACACCATCCACATAGAGAAGCATGGTGGTGGCAGAATCATGCTTTGCTATTGCTGTTCTTTTGGAGGGCTTTCCAGAGCTCATGGTTAGATGGGTGTAGCTAAATCATATTAATGGATTAGAATGGTCCAGTCAAAATCCAGAGCTAAATCCAATTTAGAGCCCTTTGGCAGGACTTGACAGACATTCTCCACCCAATCTGACTGAGCTTGATCTATTAACAAATGGGCAAAACAATTTCTTTCTATGTGCAAAGCTTACAGAGACATAACCCTAAAGACTGGAGGTATTTCATAAAAATATTGAGTCAGGGTGAATGAATACAGAATTACAACATACATTTTTATTTATTTTTGGTTTATTAAATAACATCAGAATACACTGACATTTCTGGTTGTGATGTGACAAATTGTAAAACGGTGAGTTAAGGAACTACAATTTGATGAAATTGAATTGAATAGTATTCAATGATTGAACAAATGATGCAGGTTACCCATGTTGTATGGGTTTTGTTAAATACAAAGGACAGAGTCATTTGATCAATTTACAGATAATCCGACACTAATCATGACGACTGAATAATCTAGTATTGCTAAGATGTTTAACATAAACTCATGTAGTCAGAGTGTGTTTATTAGGAGCTACAGATATGCTGAAGTGGCACCAGCATTTGTATTTCTGGAAGAATCATTTTTGATTCAGGGGATTATGCTTTTTAATCTCCTCTTAGTCGCCTGTAGGGTCACATTTGTGAGACTACAGATTTAGATTCAACTACAGAAAAAAGAGCAGAAATCCCCAGTGTGTCAGCAGAGTTAAAGAAGAAGAGGAAGGTCAACTCAGTTTGGTCTTCATTCTGTTGGAAAAAAGCATGTTGAAGTAGAAAGCTGGTTTTAAATGGGAGACTTAAGATTGTGTATCTTTACTCCAGTTTTGAAGGTGGGATTCATGTGACCTGACAAAGGTGACCAGAGATGAAATGTCTAATGGGTTGTTCTGTCTGGGAACCTATAATGCCCCAGAGTTCTGATGACTATTTTGTGTGGGTTGATAAAAATGAAATTAACAGTTTAACAGTCTTTGCAGGTAATAAGGTTGTTTCCAATCAAAGATGGTGTTTTCTCCATCTTTGATTGGTTTTTATATGGTAATAGTTTTGCAGAAGATGAGGTTTGAACATTAAATATTTTCAGGGGAAGCTGAAATGTAGAAACATTACATTTTCTATTTGTAAAAAAGAAAAAGAAAAAACAGTAGTGCATTTGTAGTTTTTGTCATGTCAGAAACTACAGAGCATGTCCCATCAGTGTACAATAAATCAACATGTCTGTATCAGGAAGGTTTTTAAATACACAGCCTCTTGCTGTCATGTACATATCAGCTCTCAGGTAATCAGCTAAATGCTGTTTTTGTTGCTCATTGCCCAGTCAGGTCGGTTTAGTGTTTTTTTTTTTTCTAACCACAACATTGTGTGAAAGATGGAGGTATCAGAGAACTGGGTTGCTACTGGTCAACTGTCTCAGAGATTGAACAGCCTGTGACTTGTGGAAGGCTAAATGCAGCCATGAGGATGATCACTGGAGACTCAGCATACAAACAAAGTAAAAAGACAGACCAATTACCCTAACAGTTATTCAATTAATTTCAATTCAATTCAGTTTATTTATATAGGGCCGATTCACAACAGATGTCAACTCAAGGCACTTAACAAGAAGTCATTTCAATACATTTATACAAATATTCCAATCAGTTAAAATGTTGTGTTAAGTTATGACTGTGGGAGGAAATTGGAGTACCCAGAGAGAACCCACACTTGCACTGGGAGAACATGCAAACTCCATGCAGAAAGACCCGAGGCTAGGATTTGAACACGGTACCCTCTTGCTGCAAGGCAACAGTGATGCCAACTGCTTCATCATCCATCTACTGTAAAGCATGCAATGCTTGTTTGAAGCTCATTTTGCATGAATTACTGCTTCAGTGCAGCATGGCATGGAGGTGATCAGGCTGTGGGTCAGCTGAGGAGTTATATAGTGATTTAAATCAAAGTGAGGCTTCAGAGCTTGTGTCACTGACCCTGCAGCAAAATAATTTGAAAAAATATATTTTAGCTTTTATCAATACACCCCTTTCACAAGACTAAGGATGCTTTGAATGTCATAGTCATACCACTTTGTGCTTAATTAGTTTAAATGTAAAAAAAGAAGTTTTTTTAACTTAAAAATATTATTCCAAAAAAAGCACATATTTCATATCAGATTCAAACCAGCACTTTTTTTTTTACAGAATTGATATTGTAACGTTGGAAATGAAGCCATGCCAGTGCTTGTTACTATGGCTTTAATTGGCCACCAGATGTCCCTGTTCTTCGTTAGACTGAAGCCTGAAGCTTTTTAGATGCAATTTCAAAGGAAAACTTCAGAGATTCATCTGTCCACCACGAGTGTTAAAGAAGGTGATGCTCATTTGCATCATTGCTTCTGGTGTCTCTCATCTTCTTTCGAACAATACTCCAAATGTTCTCTGTGGGGTTAAGGACAGAGCAGCTTGCTGACCAGTTACAGTGTTACCTCGGTATTGGCAGGGTGGCTAGGAACCAAGTCCTGCTAGAAAATTACATCAACATCTCCTTAAAGCTTGTCAGCGAAGGGAGGAAGGAAGTGCTCTAAAACTTACTGTTGACTTGACCTTATAAAACACAGTGGCCCATCACCGGTAGTTGCATAAACACATTGTTGCTCACTGTTCGCTTCAAGTGTATTAAATTTTCCAGCTGCAACTTTAGAAAAATCTCATTGGTTAGAGCAGCCATATTGATGAATACGTTACTAGTTCAAAGTCAAGAACGGCCTGCTTGTATGACGTGTGCAGGAAAAACAGTGTGACTATCTACTTTACTTCTGCTGCAGTTTTATTTAGGTGATCAAGGTATCAGGTTTGTTTCCCTTCACTAAGCATGTCTGTGTGCAGCAGCTTTGATAGACTGTAATCACTGATGGTTGGATAATGTAACCACTGAAGATGATCCAGTAAGTAACATAGCCTCGGGTACATTTATGAGGACCAACAGATGCAGACATAAGCTGGTTATGTTTCTGAAAGCACAAAGAGCTGGGTGTAAAATAATTTAAATTTACATCCTATATATGTTGTTTCTGTAACTAATACATACAAACAATGTGAAACAATCATCTAATCACTCACCATTATTGAACTAGAATAATGTTGCACAAATCCCTCATCAAACACATGTTTTTTGTTTTTTTTAAATTAAAATTTACGCATATTTTATGTGCACACATGATGCAGCTTTGAAATAGCTAGTGTTGCTAGGAAAACGAATTACCAAACATTTCGTATCTGAGCTTTCTTTGCCAAATAGCATGTCTCTCATCTTTGACTGTTGGAAGATCTGTGCTTTAGTATTGTGCCAATTCAAGTCAAGACATTTTGTCTCAAGTATGGCTAAAACCAGAAATTGCTGTGAACCTAAACAGAATTACAAAACAGCACATGCAAGTAAAATTATTCAATGAATAAACAAATGAAGGAATGAATGGATTTGTTAGGCTCCTAACAACTTGATAGTGCTTGTAAGAGCCATAATAAGTAAGATTTTATATGTTTAAAAATCCCTTATATAAAGTGGTGAAACGCTCCTTTATTTAAGCTAAAGGCTACGTCATAATTGGTAGCAGTCAGTTGGAGTCAAGCAGTCGGTGGAGCAAGACAGGTTTTTGACCGTGTTGTGCCAAGTAGAGCATACAGAATGTTTCTTGTAACTTTTCACTTTTTTGGAGTAAATCTTTAAAACGAAGTTATTGCCTTCAGAAGATTCATTTCGCGTCAAGCTTATTGTTATAAACAGACTGTTGACAGTGGAGGTGAAGTGGATTGTACACAAAGGAGAAGATCGCCGACACATTTTGAGTCAAAAAACTCTGCTCATGATGAGAAAAAAATATGAGTAAAAGAGAAGAAAGGACGTCCCACAGCAAATTAAAGAACCCAGTAAAGCCACAGAAGGACGAGTTACTGGGTTAACTGGATTTAAGAACTTGACGTTTTTACGGAAAAGAGCATTTTAACAACTGGACTTGTTAACGGACATTTGCTAAGTAGGTCACAGCCAATTAAGGTTGCCGCGCTATTGTGCACAGTTGTTGCAGTAGCAACAGTGACGGCTGCAAAACGTGAAAACTGGATATCCACTGTTGTGGACAATGGAGCATATGTGAACGTTGATGGACTTTCCTCCACATTGGAAACAGTCCGTGATATTTTACTGTTTGTGTTCAGTGACTATAATAATGGAACAGCTCACTGCTATGGAGAATTCTGACCATAAGAGGGCACCAAAGCCCACTGAAAGAGCAGTGGAAGATAAGATTAGCAGGCTTATTGGAACTAGAAGAGGAAAGTTATCTCAGCTTACAGGCATGATGAAAACAATTGGAGACTCTAAACTGGAAAGTTTAAATGTTGAGGAAGTGGAAAAGATGCTTCATCAGAACTTTTGTAAGGCTCTTAAGGAGTTTGAGGATATCAATGCTGAAGTTATAGCTTTATTACACGAAGATGAAAAACAGACAGATCAGCAAAATTGGTTTGAACCCAGATCAGCACCTTTAAAAGACTTTGTGGAGAATTCAGAGAAATTGTGTTCTGTGATGAGAAAAAGAATAACTGAGCAAAATGAGTGTCAAACCATACAAGAAAAGGTCAGGGCAGAGGACAGCATCTCAAGTGACAAAAAAAAGTAGTCAGGCTAAAAGTAAATCTGGCTCATCTTCCAGCAGCAGCTCAGCAGCTTCATCTACAACCACAGGATCTTCAGTGCGCATTAAAGCAGAAGCAGAACATGCAGCCCTCATGGCACGTTCAGCAGCTTTAAAAAGGAAGCAAGATCTTGAGATGGAAAAAATGCAGCAAAAATGGAACAGCTGGCAGTGGATACCGCTCTCGCAGAACGCAGTGCAAAACTTAAGGTGTTTCAAGAATATCAGACTGCTAATGAGAGTATAAGCAGTCCTTCTTCTAGGAGGTCTGTTGTAAGACAGAGGAAAAAAGAAGACGGTGAGGGCAGGCAAACCTCAATGGTAGAGAGACAAGCTGTGTTTGTTCCAAGCATATCGATGCAAACTACACACAATCCGCAATACCCCCAGTCTCCGGATAATCATCCAATGCAGTAAACAAATAGTTCTAAGGAGTTGTGTCAAACTATGGAGAAGCTGATTGTTATCACTGAGATGCTCGTTAAGCAGCAAGCTTTGTAATTTCTTCCCGCTAAGGACATCCCCCTGTTTAAAGGAGATCCTCTTGCCTATAAATCCTTCATCAGGGCATTTGATCATGCTGTGGATAGCAAAAGTGACAGTTATCAAGACAAGCTGTACTACCTTGAACAATATATAAATGGAGAGGCACAGGAGCTTGTACGCAGCTGTGAGCATATGGCACCTGAAAGAGGATATTTTGAAGCCAGAAAGTTGCTCCAAAGACAGTATGGAGATGAACTGAAGATACCCAATGCCTACATGGACAAGGCGCTGAAATGGCCCCAAATCAAACCAGATGATGGAAAAGGATTGAGCACCTACGCTCTCTTCCTGATTGGTTGCAGGAACACTTTGGATAATATAGAGTTTATGACAGAAATGGATAATCCAACAAACATGCGAGTTGTTATTTCAAAGCTTCCCTATAGATTAAGAGAAAAATGGAGAACAACTGGATTTGAGATCCTCGAACATGGAAGAGGAAGAGCTAGGTTTTCCGACCTAGTTGCCTTTATTGACAGACAAGCAAAGGTAGCCCTTGACCCTTTGTTTGGAGATCAGGTGGAGAGTCAATTAGCCACCAAAATGAAGAATAGAAACTCAAAAGACAAAAGTATCAGAAGAGCTGGACAAAAGCAAGTAGTTTCGCTACCGGAGTGGTGGACACAACCCCTGAGAAAACAACAGTGAAAGGCAGTCACATCAAGGATGTTACAGCTTTTCACAAACCATGTATATTCTGTCAAAGGAATCATGCCCTTTCTGTCTGTCACAAGATCAAAGAGCTGAAGATCAGTGAACGCATTGAGTTCCTGAAGACTAAAGGCCTGTGCTTTGGATGCCTTACTCCAGGTCACCTTAGCAAAAACTGCAAAAAAAGAGCCAAGTGTCTCACCTGTTCACAGTACCACCCAGACATACTCCATGTCGTGAAAAATGATAAAGCCCCTGAAATGGGTGTGGAAGACATGGGCGAGGAAAGTACAATCACCAGTGTCTATGTATCATTGGATCAGGAGACATTTGGAAGTACTGGGGCTGGAGACACAGGCTGTGTTCTTGCTGTGGTTCCAGTAAAACTGAAATCCCAAAAAAGCGTCACATATGTAGAAACAAATGCTTTCATCGATCCTGGAAGCACAGCAACATTTTGTACTGAAGACATTAAGAGAAAACTGAACCTGAAAGGAAAGCGCACTCAGTTTCTTCTCGACACCATGGGTCAAGACAAATCTGATAATCACAAGCTGATGAAGAGTTGCGTTCTGTCAGATCTTGAGGTTTGTGGAATAGAAGGAAACACATACATTGAACTACCAAAAGTGTTCACACACAGCCACATTCCAGTAAAAATGGAAAATATAGTCCAACGAGAAGATATTGCACACTGGCCCCATCTGAAAGAAGTATATCTGCCGCGCATCAAAGCAGACGTTGGCCTTCTCATTGGTGCCAACGTACCAAAAGCCATTGAGCCATGGCAAGTTATAAATAGTGTAGGTGATGGGCCGTATGCAGTCAAGACTGCCCTTGGATGGGTAATAAACGGACCTCTTAAAAAAGAGGATGACTTCAAGTTAGCTAGCAGTAAACCTGAGAGTTACACAGCTAATCGCATTTCAGTCACGGAAATAGAGGAGTTTCTAGTTAAGCAGTACAACACAGATTTCCCTGAGCAAAGATGTGAAGAAAAAGAAGAAATGTCTCAAGAGGACCACAGATTCATGCAGCTGGTTACAAAAACAACTAAACTGGTTGATGGACATTACTGCATCAACTTGCCCCTGAAAAATAGAGACTTGAGAATGCCAAATAATCGCTGTGTGGCTTTGGAGTGGGTAAACAACCTCAAGAAAAAACTACAAAAACCCAGAGTTCCATGACGACTACAAGAAGTTTATGAAAGACATCATTGGAAAGGGCTATGCTGAGAGAATACCAACTGAGCAGCTCAGTCGTGATGATGGCAGGGTGTGGTACATTCCCCACCATGGAGTGTACCACCCAAAGAAGCAGAAGATCAGAATAGTCTTTGATTGCACTGCAGCATATCAGGGCACATCACTGAATGAACAACTACTTCAGGGACCAGACCTGACAAACACACTCATTGGTGTTTTGTTAAGATTCAGGGAGCACCCTGTGGCACTTATGGCAGATGTGGAGTCCATGTTTTATCAAGTGAAGGTCCCAGAAGAAGATTCAGACTTGCTCCGGTTTTTATGGTGGCCGGAGGGCGACCTCAAGGGTGGTGTGGAAGAGTTAAGGATGAAGGTTCACCTTTTTGGTGCCAAATCTTCACCCAGTTGCACTTCTTATGCCCTTAAAAGAACTGCAGAAGATTCAAAGGATGAAGTAACAGCTGAAGCAGTACAGACAGTTCTTGAGAACTTCTACGTAGATGACTGTTTAAGGTCAGTGGCAACAGAAAGCCTGGCAGTTCACTTAGTAGAAGAACTCCAAGACGTATGTTCCAGAGGAGGTTTTCGTTTGACTAAGTGGGTGAGCAACAGTAAGACAGTTTTGCTGTCTATTTCTGCTAACGAAAGAGCTCCTAAAGTCAAAGACATGGACTTAAACCATGACACACTGCCGGTGGAACGAGCCCTGGGCATTCAGCGGTGTACAGAGACGGACAACTTCAAGTTCCAGATGAAGGTGCAACATAAGTCAGTCACTAGACGTGGAATTCTGTCCACAGTTAGTTCCGTTTATGACCCTCTGGGATTTCTGGCTCCTTTCATATTGCCAGCAAAACTCATCCTGCGAGACGAAGAAGCATGGCTGGGATGAAGAGATTGAACATGAAGATGCAAGAAGGTGGAGTGAATGGCTGTCAGGTATGGAGATATTGTCTGGGTTTTGTATACCCAGATGTATTAAGCCAGAAGCGTCAGAACCTACACAGTCAGCCCAGCTGCATCATTTTGCAGACGCCAGTGAAAACGGCTATGCTACAGTGTCCTATATTGTGATGACCAACAAAGACAGCAAAAAACATTGTTCCTTGTTAATGGGAAAATCAAGAGTGGCACCATTAAAACATGTCACAATACCACGACTGGAGCTAACAGCAGCTGTTGTTGCCGTGAAAATGGACAGAATGCTCAAACAAGAGCTTCAGATGCCACTGCAAAGATTGGTGTTTTGGACTGACAGCACTACAGTGCTCAGATACCTAACAAATGAAAGAGCTCGCTTTAAAACCTTTGTTGCCAACAGAGTGACTACTATACGAGAACACTCTCAGCCCAGTCAGTGGCGTTATATCAACTCTGCACTAAATCCAGCAGACCAAGCTTCTCGGGGGTTAACTGCTGAGAAATTCATCCAAAGCAAAACTTGGAGGCAAGGCCCTGATTTCCTACTGAAACCAGAAAGTGAATGCCCATTAAATATGGAGCTAAAGGACTCAGTTGTGGCAGAAGACCCAGAAATTAAAGGATGTGCAGCAGTTGTCATGTCCTACAAAGAGGACAGCCTGAACACAATGAACAAGTTTATCTCTTACTACTCCTCATGGATGCGACTAAAGAAGGCAACTGCCTGATTTCTCAGGCTAAAAGAGACTCTTCTGCTACTTAAAGACAAGAGAAAAGAGCTCGAAGCTAATATCTTGCAGACTGAGGGTGACTGTGAAAAACAGAACCAACATGTGACACAGCACATGAAGAAATTCGTGTCAAGAATTATACCAAGTCCACTAACAGTGGAAGGCTTGAGTTCAGCAGAAGCAGAGCTTATACGGCTAAGTCAGCAACATGAGTACACTGAAGAAATCAGTGCCTTGCTAGAAGGCTCGACTGTTAAGAAAAAGAGTCCACTCTACAAACTGGATCCCCATCTGCAAGATGGACTACTGAGAGTTGGAGGTAGGCTTAATGAAGCAGCAATGCCACAGGAGGCAAAAAATCCAATCATCATCCCAAAAAATTCACGAGTGGCAATACTCATATTACAGCACATCCATGAAGAAATTGGACACTGCGAACGCAATTAGATGCTTGCAACACTGCGCCAAAAATACTGGATTCCTCAAGCCGACTCGGCTATCAGGCAACTTATAGCAAAAAGGCATCAGGTGGATCTTCAACACCCCAGCGGCTTCCCATCAAGGTGGCATATGGGAAAGGCAAATTCGCACCGTAAGAAAAATGTTGAACTCCCTGATTAGACAACAGTCACTTGATAATGAAAGTCTTCAAACTGTCATGTGTGAGGTCGAAGCGATCATTAATAACAGACCCATCACTCAAGTAACAAATGAACCCAATGACTTGGAGGCCTCAACACCTAATCATTTGTTGCTGTTAAAAACTCAACCTAACCTTCCATTAGGAACCTTCACCAAGGAAGACCAGTATGCAAGACGATGTTGGAGACAGGTTCAGTACTTGGCTGATTTGTTTTGGACAAGATGGACCAGGGAGTACTTGCCGCTCCTTCAGGAGAGACAGAAGTGGATCACACATCAGAGGAATCCTGTACCAGGAGACATTGTCCTGATTATTGATGGATCAACCCTCGTAACTCATGGATAATGGGCCGTGTAGAGAAGACATTGCCAGATTCCAAGGGTGTAGTGAGACGAGTTTGTGCGCGGACTAAAACCAACGTTCTGGAAAGGCCCATCACCAAACTCTGTTTGCTGAGGCATGCACCGTAACTGCAATGCTTCGGGGAATTAATAGAAAAGTCTGTAAATGGTTTGTTTACTGGTCGTAAATAATGTAAAACTCATGTAGGCCTAGATGTTAAGCGCAGCATGTCTCTTATTTAGATAAATGTTTGGTAATTGTTTGCTTTTGGCATTAACAATTAGGGGCTGGAAATGTAAGAGCCATTATAAGTAAGATTTTATATATTTAAAAACCCCTTATATAAAGTGGTGAAATGCTCCTTTATTGCAGCTAAAGACATAATTGGTAGCAGTCAGTTGGAGTCAAGCAGTCGGTGGAGCAAGACAATGTTTTGACCGTGTTGTGCCAAGTAGAGCATACAGAATGTTTCTTGTAACTTTTCACTTTTTTGGAGTAAATCTTTAAAACGAAGTTATTGCCTTCAGAAGATTCATTTCGCGTCAAGCTTATTGCTTTAAATAGACTGTTGACAGTGGAGGTGAAGTGGATTGTACACAAAGGAGAAGATCGCTGACACAGTGCTAATCAATTTATGGCAAGGAGAAAGATCGTAGACTAGACATTAGGGCTGCACAATATCAACAAAATATTCAAATGTGATGTTGTCACACTTTTCACAAGCTTTATCTTCAGGACCATCTTTGGCCATTAAAGGCATTCAAATCCTGAATATACTGATGTGCAGAGTACAAACACCTGACAGTGGCTAACTACTGCATTAAGTATGTGTCGGCAAAGTTTTGTCCTGTGTGTCTCTGTGTTGCCTTGTGATGGACTGGCAACCCTTCCAGAGTGTTCACTGCCTCTTGCCCAATGACCACTGGAGATAGGCACCAGCCCTCCTGCAACCCTGCAGGGATAAGTGGGAATATATGATGGATGGATGGATGGATGGACTGATGGATGGATGGATGGAAAAATATCACATTTCAATTTAAATGCAAGCATCAAGTATTTTTAACCAAATTAAACAGATGCTGAGCTGGATTTAGCAGACATTCTGGTTGCTTTTGCCTTAGATTTGTAGTAAAGATGCAACCTGTTTCCTTGGCTCTGTGTTTTGTTGGGCGCCTTGCCCAAATCAGAGTTTCCCTTGGCTTACGCAGGAGAGAGCAAGGAGCTTCCTTCTCCAACTGTGAGTGGCATCTGTGACTTCTCAGCGGGTAAACACCCACTGAACCCCTCCCACTCAAACTTTTGGCCTCCTCTGTGCTTATATGCGTGGTTTGGTCACCGCAGTTTAATAAAAAAAAGCACAAAAATATAGCAATTTTAGATTTTAGTTCAACCTTAAATGGGATATCGTGTAAATGCTTGGAAAATATGTGTGAGGATACAAAAAATGCACCATCACACAACCAAGCTGTTGCATAAACCATTTAAACAACCCCATCCTGAAGTAAAATTAGGATTTGCTCAAGCTAAATGACTTTTATATCATTGTCTTATTTGTAAGATATGTTTTAAGTATCTTACTTATCGACAGATCAAGTTTTTTTTTTGCCTTTACATGTTTTTCGACAGCTGTCAAAACATGTAAAGATAGGGGGAAAAAACCTAAAGTATAAAAACCTTATTCTTAATGGATAGTACAAATGCAAGTGCATCAATGAATCAGAATATAATTGTAAAAATATTATTTATTTAAAAAAGTGAAACTCATATGTTTCATATGTTCAATAAACACAGTGATTAATTTGAGTTTATTTTTATTAATAGTGATGATTATTGCTTACAGCTACTAAAATTCCTTTTACTACCATATATTTTTGTTGCACTGAACTATCCACAACAGTAAAAACTATAACTGAAATAAATGCTTTAAATATGTAACTCTGTGTGTAATTAATATAAATATATGTATTAAACGTGTTTCACCTTTTCAATCAGTTCTCCAAATAAATGACCACCTAAAGATATTCTAGTTTACTGAGATACCCGTGCTGTATATCTGCATCTACAACAAAACCAGCCAGTGTGTGGCTGGCCTGTAGCTCCCCTTTTCACTAGAACATCTGAACACTCAAGCTCGTATTTTCTCATGGAGATGATTTTTGTTCGCCTGGGCCAGGAGAGTTGTAGAGGCAGGGGCATTCAGATTCATATCAGGACAACAAAGCAGTTTTTGTCTCTTCTCTTAGAGTGCAGCATGAACCTGTCAATTACAGTGCCACCCTTGGGTGCCCATTACATCCCCCTTATGCATAGGCACAGCTGTGCAAGTGGCACACTGTGCTAGAATTGGGACTTTATTTTTGTACTTGTAACTTTTAGTTTTGTACTTGTAACTTACATTTTATAACTTGCACCATTTTAAAAATACAAGTTTCAAGTTTCAAGTTACAAAACATGTTTTACCATATTTGGCTTGCCTGGAAAAACCAATAAGTGGCTGGGTTTGACCAACAAATCATGTTTTTCGAATTTCTATCCAATCATGGCAAGAGGAGGGTTAAAGCTTTGTACACTGCTCACAGCCAAAAAGATTACATACACACTCTTTACCAGTGTGGCGCCTCACTAGTCATGGCCTACAACGTGCTATACTGTTTACATTGTTTTTATTTGTATTTAGTTGGAGATGAAGCTACTGTTTAGTTTTTTTTTTTTTTTGTTACTATAGAAACTCTCCATGGCATATTTTCACTTTCCTATGGCTTTGAAACTACGCTGTTATACATTCTATAAATGACTGTTTTGTTTAAAGGTAAAAAGATTAAAGCATAAATAGTACATTTCAGCACATCGAAAATCTTTTAATTTTGATTGTTCACTTGCCAAAAAGTGACTAGAACATCTTGTTTACGAATGAAGGGTTAAATATGCCTCAAAATGTCTCTTTCTTTCTTGTTGATTTAATTGTAGACATCACAGGATACTGAGTCCTTTGCACCATCTTTGATACTCCCAAAATCATCATCTTAAATACCAAAAACCAAACCCCGACAATTTTACTTGCCAGAAAGTGATTATTGCATCATGTTCACTTATGAAGGGTTAAATGTACTAAATAATGACTATTTATTATCCCTTGATGTTATTGTGCCCCTCACAACATACTGGGTCTTTTGCATCATCTTAAATAGGCCTACCCCCGAAATGGCACAACCCCCCCCCCCCCCGACATTTTTACTTGCCAGAAAGTGATTACAGCATCATGTTTACTCATGAAGGGTTAAATGTACTAAATAATGACTATTATCTCTTGATGTTACTGTATAAATCACAGCATACTGAGTCATTTGCATCATCATAAATACCCCCATTAATAGCGGTTGACAACTAGTGAGGCGCATTACCGCCACCTACTGGTAAAGAATGTGTACGTAATGAAGTTTCGTTGTGAGCGGTGACCCCAACCCTCCTCTCCCCTTGATTGGATGTAAATTGTAGGAACATTCTGTATTGGTCAAAACCACCCACTCATTGGTTCTTCCAGGCAAGCCAAATATGGTAAAAAATATTTTGTAACTTGTAACTTAAAACTTGAAACCTGCAACTTGAAACTTGTAACTTGTATTTTTAAAATGTGTGCAAGTCACAAAACGTAAGTTACAAGTACAAAACTAAAGTCCCAATTCTAGCTCCATATACTCTCTGCAGCAATGAAAGCTTAAATGTATCTTGGAAAGCTTTCCCCCAGGGTTTAGGGTGGTGTTTATGTGATTTTTCTTAGGACAATTTCTCCAGTATCATATTTGTGAGGCTTGACAGTAATGTTGGACAAAAAGGTCATACTCATAGTCTCAGCCTTGATTAATTTCAAAGGGTTTCTATTAGGTTGATGTAAGGACTCTGTGCAGGCCGATCAAGCTCTCCACATCTTTATAGACCTTTCTATATGCACTAAAGTGTTGGAACAGGAAGGGGCCATACCCAATGTCCTGCCACAAAGTTCTGAGCATAAAATTGTCCAAAATGCCTTGACATGGCATACTGAAGCAAAAAGAGTTCCTTTCACAGGAACTAAGGGGCCGAATCAGACTTCACTGAGTCCCCTCTGCACTAAATTGTAAAGTTGACACATTGCAGTCAGGCAGGTGTTGTTCCCCTAGTAATTGCAGACCAAATTCTTATGGCCAGACCGAGAGGCATGATTAATTTAAAATGGTGATTTAGGGCTTGGAGGCAGCTGCTTGACCTTGGAAACCCATTCCATGAAGCTCTCTACTCACAGTTCCTGTGCTGATCTGAACACAACATAACATAGTGGTCTGTAGCTGCTGACTCAGCTGTGATTTTATCAGCTGTGATTTTATGTGGTCTTATCACTTTGTGATAAGACCAGATAAAAAAAGTTGCCATCATTCCAAATCACTACCACTTTATTATAACAGCACATACAGTTAAATGTGAAATATGTAGTAGAGAGGAAGTTTAACGACTGTTTATTGCGCATGCAGGTGGCATCCCTTCAGAGTGCCAAGCTGGAATTCATTGAGCCCCTTGGAGCACAGGTGTCAAACTGTCCTCTAAGGGGCTCAAAGGTGTGTGTCTGACTCAACACACCTTATTCAAATAATTTGGCAGGACTCCATAGAACCTGATTGCATGCTGAGGAGAATATTCAGCGGTTTGATTCAAATGTTGGACCAGATGTGCATCTAAAAGATGCAGGACACCGGCCTTTGAGAGCTGCTTTTTGACACCCATGCCTTAGACTGACTTTCACAGATGTTTGTTCGCATCCCTAGGTGCTTGATTTTTTACACCTTCAGGCATTTAGGTGATTTGAACACCCAAATTCAATTATTTGCAGGGGTGAGTCAATAATTTTGGCAATGCAGTCTAAATGTCATGATATTTTGTCTCATGTTTGCATAGACATGTCATAGATACTTGAGAATTGGTTGCCTTACCTGCTCTCCCATAAATATACTACAAATACCATTTCAAATATCTTCTATTAACAGGAAAAATGGTTGTTTCTGTTAGCTCACCATAAAAGGCCAGCATAGTAGTCTGTTGAAGTGAGACTGTCGAGAAGATACTTGAACTCTGTGTGACTTGGGTTTGTTTTAGCTAGATCTGCTGCTGTGCAGAAGAGCCATCACACATGGTCAAACTCATGCTCCTCTCCTCAGAAAGAGGTGCACAACAATCCACAGGCTCTGTTAGTGAAGATCTGGAGTTAGAATAAGCTGAGCTGGTCGGAGCATGACACATACCTTATGTGCAGTGCAGATGCCACCATTTAGCTACAATGATAAGAGTGACATCTGGAAAGAGTTTTTCCTAGTGTCGTAATACTGTGTATTGTTTGTGTGTGTGTGTGTGTGACTGACAGTTTTAAACTTTCTTTCATTCACAATTAGTAGACGCTTCAAACCACGTCCTCCCATAGAAAGACACAAGGTGGTGCTGAAGTATAAAGATGAAGCATCTCAGAGCAGCAGCTGTATCACAACAAAGCAGGACATTCAGCGGTTTATGATTGTTATATAGTTTTTATTAATAGCTTTATTTCTAATCTTTGTAACAACTGTGGAAAGTCTCCCACAACGTGGCAGATTTATATGTTCCTAATTTTAGAGAAAGCCTTATTATCTGTTTGTATGAATCAATAAAAGACAGATAAAAAGTTTTATTGATTAACTGAGAAAAGTGTTGACCCATAATGCTGAGTTTATTTCTTATCCTTTTGACCCTATTAATAAGTAAGCACAGAGTTATAGCAATTAAAGCTTGAACTATAAAAGTGTTGTTACAGCTTATCAGAGGAGTTCAGATTGAAGCAGGGGTAAAGGACGAGGCTGGCCAGTGTGTGTGTGTGTGTGTGTGTGTGTGTGTGTGTGTGTGTGTGTGTGTGTGTGTGTGTGCGTGTGTTAGACTTAAGATCATGAATGGACTGTGTCCATGTGTTATCAGTAAACAGGCAGACCTGGCGTCTGGCTGCTTGGCCACCTCAGTCTGTGCTGATGTGTGCTGTGCAGAGAAATCGACGGGCCTCTACGTCAGCACCCATGTTTCTCAGTTATGATTCTTACAGGGTTTGTTTGGTTTTGGATGAGGACTGCAGGAAGCCAGCTGCTGCTCACCCCATCAGCTGCAACACTTATTCTTTTTCTTCCTTTATTTACAATAATTTTTGTGGCTGAAATTAATTTATTATTTAAAAAGGATTCAAAGTTTGTTATTTTATGCACAGGGTGTTGCAGAAATAATTTTGTCCCTTGAAGATTTTCCTGTTTGCTCAAATTGCAATCACAAATGTCAATCTATTTTATTTAAAGTATCTCACTATTTTAAAGTTAAAGGAAAATGATGCATAGTTTTCAACACATTTTACAAATTAAAATCTGAAATGCATGGCGTGCAATTGTATTTAGCCCCTTTTACTCTTTTATTAGCTCCACCATAGCTCCAATTCATGTTGAACAAATAACAGCATGATGCTATCACCACCGAGTTTCATGATTGGGATGGTTTGCTCAGGGTGATGTGCTGTGCTCTGCCAAGCATGGCATTTTGCATGTACTGTAGCCCAACACTTTCTTCAACACGTTTGATGTGTCACCCACATGGCTTGTTGCAAACTGCAAACAAGACCAAGAATAATGACTTATTCCTTTCCACTCATCAATACAAACCAGATTTGTGGAGTTCATAACTAATAGTTGTCACAATGACAGATTCTCCAACCTGAGCTGTGAATCTCTGCAGCTCTTCCAGGGTTACTATTGGCAGCTTTAACACTTCCCTATCTTAATCGTTCTGGTTAAATAACATACAAATGCACTAGCTACTAACTATGGGAATGTTATTCGTTCCACTGGATTAAGGGTCTGAGTTTCAAAAGAGCTGAATACATTGGCACACCACAATTTTCAGATTTTTATTTGTGATCAAAAAAATGTAAACCCTTTTTTTTTTTGGTCTGAAAACATTGAAGTGTGTGGTTGTAATGTCACAAAATGTGAAAGTTTCGTGAGCACTAATATCTTGCAAGATTCTATGGAGCACTTTGTGCTGCCTTACATTTGAAGACTGACTCTTTTTTTGATTGAAAATCAAAGGTTAATTTAACAATTGATTCTGTTTTCAGTGAAAATAACTAAACTCTTTTTTACTGTAGTAAGCCTTTTTAGTCATTTTTATTTCCTTTTTGCTATGAAAAGCACCTACTACTGCTGCAATAATAATAATAATAATAAAGAATTTTGTACATGTACCTCTGTGTGCTCAAACATTCTTTCTAAATCACAAATATCCACACCGATCATGTGTATCAGTAATGGTCCTAGCATGTGTTTAGCAGACAGTCTGCTGCAGGCCAAGCCATTGTTAGTGTGTGTGTGTGTCCATTTGTGTTTAAGCAAGCAAAGCGACTGCATCATATTGCACTGAAGAAGAAAGGATGCCTTTTCAAAGCCAACACAAACTCAGTATTACATGTGCATCTGTGTGTGTGTGTGTGTGTGTGTGTTTGTGTGAGGTAGAGAGCAGAGTAACGGTTTGATGGGGAGCGGATGAGGTCACGGCTCATGTCTCCTGCTTGCGTCATCAGCTGCACGATGTATTTCCTGCGAGTAGAGCTGCAGCTGATTCTCTTTTGTTAACACCACAAAAAGAAGAAAAGTGAAACACGCTTTGAGCCCATGTTTTGTTCAAGATCAGCAACAGATCCTTTCTGGTTAAACACATTCTGAGCACATTAGAGGAAATACATTTGACTTCCTTTTGTTCCTCTTTTTTTTCTCAATTTTTTTTGCAGTTTAACAAGATTACACCATGAGGCATTTTGCTTGACTTTTGCTTGACTTCATGACATCAGCAAAGCAGACGAGCACAGTTTGTTTTGTTTTTTTCTTTTCTTTCTTTCTCCCCTCCCCACACAGAGCTGTGACCACATGATCATCATCATCATCATCGTCCCATCCTCCTCTAGAATTACACATGTAATAATCTGGGTCAGCAACGGTGCCAACAGAAACATAAACTGCTAATCTAAAAACCCAGAATTTACATCTATGACGAATGTGTGGCGAAACACACGTCAATAAAAGAAAAAAAAAAGAAACTAGGGTGGTGGGTTTTATATAGCTATACCACTGTCGTTTTACTTTTTCTGGGTTTTTTTGTTGGTAGAAATTACATTTTTGGTCAATATAATTTGATAATTTCCAATTCTGACACACTTCACAGAACGCATAGTATAACGTCAAGATCATATCTACTGTTACTCTGATGTCTTTGCTGCATAACAATCCATTGGCATAAGCATAAAACAATTCTACATTGTATTTGCTGCACTTTATGTAAATAAATAAACAATGAGTTGCTTTATAAAGACTTCTGTTATTCAGAGTATTTCATTTTGAGAATATGTGAAAAGAATTTTCATCCATTAAACCAGAAAAACACCCAGTAAAATCTTCAAGGAGGGTTAGAGATTTACTGGCAGGCTGATTTCAGTGTGGGAGCACTGTGCAGAACATGTGTGTAATGCGCATAAATTATATTTTACTGTGCATGCATGTGTCACAGACGCTCAGGCAGACATAATTTGCGCCAGCACTGTGATGTGGAGGACATGAGGCCCAAGCAGGTTCCTGTGAGTGGCAGTAACAGCATCTCCTTACTCGAGCCTTCCCTATCTCGGACTTCATTGGCTCTGGCTCTGACGCAAATGCACCCCCTCCCCCCCAACTCCCCCCCCCCAATGCAACCACCGCCGCCGCTACAACCAGCCATCACCACCACCACAACCACCCTGTGCACTTCTTTCATCGAGTTTTTTTCTTTTGGGCGTTTCTTTCCCTTTGATTTATATGCTTTCTGCAGCTCCACTCACACAGCATTGGAAAGCTGCACCACCTGTCTGTTGTAAACGTGTTCTGTCCCAGCCGTGGTGATGAAAATCTGTTTTCCTTCTGATTTGCCACCATTATTAAACCTCTTTGCTTCTGAAATAACCACATTGTCAGCATCACAGAGAGCAAATAAGAACATTAGGGATCATGTCACAATATACAGCGCTTTCCAAAAGTATTCAGGCGAACTTTTCTATATTTTGTAATCTTTTTGGGTGTGCCTCTACCAACTATGTAAACCACTGCAATATAGATCATTTCTCAGTCAGATTTTATGCAAGGCAGTTATGAACATCACTTTTCATGTCTTGCCACAAATTTAGTTGGATTTAGGTCTGAACTTTGACAGGTCTATTGTAAACACATTAATATGCTTTTGTAGCTCTGGCTGTATGCTTAGAGCAGTTGTTTTTGTGGAGGGTGAATCTTTCCACCAGTCTTGTCTTTTACAGCCTCTAGCTTTGCCCATGACCAATAGTTTTTCAACCAGGAGATTACCTTCAGCTCCTGACAGTCACCATTGGTTGCTTGAAAGATTGATGCTCTCCTTATCCTGCTCCTCAGTTTTTATGGGTGTTCATGTCTTGATAGGTTTTCAGTCGTGCTAGGCTCTTTTCAACTAGCTGAACTGGATTTCATTCACAGGTATCACAGGTAAAGGGGGGTCATTAGAAATGTATGCTGAACTGCTTCAATTTAAACAATTTTTATTTAAATGCATGACATAAGCATTTGATATAATAGAAAAATAGAACGTAACATTTGGTACAGAAACCTTTATATACAATTACAGAGGTCAGATGTTTCTTGTAGCTGTAGGAGTTCAGACATTTTTGCCCCACTCCTCTGTACAGATCTTCACCAGATCTTTCAGGTTTCAGTGTCCCTGGCAACACAGAGTTTCAGGTCCATCCAACGATTTTCTATTGGGTCCCGGTCTGGAGACTGGTTAGGCCTTGAAATGTTTGTTGCAGTGCCACTACTTAGTTGCCCTGGCTGTGTGTTTCAGATTGTTGTCATGCTGGAAGACCTTCCCATGAACCAATCTTCAAAGCTTTTACTGAGGGAAACCCATTGTTGCCCAAAATCTCACAATACGTGGCCCCATCTATCCTTTCCTCAATATGGTGCAGTCATGGAGCCCTAGTCCAAAGAAGATTGACAGTCACTGTCAGTTTCTTCCATTATCTAATAGTTGCACCAGCAGTTGTTACATTCTCAACAGGCTGTTAGCCCGTTGTCCTGTAACCCATCCCATCCCAGCCCATTAACCAAAACCAAACTGAGAAACGTTTCATCACATCCCTTGTTTGTTCAGCATTTAACACAAAGCAGACTTTGCTTGTTATTACTGTTGCCAGTGAAAATTTTATATAACTAAAATACTTAAAATAGCATGAATAAAATAGCACCCTTTACACTGAAGCTACTAGCACAGATAGTCAGTAAAATCAATCAAACTCACTTCAGTTCTAGTGTGTCAGTTACAGAGTAACATGTCATCTTTGACTTACTGTTTCAATGCACACATTCAGGTATGAAAAATTTACAATTTCATTAATTTACCAGACTTTAGAGAACTTTAAATTCTAATCCGGTTCTGGCTGAAATGCCTGGCAAGACACTAAAACGGCTTTTATTGGAATTTTTAGAATTTGAGACATGTGCCAATGTTCACAGCACTGTAGTGCAAATAATGTGTATTTAGTACCAGACACTACACTAACCCCTGTTTGACAAGTTCAAGTATTAAATCACTTTGGAATAGTGTTGATCCATTTGAGTTGAAAGGCTAAAGCTTCATTGAAATGGTGCTACACAACACACCAAAAATCTGAAGCCAACTGCAGAACTGTGTTTCATGATTTGGGGAACCTACTGATATTAAGAACCAATTGCTAATCAAGCATTTAAAGGAGTCATAACCTAGTATTATCTTGGATACCCACGCTCTATTATAGTCTTTCAGGCCCTTCTAAAAATGAAAAGTTGAAAAAAGTAGAAAAACAAATAAACAGAGCTCCTCTGACCCTTAATTCTGGAGGCATTATTGTCTCGCGAGATCTGAGGCGATATTTTGGCTGTCGTGGACGGTCATTGTAATAATGCAAATGAGGGGCGCATTGATTGGTGGCATTCGAGGTCATTTGTTGTTTCCAAAGTAGCAGCCATTACCCGTGTTGTCCTCGAAGCTACTACTCCCGCTAACATACAATAGCCACATTAGCAGTTAGCTGCTGTTGGTTACACACAGAGCAATAAAAACACAGCCTTACTGTTTCAATTGCAGGCAAGTCTCGAATCAGAATTCAGTAATGGCGGCGCTCGACTAAATATGAGGGGGAGAGGAGCAGGGCGGGCTTCCTTCAGCATAGGTCTGCGATATCCATATATGGTATATCCTGCGCCGACTTGACGTCAAGTCGGCCAGAAATTTAACATTGTGTATTTGAGTGTGCGTGCACGTGGGCTGGTTGACGAACCCAAGGGTAAACAAACGCTTCAAACAAACGCTATCGGCTTCCCGGCCAGTGTATAATCGTTAGGCAATCATAACATAAATTTTTTCTCGTGGAAAAGTGAAAATTTGATTGATTGATTGATTGATTGACTGATAAAAGGAAATGTGCGGATGGATACAAGGATTTATACTCTCAAAAGGTGTAGCTGTCCATACTGTTTTATCATATAATTATAAAATAAGCAGCAAATCATTTTTTTTCATCAGTTTATTTGTTTACTCTAAACCATACTAAAGACATGGATGTATGCACTTGAAAATAGCTTTTTAGATTAATCACTTTTCAGAAGAAATGAAGCATCGTTTCAATGAACTGTAAGATTACCCACAATTTTGTTTGCATCTGTACATAGTGACATCAGAGCACACACTCATGTGGCTTCTTGTCCTGCTTCTGCTTTGCAGTGATGCAGATATGCACCTTTCTATAGCTTCCCACAAGACCGCATCAGCCTCCTGCAGGAATTAAATATGAACATGTTTAACAGAAAAAATATATACTGTTTATTTAAAAGTGCAATTTTTTATGTTGATAAGTACAGCTGCTGCTCCTCATCAATTTTACACAAAAATGTATCATTTATAACACTGACATACAGCATCTCTGTTTATGGAGTTTTTGGAGACGTGCTTTACTTGTTTGTGTTTCTTTTCACACCTTTCACACTTCCTGTTCAAGCCATGTCCTGACGTGAATAAAAATGCTATGTATTTATTCCAAAGAAAGCAGGTTATGACTCTTAATGTGACGACAAGCTCAGGTTTCAAAGTGGTGCATGTCAGTTAGAGAAACCATTTATGGGTTCCCTATCATCCTTATCCATATGAGCCTGTCTTTATGTCTGGAATGCATGCAGGAAGCTTCAGATTACATCAAATTTTAACCAACAATAAATTAAAGCTGTTGGCAATAAAACTGCCAAAAAGATTTTCAAGCTTTTTTCAACACTTAGCAAATTTATTACCTAAACAGGACAGATCGAATAATAATTTCAAATGTTTTGTAGAGCCTTGGTTATAGAATGTATTCTACTCTTTACCCTCTTAAATGCCTCGTTTCCACTGAGCGGTCCTGTCTACCTCGGTCCGGTCCCGTCCGCCTTTTTGTCTGTTTCCATTGTAAAAGCTGCCCATACAGCAGGCCCGAACCGGTACATTAATGGTCCCCCTTCAGTTGTAGGTCCACAGGATAATGGCTTGAATTGGTTAGGGCTGTCAGGAGTTGCAGTCTGGTGCATGGACCCAAACGCAGACGCCATAGAAAGGTGCAAGAATACCTATTAGGTGCTGTTGGTGAAGGAGGCGATGATGATGATGGAAGGACTGGAGAGACAGGACATTAGATGAGCAGGACGGGTAACAGCAGGACAACACATCATGGAAGTGTACGATAATGATTCGGCGCTTAGTGAGGGGTAGTAATGGGTTATGAAGGCAAAAGGTGAGAAGGATCAGGTGTGAATGATTGGAGAGACACAGGTGAGGACAGTGATGAGAAGATGGTGATTAGGGCAGCATGACAGGACCCCCCCCCTTTAAAGGCGGATTCCAGATGTCGTGAAGAAAAAAAAAGAAAGCACCTTTGCAAAGGGTGGGGGGAGGAGGCCCACGGAAGGAGGGCCCGAGTCTCTGTTGGTACGCCCCTGGAAGTATGGCGGACCATAGGCATATTTAAAGAATAGGCCGCGCATTGGCTGCTCTGAGGCAAGAAATGCGGCCGCCATCTTGGGCCGGTATTCCCATCCACAGACTTCCACCATAACAGCAGCAGTTATTACAAGATGCCTGAATACTGTGTGTCATACTCGTGTTCAAATCAGCAGACTGTGGAGAATAGGGCTCGGGGGGTAACTTTTCACAAGTAAGATTAACATTTTTTATTGTTTGTATTTTGTAAATATAATATTACTGTAGGCCTACCGTATTTATGTCCACCAGCGAAATCTTAGCTAGCTAACATTTAGTACGGTAAGAAGGCTCAGACTTTATAAATCGTATATTTTTAAACCACTGATTTAGATTACAACTGATACATAAAGGCTACTGTAGAAATAAATATTTTTTACTGGTATAAAATCTCTTATTCACCCATCCGACTGTTGAATAGATTGCAAACAAGCTTACTGATCATTTTAGCAGCTTTGCGTCTCCAACACAAATTCCTTCTCTCTTTTTTTTTTTTAAAGAAAGGTTCTAAGAAATCTGATAGAAGTAAATAGGAAAATATGAATAAAATGGGAAGATAGAAATAGTAATAGTATTGAAGAATGTCATTTATATATATATATATATATATATATATATATATATAATATGAATATAGATATATATAATCTTTATATTATATATTATCTATATTATACATGTGTATATTACTCATTAATTATATTGTTTATATTATTAAAATGGGTGAGTAGTACTTTCTGCTTCTCTATCTTATAGCATTGTGTGTTTTGCATACATTTCATGAGTAAATCTGAATATTCTATTACTCTTAAGCCAATGAATATAGAAACAAGCCGAACCATCTGTCCTGTATCATAGCAAAATGTTTGCAGTTAGCTGACAAAAAAACAGCATGAAAATCAATTTAGTGTTTAGCCAGTTATGATTTAATAAACGTGCTGACGCTTTATTGGGTCTGCCAAACAGATTACAAAGTGAAGCGGGGGATACCGGCCCAAGATGGCGGCCCCACGGCTAATCAGCGCCAATGGACAGTAGCGGTCAATGCGGTGTCTATTCTATTTTATATATGTCTATGTGGCGGACGGCCAGGTGGGCGGCCCCTGGGGACCTGGAGGTCTGGTGGACGGCCAGGACGGTGGCCCCTGGAGGTCTGGCGGACAGCAAAGACTATTTGCTGCGATTAAGAGTTCGTACTCTAATGCTGCCCTTTTGTCTTGATTTGCTTCCATTTCACAGCAACACATTGAGCCCTTCTGTATCAGTTTAGATTTCTTTAAAATAGGTACACCATATTGCCAAAACTATTTGCTCACCCTTCCAAATCATTGAATTTGTGTTCCAGTCACTTCAAATGCCACTAGGGTATAAAAGTCTGTAACTCAGTGAATACTGATAGGATGTTACTTGTGCAATAGGTCCGGTCACGAAATCTCGTCGCTACTAAATATTCCAGAGTCAATGTTAGTGGTGATATAATGAATGAGGAATGACAACTCTGCCATGAAATAGTAACAGTGTGGTGTAAGAGGATGCTGAGACACATGGTGTTCAGATATCGCCAACTTTCTGCAGAGTCCAAGGCTACATTCCTTCAAGCTTCACGTGGTCTTCAGATTAGCTCAGGGATAGTGGGCAGAGATGTTTGTAGAATGGGGTTTCATGGCTGTTTTAATAAAAATATCTGCTTCAGCATACCAAGGCATTTTTGATTTCATGCTTCTCCTTTGGGGAACAGTTCAAGGATGGCATACCCAGGCTCTTCGTCCAACATCAATGTCTGACTTCACAAATTGGTTTCTGGAACAATGGTCAAAAATTCCTGTAAACACACTCCTTATGGAAAGCATTCACAGGAGAGATTAGGCTGACATAGATGCAAAGAGGTAGTATCCTTGTATGGAATATTTGGTGAAATACAATATTTCAAGTGTCATGAATTCACCCTCTGCATGTTGATGCCATATTCAACAGTTATCTTTTTCCTTAATGTCAGTACACAATTTTTATTGGCTGAGATGCTAAAGCTCATTGAGCTTGGTGGGCATGATGTAAAGTTAGAGAAAGAAAAGTAAAGAAAAATAATTTGAGTTAATCATAATCGATACTATCACAATTTTAGGCATTAGTATCCATCCATCCGTTGTCTGTACCTGTCCATCCTATGCATGGTTGCGGGGGAGGTGGTGTCTACTCCAGCGGTCTTGGGGCAAGAGGCGAGGTACACCCTGGACAAGTCACCAGTACATTGCAGGGCAACACAGAAACATACAGGACAAACAACCATGGATGCACACACTCATACCTAAGGGCAATTTTAGATTTGAACCTTACCCCTCCTTTCCACCGGACGCGTAAGCAGCGCGTTACAGGAGCAGCACGTCATACGCAGCTGATAGCCACCACTGTAGTCAATAGAACCCTTTCCACCGGAGGCGAAAGCGGCACGAGTCTGCCGCGTCTGAGGAGCGACATGTCGCAGCACTTTTCTAAATATACGCGGTAGTCCGATTTTCTTCGCGGCACGCCTCTGAAACACGTAAATTTCTACATTTTGGATAGGGGAGATAGGATATAACGGCTCGGCATCCGGAAATTTTCAAAACAAAAGAAACGTGCAGCTCTGCGGTTGCTTTACTTAAAAAAAGATCACTACCTGTGCGGCCCGGTGAGAAGTTAGTACCTCGCAGGAGGGTCTCATTTGTGTGTCATCACACAAATGAGCGATTTTGGATATTCCGTGACATAAACTTATTGGCGAATATAAAACGGACATAAAATAAAACACAGATCTTTTGGAGCCATGTTGTTGTCTTTTCCTGGTTATTGTTGTCAGACGTTTATATATGTCTATGGATGTTGTGTTTACTGAAGAAACCACGCGTGATTTTACTAATCTTGCGTGATTTCGTGCTCTCTCTGTCACAGCTGCTTTCCTGCTGCTATGCGCCTCATACGCACCCGGTGGAAAGGGCCAAGCAGCAGAATATGCAAGTGAAACGTACTGCTCCTGTAACGTGCCGCTTACGCATCCGGTGGAAAGGAGCGGTTAGCCTTCTTGCTGCAAGGCAACAGTGCTACCAACTGCGCCACTGTGCAGCCCATTACATTAGTATCACAATTATGTATTTTCCTGATAATGAAAATTCCTATATTAAACCCTATAGATTAAGAATGGGACTTCAATCAAGTTTACATGTCTGTCAAGTGAGATGAGAAAATACTTTTAGCAACAAAGGATATTTTACAGAGATACATAATCACAAAAATGCTTAAATGACATATATAATCTCATTTAGTTGTCAGCTATTTTCTGAAGGTTATATATTACATCCTGCTTCTGTTGATCGTGGTTCTGATTCTTATTTGGCCCTGTTGACTTTAAGCAAAGTCCAATTATGACCACTGTTTGACCCAAGCTGCTGTTGATATTATCTATTGGAGTCACATAACCAGACTTACATGCAGCAGACTATGAGTATATTAAAAAAAAATACTTTAAACCATTTGTTTATCAAATGAGGTAGGAAATATAGATTGATCCAATGTTTGGACAAAGCATCCCACTGGTAGATGCTGTACCCAAAAAGATGTGAGAAAGAAACTGTGAGTGTGAAATGGTGACTTAAGAAATATTACATTACTGCAGCGAAAACAGCTACTTCTGAACTAATGGATTTCTTAAATGTTATTCTTTTTATAAAACCCAAAACTGCAGCAAGCCTTTGTTGGTCATATACACAAAATGAAATAGTCAAGCCCTAAAACACGGACAAAAGCAAGGAGCCGTGATACTTTACATTTTCAAAAGAAATCCTTAATGTGACATGAGTATGTCTCTGCTAATCAAAGCTTGTGTGCAGTATCGATGTGTACATTTGGTGTGTTCATAGCTGTGTGCTCCACCATACCAGTTCCTTGTACACCCCCCCCCCCCCCCCCCCACACACACACACACATTCACACTTGCATAGATTTGACTCTTTATTCTCAGCTGCTGACTCAGAAGTGCATCAGTTTAGACCCCCAATTTCACCTCGTCAGAGCGGCCAACAACAACAAAGGTGCAACTTTCTGCTGTAATCAGGCATACGGGGCTTATGTTGTCTCACTCCACCTCAAGTTAACACCTCACCTTATTTGTGACGATGCAGTGCTATCTCTAACAGTTTTGTAGCTTTATATTATACGTAAATGTTTAATATCAAACATTTTTACCTCGACTAATTCTATTATCAGAAAAATATAATCTCACCCTATGTGAAATGAGACATTTTGATCCACCTATTTGTTTAAGAGCTGTTCTCTTCAGTTTAAGGCTATACCTGAGCATCTAAATTTAATTACAGACTTTGACTAGGCTACTCCAAAAGTTAAAATTTTATCAGTCCTTTAAATAATAGGTTGGCTACTGTGCTTCCGACCTTTGTCTGCGCAACTGTGCTTGAGCTTTAGGTCATGAAGTGATGGCTGGATGTTCTCCTTCAGGATTCTAGGATTTCTTGCTGCTCTTTACTGTGGCAAATGTAGCTTACAGTACTTTGGAGGTCTCTCTTAATTCTCCTGGCTTCCTGGATGATTTGTCGCTGCTCTCCTAGAGTAATCTTGAGCGGCTGGTCACTCCTGGGAAAGTTCACCACTCTTTCGTATTTTCTCCATTTGTAGATTGAGTGGGGTTAAAAAGTATTTAGTTAGCCAACCAATTGTGCAAGTTCTCCCACTTAAAAAGATGAGAGAGGCTTGTAATTTTTCATCATAGGTATACCTCAACTATGAGAGACAAAATTAGGAAAAAAATCCAGAAAATCACATGGTGTGATTTTTAAAGAATTTATTTTCAAATTATGGTGGAAAATAAGTATTTGGTCAATAACAAAAGTTAATCTCAATACTTTGTTATATACTCTTTGTTGCCATAACAGAGGTCAAACATTTTCTGTAAGTCTTCACAAGGTTTTTACACACTGTTGCTGGTATTTTTGTCCCATTCCTTCTTGCAGATCGCTGAGCAACACGGACTTTCAACTCCCTCCAAATATTTTCTATGGGAATGAGTTCTGGAGACTGGCTAGGCCACTCCAGGACCTTGAAATGCTTCATATGAAGCCGCTCCTTCGTTACCTGGGCGGTGTGTTTGGGATCATTGTCATGCTGAAAGACCCAGGCATATCTTCAATGCCATTGCTGATGGAAGGAGGTTTTCACTCAAAATCTCACAATACATGGCCCCATTCATTCTTTCCTTTACATGGATCAGTCCTCCTGGTCCCTTTCCAGAAAAACAGCCGTAAAGCATAATGTTTTCACCACCATGCTTCACAGTAGGTATGGTGTTCTTTGGATGGAACTCAGCATTATTTCTCCTCCAAACACAAGAAGAGTTTTTACCAAAAAGTTCTATTTTGGTTTCATCTGACCATATGACATTCTCCCAATCCTCTTCTGGATCATCCAAATGCTCTCTAGCAAACTTCAGACAGGCCTGGACATGTACTGGCTTAAGCAGGGGGACACGTCTGGTACTGCAGGATTTGAGTCCCTGGCGGCGTAGTGTGTTACTGCCTTTGTAGCCTTTGTTATTTTGGTCCCAGCTCTCTGCAGGTCATTCACTGCGTCCCCCCGTCTGGTTCTGGGATGTTTGCTCACCGTTCTTATGATCATTTTGACCCCATGGGGTGAGATCTTGTGTGGAGCCCCAGATAAAGGGAGATTATCAGTGGTCTTGGATGTCTTCCATTTTCTAATAATTGCTCCCACAGTTGATTTCTTCACACCAAGCTGCTTACCTATGCCAGATTCAGTCTTCCCAGCCTGGTGCAGGTCTAGAAAGTTGTTTCTGGTGTCCTTTGACAGCTCTTTGGTCTTGGCCATAGTGGAGTTTAGAGTGTGACTGTTTGAGGTTGTGGACAGATGTCTTTATACTGATAAATTGAAACAGGTGCCATTAATACAGATAACGAGTAGATGACAAAGGAGCCTCTTACAGAAGAAGTTACAGATTTGTGAGAGCCAGAAATCTTGCTTGTTTGTAGGTAACCAGATATCTATTTTACACCATAATTAGCAAATAAATACTTAAAAAAATCAAGCCATGTGATTTTCTGGATTTATTTTCTCATTTTGTCTCTCATAATTGAGGTATACCTATGATGAAAATTACAGGCCTCTCTCATCTTTTTAAGTGGGAGAACTTGCACAATTGGTGGCTGACTAAATACCTTTTTATCCCACTGTAAATGCTCTCCATGTGGTTTACTTGAGTTTAAGAGTCCTAGAAATTACCCTAACACTTTCATGATTGATCACTGTCAAAAACGTTGTTTCTCATCTATTATGTGGACTGAGATATTTTAGCCTACTTTGTGTCACAGACAGATTCTATTTAGATGATGTGTTTTTATTTTACATTAGATGCCTGACAGTAATCAGGCCTTGGTGAAGCTAAATAAATGCAGGTTTTGTGATTAATAGGATAATTTAAGAGGGGTACAATTATTTGTACATTTCCCTTGGCCCTGCAGTTTCTCTTCCTCGGTCCTTCCACATTCTCTGTTGGTGGTCTAAATTGGCCTCAGAGTTAAATGTAAGCATCTATGGTTATCTGAAAATGTGTGCGCCCTCTGATGCCCTGATGTCATGTCCAGAGTATGCTCTTTCCTCGAACTGGAAACAGAAAAGATAAGTACACAGAATAACTAATTAGGGTGATAACATGATTTGACATACAGCGCCTTGTAAAACGATCACATCCCTTGAACTTGTTTCAGATTTTTATTATGCACTGCTTAATGTTGGTCTGTCATGGAAAATCAAATTAAAATGCATTGTGTTATAATAAAGGTTCAGTTGGGAATGTACATGATTATTGGAGTACTCAGCTGCTCCCTTTTTTTTATCGTTCCACTCATTGATTTAACTTTTGGAGCTAATGGCTACAAAGTGGGAAAAACTATTTAACAATACACCAGTGGCCAGTTGGTCATGTTTGGTAAAGATTAAATGGCAGAAACAATGGGGATAGCAGTAAAGGAACTACCAAGTTGATGTGCTCTGAACATCTGAGTTCAGCTGCAACAACAAAAACCTTACTGATCATGATAATAAACTAATAGACGAAGAGCTACTTGGAGTGGAAAATGTTTATAAACCCATGGGAAGATACACAAATATATATACCTACAGTAAGTATATAAAGTAAGTACATTTGTAATGTCAGCATAATGCTGCCACCACAATGTCTCGCTGTGGGGATGGCGGTTTCAGACTAATGTGTAGAGTTAGTTTGCCACTCATAGCAGTTTGCATGAAGGATAAAACAGTTTAATTTTGGTCTCATCTGACCAGAGCACCCTCTTCACTATATTTACTATGGTGCAGAACAGAATGGTTTGTAGAAATTTGTATGCATTCAAGTAAGGTTTTATCAATAATGTCACAATTTTCTTGAGGAAAAGTCAGTTCCATCCCCCTCATTCTCTTATTTTGGTTGTGGATGCCATTTTCTGTGAGAATTTAACAGTGGCAATGAGCTGATTTAGCTAACAACCTTCAAATTAATCATAGAAATACTCCAGAGTGCAGAGAGCACAAAACCAGTTGGCAGACAGTCCTAACAAGTGTGAATGAATGAGGTGAGATGTTGGCTGCACTTTCTGAGGTTTTTTCTAAACATTTCAGCAGCTTGAAGACAAGATTTTATGTTTGTTCATCTGTTCTCGAGTGAGGTCTTTACAGATGGGATATAAACCATAGAATGGCTTTAACCTATAGCTATAACCAGGCAGCCACAGCTAAATGGCAAAAAGACTCAAATATGATCTTTTTCCAGGTATTTAGCATTGACATATAATTTTCTATCCTAAATAATTTAAATAGCAGTTTTTCATATTATTTCTTTAAAATGTCTCTCTTCAATTGATAACTTACCACAATTAAAAGCCCCCATGATATTGCAGAAAGTTACCACAAAGCTTTAGACCATTCTCCACTGTAACCTCACTGCTCCGTCTATGAACTGTAGACGTAAATTTGAGTCAGAGCAGCTGGGAGCATTGTTGCTTTTTTCCATATCCAAGCCAGACTTCTGATCTTTGCCAGACTTCGGAATGAACGATTTTAATACCTTTAAAAAAGGTGCCTGGAATAAAAAGCACCCAGTGTTTTAGATTGAAATGTGTCTCGTGAAAACAAACAAGAAAATATAATTATTCTCTTTTTTAATTCAAGACCCATTAAGCAATTAAGAAAAAATAAATAAATTCACACATAACATTGTCCACTAGATTGAATTTGCCCTTTTTTAAATGTACATTTCTTTTTCTTAGGCAAGGCAACAAATACTATCTGGCTTCTGAAACTACTGTGCACCTGTTCCAAGCTTTAAAAACATGAGAGGAATGAAAACAAAGAGACTATTGGACATGGTGTACTAATGATGTCTCAAAAGAAGAAAAAAAAAACAGAACAAGTTTCATAATATTAAGTGACAAACAAAGATGTTATCTTCTCCCTGGGGAACGAGGACGTCTGAGAGAGAAACAAATCTTACCTCTGGGTACGTCTAACATACTATAGTCTGACAGCAGTTATTCAAAACGGCAGTGATTAAGACGGCACGGGGCAGGTAAATGGTGTGCTGTGATTTGTATTTATATTAACCTAAATTATGCACCTATTTCACATTTGTCCTAATGGATCAAAGCGCAGTGACGTCCATTGACGTCACATTTGAGATGAGCCGCATTGCAGTTGCATACAAATTTGTGCACGGCAGGCTTTGTGTAAATGTGGACCCTTCTTTTTTTTTCATCATGGCGTTCTCCTACGTACGTGTATAAGAGTAAACAGAGGCGGTTATATGCTCTTTGGCTGTTGAGCTAGTTGCAAGCCAAGCTGTGAAGATGTGCATAACTCCCTCAACCCCCCAGGGACCCTGTATTTTCATGGGCCTGCCTCTGACGTCAATGCTCCGGCTGTCCTGTGGATTGTCAGAACAGACTATTCAGTTGGGGGGAGGGGACTGGAAGTCTCTGTGGTGTGTCTGCTGCATGTGATGTGTGTGTGCGTGCATGGGTGTGTGTGAGTGCGTGTGTCTTCGTGTCTGCGTGTGTCTACGTAGATCTAAGTATGCTCCTGTATGTGTGTGTGCTCATATGTGCATGTGATCTGTAAATGTTTTATCTAGTGTGTATCTGTGCAAAGAGCCTGTATAGTGCCTGGCATCTGAAATGGGTTTAAGTGGATGAGGTCTAACGTGGGATGTATTGAGTGGCAAGCATGCACACATGTCTGAAGTTGTACAGCCTCTTTGTGTTTGCAAAAGCGGTCAAGAGTGGGGAACAGTTAAGCATGGTGGCCGACCCCTTGCCCAGCAGTCAGCTGTTGATTGGGCTGAAGTATAAACACAAACAGAACCGTCTCACATGAGTAGGGATGAGATTATGGTTGATCTTTTTAGCATATAGCGCATCATGAACAGATGGATCCTGACTTTAGTGCAAGGAAACTGTATCAGAAACTGTTCTTTTGTTTTTGGCTAAAAAAGGTTTTGTGCAGCAAATTTTACCATCCATATCCATTTTCAGATGTATCTTCGTCTGTTGAACATTTTTCTTTGCTTTCTTCCTAATTCAAAAGAGGAACATTTATCATCCTAACAGCTGTGGTAGACCAAAATGCAGAGTGTAAAATTTTGAAGCGACTTCAACTTTAAGCAGATTGCCTTGGAAAATTAATCATACTACTTGACTGACTTTGTAATGACAACTACAAACTTCAGTGTGTTTTAGTTGGATTTTATATGATAGACAACACAAACCTAGGCCTTCAGAGAACAGCCCTATCCATACTGAGGTGTGTACTCCATTGACTAATTAGGTGATTACTGGAGGCAACTAACTGTACTAGGTTTTATTTAGGGGTATCAGAGTAAGGTTTTCCTGGATTCCACTGAAGTGAGATTTGGGGATTTGATGAGACAAAATGTGAAAAAGTTTAAAGGGTATCAATACTTTAGCAAGACTGTGATTTACTTTGCAATCTTGAAACAAGTGCTGATATTTTTCCTTTAACGGCAGAAACTGATCAAATGTGTGTGTGTGTTTTTAACACTTCTAGCATTTGAGGATATCTTTTAAAAATTCCAAACATCCATCCATCCATCCATCCATTTTCTTCCGCTTATCCGGGGTCGGGTCGCGGGGGCAGCAGCCTAAGCAAAGAGACCCAGACTTCCCTCTCCCCAGCCACTTGTTCCAGCTCCTCGGGAGGAACCCCAAGGCGCTCCCAGGCCAGCCGAGAAACATAGTCCCTCCAGCGTGTCCTGGGCCTTCCCCTGGGCCTCCTCCCGGTGAGACGTGCCTGAAACACCTCACCAGGGAGGCGTCCAGGAGGCATCCTGACCAGATGCCCGAGCCACCTCAACTGACTCCTCTCGATGTGGAGAAGCAGCGGCTCTACTCTGAGCCCCCTCCGGATGACTGAGCTTCTCACCCTATCTCTAAGGGAGAGCCCAGACACTCTGCTGAGGAAACTCATTTCAGCCGCTTGTATCCGTGATCTCGTTCTTTCGGTCACCACCCAGAGTTCGTGACCATAGATGAGGGTAGGAACGTAGATCGACCGGTAAATCGAGAGCTTCGCCTTTTGGCTCAGCTCTCTCTTCACCACGACAGACCGGTAGAGCGCCCGCATAACTGCAGATGCCCCACCAATCCGTCTATTGATCTCCCGCTCCATTTTTCCCTCACTCGTGAACAAGACCCCCAGATACTTAAACTCCTCCACTTGGGGAAGGACCCCATCCCCGACCCGGAGGAGGCACCCCACCCTTTTCCGGCTCAAGACCATGGCCTCGGATTTGGAGGTGCTGATTCTCATCCCAGCCGCTTCACACTCGGCTGCGAACAGCTCCAGCGAAAGCTGTAGATCACGCTCCGATGAAGCCAACAGGACCACATCATCTGCAAAAAGCAGAGACCCGATCCTGAGGCCACCAAAACGGATCCCCTCAATGCCTTGGCTGCGCCTAGAGATCCTGTCCATAAAAGTTAGGAACAGGATCGGTGACAAAGGGCAACCTTGGCGGAGTCCAACTCTCACTGGAAACAAGCCCGACTTACTGCCGGCAATGCGAACCAAACTCTGGCACCGGTCATACAGGGACCTAACAGCCCGTATCAAGGGGCCCGGTACCCCATACTCCCGGAGCACCCCCCACAGGGCCCCCCGAGGGACACGGTCGAACGCCTTCTCCAAGTCCACAAAACACATGTAGACCGGTTGGGCGAACTCCCACGCACCCTCCAGGACCCTGCTGAGGGTGTAGAGCTGGTCCAGTGTTCCACGGCCAGGACGAAAACCGCATTGTTCCTCCTGGATCCGAGGTTCGACTATCCGTCGGACCCTCCTCTCCAGAACCCCTGAATAGACCTTACCAGGGAGGCTCAGAAGTGTGATCCCCCTGTAGTTGGAACACACCCTGTGGTCCCCCTTTTTAAACATTTGGAACAAAATTTAAAAAATGTAGCTGTTAAATGTGACATGATTTTTTCTACATATGTTCCCGCCATTTATTTATTTATTTTCTTTTTTCTTGTGTTTTGTGAGATACCCGTTGAATGCCAATAATGTTTCATTTAGGTAAAAGTTCGAATAAGTCAAATAATAAATGTGACTATTAGTTCATATTTATACTTCAACCTAAAAAATTTTTTCATCCTGTACATTTTTATCAATAGTGAAATGTGGAATTTAATAGGCTCAACATTAATCTGTGCTGTGTCATATCTGATACAGTTGAATTGTATTGGTAAACCAACTATTCAGCTACCAACGGAGATTACACTCTAGCAGCAAACACATTGTAGCTAATTTAATTCAGAATAGCTTGTGTAATTAGAAGCCAAACATCTGTCAAATAAGGATTTCTAAGTCATTCTGTTGCTCGTCTCTCTTTTTAAATCAAATGAATAGAAAGATGTTCTCCTCTGCCCTAATTAATTAAATAACCTCTCCTTTCTGTTATGTGCAAAAACCTACACTAATCTCACCATTTTACACATTTCCTGATCCTGGATCTTTTGTTAATTTGTCAAACACAGTGTTTCAGGTACATTTTATAGCAAAGTGTTACAATATATTGAATAACAAATATCATTGCAATATCAATGTCTGCAATACTGCAATTGCAATAGATTGGTCAGACAGTTTTTGGTTGTTAAATTATATTTCAAGAACCTTCGATTCATATTCTGCGTACCAATGATAAATTTAACTGGTTGGAGGGACTCTTGAAATGATGGAAGAGAAATAAAAACAAGTCAGGAAAATGTGGTTCATATCAGCAATATTACTGTGATAACATGTTTTCCTACTTCCTTTATCATGGCACATGGAAACATCTTAACACAGCAGAGTTATCGGTGTGCTGCGGCAGGTCAAACTGGTCAGGTTCTTCCTGTTATGCAACGTCTCCTCAAGCGTAAAAGTGGTAGTTTGGTCCCTCTGGAGAGCTGCAGATCAGTGGGGGGTGAATCAGACACAGGATTGACACAGCATCTTCATCTTCATTCTTCTCACATAATCTCATAAATGTGCATTAGTAGACTTTGGAGCACATGTTGGAAAGTATTTGTTTTTAAATGGTAAAGTATTATTTGTGCATAACCTACAACACATTCTACATGTGTCAAACGTTGTTACAGATCTGTAAAACCTCTGCATTTATTGGCACTGAAGAAAAAGACTTAAAATAAATGTATTTATTTATGTAGCATAGTACCAAAAAACTGACTAAAAGCCATTCATTCGGAATAAAAAAATAAAAAAATAAATTCAGGATAATTATTCATGCAGATAAAAATATTACTTGAAACAAAATAACTTGATCTACAATTATTGGCACAATTTGTATAAAACAAATATCATTTCTACTTTTATTTATTTTTTATTTTGAAAACTCAAAATCCAGTTTGATAAAAGAAAGTTTTTTTTTACAAAATCTCCCATGCCATACGTATTTTCCCCTCAAAAAATCCTTTAAATTAAATATCACTCATGCATTTTTTCTAATTTATTTATTACTGTTTTAGGTAGATCAGAGTGTTGATGAAGTTTAAATTAGTAATCCATAATTTCCTGTTTCCCTAGGATATGCCCATAAGAAATATCAACAGAAGTCAGTTTCTCTTAGCTGCTCTTTATAATGGGAAAGACAAGAGAACATGCCTTTCAAGTAAGGCAGATGTTTGTTGAAAAATGGCTACACAAAAAAGCTACTAACCAAAACTGTCCCATATCTAGAGTCAGAGCACTAATTTGCTATAATATAATACTTTAAAGCAACAACAAAAATAAAGCTGGTGAAGTAAAAAAAAGTTTCTTAACGGCTCAATTTTGAGAATTGTAGCAAAGACTATATAACAATTTATTTTAATGCTTCTGTACACAGCTGTACCAGAGGTGCCAATATTTGTGGAGAAAGTTGTATTTGACTTGCAAAACAGTCCACAAACAAAATCCTTACAACAGTTCACAGAACTTCTTCACATGTTATGAAATTACTATTACAGCGTTATAACATAAAAAACTGTTGTTAGATCATAGCACATGTCTGGTTTTTGCAGATCGGAAGAAAAGGCAACATCCCTGTTAAGAAATGACTTCAGTTGCTGTTTGTTCTTTTAGGGGTTTCTTCTAATTGGAATAAAATGGTGGAAAAAGTGTCTGCGTTTGTCAGAGAGAATCCATTATGTTGTGTATGACCTCTAAATGGGCCAGCTGCTCATAAGTGTAGGAATGTCCATGATTGATAGTGCACTTGCTGACGTAGCCCGTCGCAGCTCCCACACCTCTCTCTCCCTCTGTGTCTCGATATGATCAGTATGTGAGGCTGCAGCCGTGAGGGAGTCTGACACGCTTTACGCTGTATCATGTTGCAGAGTCAAAGCCATTCAGCTGCTCTGAGTGCTGATAGCATGAGCGCACATCTGCAAAGGTTGCACAGATAGGAAGCTCACTTCATTTGGGGGCCTGATGTTGTGGCCTTGTCTCAACAGCTCTAACTGAAAGACATTATCCTTTAAAGCTAATTTCATTTGCATTTATACTGACAGTAGTTGATCACGTAATCTGAACCTCCAATCCTGCAGTTCCTATGAGTTTATCAGTTAGTTTATCACTTTAAAATGGGCTCTGTGGGCTTACTGTAAAGTGGTGCTGCCACAGGCAACAAAAGGCAAACACAAAGGTAACACATTATACCACAGGATACTTCCATCTTCTTACAAATAATGGGATTTTTACATTTTTGACGTTAGCATGAACGTCATTGTTAAGTGTTTTTCTTGGTAGACCACAAAGCCCTATTATGGAGGTTAGAGGGAGGATTGATTAATCTGCAAACACCAAAACTTTTAACAATAAAATGCATTGTACCTTTCAAAACTATTTGCACCTCAAAACTTGAATCTATTTCATAAGGATTTTGTGTGACAGACCAACATGAAGGAGTACATAATAAGAAAGTAAAAGGAAACTTTTATATTAATTTTTTTAACAAATAAAAATCTAAAAAGTGTGGCATAACATTTGTATTAAGCCCCCCTAAGCAAAATTTTTTTAGAACCATTTCTCGCAGCATAAAACGCTGTATCTCTTTTGCTACATGTTACTACCAGCCTCCCTCATCCAGAGACAAGGCATTTGTACCCATTCTTCTCTTCGAAATACCTCAGGCTCAGTCAAGTTGTCAAGTCAAGTTGTATGGAGAATATCTGTCAAGATCTTCTTGTTGTGGTGGTCGTAATATATTATATTTACATCTTTCATCGACCAAATCTCAATGAAGCACTGGACTTCTTCCCGACTCCACGTTTGACCATGATTCATTGTTGGCGCTAATGCTAACAAGTTACAACACAGAAACGGTGCCTCCCACAGTGCGAAGCGCAGCGCACTACGGATGCCTAGATAGAACAAAAAAGGGCTTTTATCAGGAAGTTGGACTGAACCGAGGCTGGTTCATATTCACACCTGAAGTGAATCGCACCAGAGTCCGTTTGGAAGCGGACCGAGACCACCTCAAAATGTGGGTCTCGGTATGGTTCGTTAGTTAGTTAGTCACACCAGCTCAATCGAACCGTACCAGCAAACGAACCGTACTTGAGCTTGTTTTAATCGAACCAAATGCTGCAGGTGTGAAAGCACCCTTAGTTATGTTTTGATCTGATTTGACCTGAGCACCTTCTACCACATGTTTGCTGTGTCTCCTACAGGGTTTGCTGCAACCTAAATATGCAACTTTGTTCTTCTTTTTGGTTCATTCTTTTTGTTTGCATAATATTTAACACCAACAATTCACAACAAATCCAGAGGGAACTAAACAAAATGTGCAATAATCTCACCACCTCTAAGTAAAAAAAAAAGGCAATAAATTCAAATTAACACTTTGAGTGAAATAGATTAAGTTAACCATACAACTACAAAAACAAAAAGTAAAAAAACAATAAATATATCAACCTAGTTATAAACTTGCAAAATTAACAAAACAGCAACAAAAAACTAAAAAAGACTAAACCTTAAAATATAGACCACTGTCAAAGCTATCTTCAATTTGAACTTCAATTGTGGCAAATAAAAACTTGACTACATTTAGTATTACAATATAGAAGGTGCAGCTCATCTACCTGTCTTGTATTATGATTGTGTAGTTTACCATTTGTCTTACATAACGTTTTACAAGGACCAAAAGATAAGGTCAGCCAGTAGTTCATTTTATAAATACAAACACCCTAGATTTTTGTTTATATTAAAAATTGCTAGATCTTAATTTTTTTTAAAATTTGAGCTGAATGATCAAACCAATAGCTAAATCTGATTATTCTACAAAATCTCTTTCACAAAACAAATAGCCTATGAATATAGGAAGGATATGATGCTCCTCATTAAGTATTAGTGTTTACAAAAACTTTGAAGTGTCTCCGGCAGGACATTTCCGAAACACGGACAATATACTTTCATTCTACAAATTCACATTTATTTAATAGACCTTTGACATCTGCATATTTCTTACTGTACTTTAAAAATGTTAGATAGGACTTTTATAGATACAGAAAAGATACAAGTGTGATCTCATACCACTTTTATTACCAATACCTTACATCACACTACAGAAAAAAAAGGTAAGAAGTTACCATAAAGTGTTACTCAAAAGAGACACTTGGGTAATGAGTACGGTAACCCTCCAACTCCCTACTGTTGATTTCAAAGTTCATCGAAACTCTCATAGCCTACATCATCATCAGATTCATTACTGCCTGATATTTTACTTTCCTCTTCAGAAGCTGTAACCATAACAGCAGCAGCTGAAACCTCTACAGCTCTAGACTCCACATCTTGCTCAACTTCTATTTCTTTTTCAAGTTCTTCTGTGCTCACTTCCTCATTCTTACTACCTGTCTTTCTCTTGTAGTTTGGTTTTCTACGTCTTCTAATCCGAAGTACCAGCATTGATAATGACAGTGTGATCTTTCGGTTGAGGTTGTGGTTAGGGGCCGGGGCGGTTTGTAAGTTAGTAAGTAAGTAAAGTTTATTTATAAAGCGTCTTTTACAGACACAAAAGTCACAAAGCACTGAACACCATAAATCACAATGAAATTATACAGAGACATATTGAAAACCAGCATAAGAAGCACAATAAGATCATGAAAAAAGAGCCTGGGTTGTTCTTTAAAAACCTCCACAGAGTCAGCAAAGCGAAGCTGCAGAGGCAAGCTGCTCCAAAGTTTAGGAGCCACAGACTGAAAGGCCCCGTCACCCTTAGGTTTTAGGCAAGCCCAATGAACAACCAGAAGGTTCTGAGTTTGGGATCGAAGGCCACAAGCAGGCCAGTGTTTTGTCAAAAGCTGACACAAGTAGTCAGGACTTTAAAGGAAGTCTACAGCCAGTGAAGCGAATATAGAACCTAAAGCCAGTGAGGGGAATATTGAACCAGGGTGATGTGAGCCTGTTTGGAAGTATTGGTGAGAGGTCAGGCTGCTGCGTTTTGAATTACTTGCAGACACAAAACTGAGGAGATGTACAGACTGGTGAAAAGGACGTTACAATGGTCCAATGTGATGACACAAAAACATGAACAATTATCTCCAGATTAGTTCTGGAGACCATGTGTCGTATTTTGGAGATGTTTTTTTTTTAAGTGAAAGAAACATGAATGGGAAATAGCTCTAACATTTGCGTCAAAACCTAATGGGAAGTCAAATGTAACTTCTAGATTTCTTACTTTGGAGTTGGCTACTGGGCAAAAGGTGGCAACTGTTTGATGGATTTTTGATTGCAGGTGACTAGGAGCTATTATCAAGGTCTCTGTCGTATTTGTGGAGAGCCAATCACTGATCCGACACAAACACTGGAGAAGGGTGGAAAGCCTATCCAGCTGGTGTGGCTTAATAGATGAATACAGTTGAATATCATCTGCATAGATATAAGAAATACCAGAAAGAGACTGAATAATGCTAGCAACTGGAATAATGTAAAAAGAAAATAATAACAGGCCCAGAACTGACTCTTGTCCAGCCCCACAGGTTAGAGGAGCTGAGTCTGAGCAGAACATGTCTATCCTGATGCAGAATTTCCTGTTAGATATATCAGAAAATAACCAGTCCAATGCAGAGCCAGGATTGCCAGCCAGAACCTTTTGCCTATTTAACAATATTCTATGGTCAACTGTATCGAAGGTGGCGCTGAGATCCAGTAGAACCAACACAGAACATTTTCCCTCATTAGCAGCTATTAACAGGTAAATGTGAACTTTGAGTAAAGCAGTCTCAGTAGAGGGCTGCTTTAGAAAACCAGATTGAGGGGCTGTTTACACGACAACGTTGCCGTTTTTGTTTGAATACGCGGGTGAAAACGCACTGCGTTTACACGATGTAGTACATATGCCCGGCCTTTAGATGGCAGTGTGCCCCGTGTGTGCAGTGTTCCAAGGTTTCCCCCTCACAACCCGGAAAAAGAAACATTTCATGATAACTAACAATGGCGGTCTTCTTGTAGTTCTCCACTTAAATAAAGGCGTATTGATTATTTGACGCACGTACTGTATACGTTTCCGTTGGCGATCGCATAGAAGCCTGATGATCTCTAAGTTTTGCTTACAGAGACCAAATAACTTCAGAAGCTGCATCAGCAGTAACCGCATACCTGGATCCGCCATTGTTGTTATTTTTCTGTAGAAAGGCGGAGTGCGCAAGTCCAACATGGCCGCAGGCGGCTGGCAGTGACGTGGTCGTTTTCAAAAGTCTCCGGCTTGCGTTTACATGACAACGAATCCCCCAGTGCTTTTAAAACTCTCCTCTCTGGAAGCCGTTTCCCAAAAGCTGCGTTTTCGCCCCCCCGTTTTCCCGTTGTCGTGTAAACGAGAGGCCGAATCGGAGAGAAAAACCTCAGTTTTGCTGAAAAACGTTGTCGTGTAAACAGCCCCTAAAAGGGATCTGAGATCTGTAACTGACACAACCAGGATCTGAGCTGGGTTTCTACTACATTTTCAAGTAGTTTACTGAGTAAAGGCAGCTTGGAGATAGGACAGAAGTTGAGAAGCATGCCAGCGTCAAGATTAGGTTTTTTCTTTTTAGGACAGGGGTCACTTTAGTCATTTTAAACTAAGATGGGGGCATTTGGTTTGTTTGGGGGAGGCTTGTTGGGCTTTAGAGAGGCCCCACCTTGTTACCACTTGACCCATACTTAAATGCAAAAAAACGTAATGGTAATATTATCTGTTGGAATATTAATTTTTTTTTAAACCAATGTAATTTTTTTGATCAAACTGTTAAATGCAAAACATTTTCTACCATAGGGTTTAGATAGGCGCTTAGAAAAATATCATAAACTGCCAGAATTGATCAGAAACGTTTAGAAAATTATTAGAGGTTATCATAAATTTATTAAGAATTATCATTGGAAAACATCTCAAATTATTTCTAGATATTAATAAATTAGCATTGTTAATGCTTCAGTTATCTAGACTAATCAAAATCCTCCAAAGAATGCATCATGGCAGCCAGCTAATCAGTGACAATCACTTCTGTATCATTGAAAAAAGGGCAGTTTGTATTGTCAGCAAACTAAAGTTATGGAACTAAAACACTTTCTTGGTGCTTTGATATCATCTTGTTCTTGAATACAATTTCAACACATCAGATGCTGTTGATTTGGGGAGGATTAAATGCATTCACCCATTACACTGGTCATCTTCTGCAATTCTACATCCAACTTGTGTGCATATATTGTCTTTTGTCATCCACATGGAAGATGTTCATGGAGCTTATCTGAATAAAACTTAATATTTTGATGTTTTTTTCAAATTTGCATTGGTCATTATTTTCTAGTCACATTTCTACTTCCAGAGACCAAGTGAGTAAGTTAAATAGGTTAGTGTCACTGCAGATGTGCACTCAATGAGTTTCGGGCCAGTGCTTTAAGGGGTGGATTACAGTGATTTATTTTACTGAGCCAATTCCAGGCAATATTTACAATTATAATTTATGTAAATGTTCAACTGGGGAAGATGGTGAAATAAATCAATTACATTTATTTTAAAAATGCAAGTGTCTGGAAGTAATCCTACAGAGAGACTAATCAGAGGTATTTTTGGATAAAAGAATACAATAAAAACTGATTATCAAACTTTTTATATATTCAATTTGAACCAACCGGTTGGATTGCTTTTCACAGTTCTTGGTTGTATATGTCTTTAGCTCAAAAGTTGTCCTGAATAAAGGACATAAACCATTCAGGTCTTGGTTGGGAAAGTAAATGTAGAGATTATTTCATTAATGATTTAACTTCTTTTACAGGTCAGAAAATCTCCGGTTCTGTTTAGAAACCTAAAGAGTTAAAAGGTGAGAAACATCACATGTAAAAAGAAAAAAAAAATCCTGTAATTTGGTTCTAGTTGGGTATGTCATCTCACAATTATTATTGATGCCCCAACTGGTCTTCCATCGGAAACCTTTATGAAGACGCCCAGATTAGTCATGCTCAAGTCTGGGGATTTTGATGTTGCATAAAGGATCAAAATTCAGGTTCATCTCAGTGAATTACAATTTCAGGGAAAATGTGTATTTATTGTAGTAATATAAAAGTATTAACTATAATGCTGATCTGTTACACACATTGAATAAAATAGAATTGAATAAAACTTTCCTTTATCGTCCCACACTGGGGGAAAAGATTCAAATATAAAAAAACTGAATTAAGAATACTGTACAGTAAGGCCAAAAATACTGTGCAGTTATTACAAACAGCATACTCTGAATCAAGAAATCTGCAACAGAGCTGGATAATTTTAAAATATTCATAAACGTGCTTGTGTATTTGTGTGTAAAAACAAAGATGTGCAATAACAGTAGAGATGCTCTTTTAAATGAGAAGACAGTGCAAATACCAGCAGAGATTTAGTCATTTAGTTTGTTGGCAGCAGTGATGGTCAGTCTTACAGCTGCTGGGAGGAAGGATCTGCAGTAACGCTCCTTTGTGCTTTTAGGATGCATCAGTCTGTCACTGACAGAGTTCTCTAGGTCAGCATCAGCTTCAAACAAAGGGCAGGTGACACTGTTGGGGAGGGATGTTATTTCACCCAGTGTCCCTCTGGTTTTTTCTTCGACGGAGTATCCTAGCACAGAGCTGACTTTCTTGATAATCTTATCTAACCGCTTATTCTCAGCTGTAGTCTGCCCTGACTATTCCTGTAGAGAGCATCAATGTTTCGAGTCCAGCCCAGTTCCTTATTCAGGTGAACACCCTGGTAATTATAAAGAGTCCACTATCTCAATGTCCACCGGTGCCAGTATGGCTGGTTTGCGCCCGCAAAAATGCATCAGCAGCTCCTTGGTTTTCTCCGTGTTGATCAGGAAGTGGTTCCCTGGAACCAGTCTGCAAAGTCCTGAGCCCACCATCTGTACACGTGAGTCGTCCTCACCCATGATAAGCCCGACCATGGCAGAGTCATTGGAGATCTTTTGTGGAAGGCAGCGCTGGAAGTTGATGGAGAGGTCTGGGTGAACAGGAATGGTGCCAGCACAGTTTCCTGTGAGGCCCCCATACTGCAGACCAGCCTGTCGGAGACACAGCCCTGTGTCCTCACATACTGTGGGTTGCAAGCTAAGAAAAAACGCAATTCAGTTTTTTCATCTTCTTCCTTTTGACAATAATTCATGGATTCTCTAGGATTTAGGTTAGGTCAGATTGCAGTTCAATCAATCAAAGCAAGTATTGGCTGTGTGAACATGTATCAAGTCGTGCTGGAAAATGAAATCACCATCTCTAGAAAGCTTGTCTGCAGAAGGAAGAATGAAGTGTTCCAAAATTTCCTGTGAGATGGACGAGCTGACTTTGGAGTTGATCAAACGCAGTGGACCAACACCAGCCAGCCAATGATGTAGTTCTCCAAATCAATTCCGACTACATCACACTGGACCTCCAACAGATCAGATTCTGTGACTCTCTACTCTGAATTCTGGGACGTTGACCCCCCCCCAAAAGCCGAATTACCTTTAATTAGTAAACAGGACATTGGACCACTGAGCAACAGTCCAGTCCTCTTTCTCCTATTGCCATGATAAGACACATCTAACATGAACCACTGAATCTCCACCTCCCACAACCTCTTAAATGGGCTCTGCTCTATAAAACTCTTAAACTTAAACAGTATTTTAAAAACTTTTGACAACCCTTTTTCCTTCCACTTAACTTTCAATTAATATACTTAAACATATAGCACTCTCAGGGCCACCTTAACCAGCTGATAGTGCCCCGGGGCAGAGAGGCTCAGTAGCACCCCCCCTCCCCCCCCACGGCCCTTATATATGTGTGTGTTAAATATGGCTCCTATATGTGAGTATAGATAGATACACTATCTATCTATCATAGATAAATAGATAAGCTGAAAATTGAAAATATATTATCAAAGCCAACATATCCATTTTATTTTTGCACTGAACACCATAAAACATAACAAAGTAGTGGATACCACCATCACCTCTGCATAAACATCAAATAGTGACGACAGCAGAAACAAAGAACAGCAGCTAACAAGTCAGTGCAAGGACCTTCTCTTTAAAGAAGGCAAGGCAAGTTTATTTGTAGAGCACAATTCATGTTACAGGACAATTTAAAGTGCTTTACATAAAACATCAAAAGCTTTACAGCAGGGTGCAGAAAAAGCAAAAAAAAGCAAAAGTACAGTAATAAAAAGCAGGATTTAAAATGAAAAAAAAAATCTATGTTAAAAGAAGCCGTGCAGATTCATAACTTAGAATAAAAACCTAATCAAAAGCAGCTGGGAACAGGTAGTTTTGCATCATGCGCGCGCGCGCGCGCACACACACACACACACACACGCACCCCCACCCCCACACACACACTCCTTTCAGCACCATGGGCAGCAATATGGCCAATGTGTCAGCAAGTGCTTATTGATTTACATTTAACCTGTTCCACCCCACAGCCCCGCCGCCGGGTCACTGTGGGGGAAGGGCGGAGAGAATGTCCGAATTTAGTTGACCTGTGGTGACTGATTGCTAAGCATGTTCTATCATTATAAACCTCAGAATCTCAGCTAAAGACTCAAATTGTTTTTGTGACCTCCAAACCCAGAAAAAATAATAAGCAATTAAAAGAGCAGTTGTGCTATTTTGCGATTTTTACATGAACACATTCAACCGAACCTGTCGGTCACCCTGCCGAACAGAACCGAGCAAACTTTGCCTTCCCTGAAAGCCAGCATCTCACAGATTCTAAAGCTGCAAGTTTCATCACGCTACGTGCAAATTTCAGCAAATGAGCAGCAAAATAAGCCCCAAATTACTTCAAGCATTTGAAAAACAAGAGCATAAATTTTTTCTTACCTTTTTTTTCCGTGCTGAAAAGAATAATCCACAGTGATATGACTATTTTCAGAATAACTAAAATACCCAGTGTGTATATAGAAAAGAAAAAGTGAAAAAAACGAAAACCTGCAATCTCCCATGTCTCCTCCTATCGGCTGCGCCTCCTCACCTGCGGTAGGTTCCCTGCTGCGCGGGCTGCTCCATGCCTACAGGTGCTGCTGCTGCATCCTCCTCTCTGCCCGGTGTGTCAGAGAGCTACTATGTCCGACTTCTTTAGCTGACTTAAAGAATTCTGTCAGCTTAGGCATTTTCTCTCTTATTTCTTTGTCTCGAAGCTCCTTCTCACGAATCGCTTTTCTTTTCTGAGCACTGCTCTCAAATTTCTTCCCCGACATTTTTCTACGTTTCTTTACATCCAGATGACCACGCCCTGAAATTGTCTAAATTGTTTGATTGGTGAGCTCGTGGTGCGATGGGAACTTTAGAGGCCAGGTGGGTGAAGTAGGTCACTTGTAATTTGGATCAATCAGCAGCATTAAATTAGCATATAAGATGATTGACAGAAAACCTGACAAGTAATAAAACGTTTCTTTTTCTTTTTTTTTTCTTTTTACCTGAAATGATGGGCCCCCTGAGCGTCATAGGCCCCTGGCCACCGCCCCGGTTGGCCCTGCATTAAGGCGGCCGTGAGCACTCTGTGAACAGACAGCTTCTTTTAGCAGTGAACTTCTTCTGGCTAACCCTCCTTGAAGAGGGTGTCTGTGACTTTATGCTGAACAACTAGTCAACAGTTTTTGCCAGGGTGTGTATGCCATATAATAGATATAACATAACATTTCTGTATTGTATTGTTTGTTTTTGTATGTTTTAGGCCATATTCATCTGAATAAACTGTTGAAATGTGTTAATCTGTGCGTGACTATCACTTTTTGAATTGAATATATGAAATTACTGCAGTAATTTCATATATTCACAGCAATCGGACACTCAATTAATTATAATGATCATGATCATTATAATTAATTGAGTGTCCGATTGCCGTGCCCCAGCTCCTATAAATGTGGAGTTGGTCACGATCTCCCCTTCATCGCGGATGAGGAAACGGCAGAGCGTCCCCCGGAGAGCGCCCGGTTTGCGGCGGGCTCGCCCCTCTCCTCTTCCTCCCTTTTTACGCAGCCAATTTCAGGAAGAGGAACAGCGACTGATTAACGTCAAACTGCAAGTTTGACCGGACTCCCTGAAGTGCGCAAAAACACCGGAAACAAAACCGACTGGCTTTTCAAGGAACCGTCTATTTAGGTGACGGCCGGTTTCTTATTATGTGCTTTGCGCGTTTCAGTCTTAATTCAGTAAGTATATGCGATAAATAATAAAAATCCTTCTTCATCGGACTAGTTTCAACATGTTTCATCCGATGTTGAATCTCTAATTGAGCTTTTAGTTTGAAAATCACAACGGATTGATGTGCATAAACCTGCACCGATGCGCCCCCCCCTCTCTGCCAGTTCACTCCCTTCCCTCTGTGGCTCTGCGTTGACGGCTGCGCTCTGCTCAGTCTGCCGCTGCACATCCACCGCGGAGCCACCACGCCGCTGGGGCGGACTGATCGTAGCTGAGCTCGGCCAGCGGTGCTGGGTCAAAGCGCTGCTGCTGCTGCTGCTGCTGCAGGAGGAGGAGGAGGAGGAGGAGGAGGAGGGATGAGGAGGGAGTGGAGCGGCAGCACACTGCTCTTCTTTCCCTCTCCGTAAACCGTGCACAGCTTTAAGCAATCAGGACATCATAACTCATCGCGTCCTGGAATAGTTTTGCTGTTTTCTGTTTATTTTTGGGGAGTGTTTTTTTCTTTTCCTTTTTTTTTGTGCTCCAAAAGACACACAAAGTTGCAGCTGCAGAGGCGCACTTTTTCTCCGAGGCTCTTCTCATAAATCCGACATGGAAGATGGTCCGTCTTCAACAAGCTGTTTCAGAAGGTTAACGGACTGTTTCCTGGGTGCAAGTAGGTATTTCTGACTGACACACACTTAACAAGGCGTGAAAGAGAAAACCTAATGTTCACATGTGAAGAAAACAAACCGCAGTAACTGAGCAGACACACGGGACTCAGCTGGGATGTTTGATCCTGCAGGCAAACCACATTTTCCCTCAACTTTATGAATGACAGTCCGAAAGCTGAACTAGACGGGTGGAGGCAGGCAGGTGGGGGTAATTTCAGATAATATTATTGGGATTTTAAACAGTATGTAGAGAATGGTGACGAGTCTGATCTCGGCTCTGATGTATGATGTTGGGGAACAGTCATTAGTACCGTAAGTAGAAAGCGAAGCCAGGCCTGCAGCATGAGGCGGGCAGAGTGACTTTATATATATATATATATATATATATATATATATATATATATATATATATATAAAACATAAAGCGGCAAATTGGACAAAAGTCCTCTGAGAAAATACACTTCGCACCCTTAGAGAAATGTGACCTCATGCATAAATCAATGTGATCACAAAGCCTGTACACAATATAGTCATAATTAAAGTAGCGTAATTGTACTGTAGCAAAATATAAAGTCTACCACATTATTATTGTTATACTATAATTTTAAGAAATATTATTTGTCAAAAAGACAACTTTTCTATATGTTATTAAAAACAGTTTATTTGCTTTTGTTTTTATTCAGAGTGCTAGAAAGGGCAAGTATCTTCAGAATTTTGCAAAAATTGTGAAATTAAAAAATAGTATTATTTTTATATCCATTACCGTTTTTTAAAATCATGAATTTACTTTTAAATAATAAACAATACACATTATTAGGTGCAAGTTTGTAAAAAGAAGTCTTTGTAACTGCATTTAATTTCCCTGAACTAAATTTAAAGACCTCTGGACTTAATAAATATATAATATCTGTTCGTATCGCTACTCAGCTCCTTAACTTTCTTACCCCCCCCAATCTCTCCCACATGTTCAGCATCACACTTTCCACTTTATTTATATATATGCATTACCCTACATAAATGTATGTAGACCTACTGTCTAAATGAGAAATAAATCACTAAATCACCCCCCCCCCCCCCCAAAAAAAAGACCACCCAGTCCTTCTTGCGAGTTTCGCTTTAATAGTCTTTGAATTTTATCTGCATATTTAGTCTGACTGGAGGTGGTACTGAGCTTTTGAGTAACCCTGTCAGAGTCCTGAGTAAAGATTAGGGTGATGGCAAGGTGGCCTTCCATCCTCAAACAAGCTCTTCACCAAAGATAAATAATCAAAATACCAGTGGAAACACGTGAAAAGTTGAAAAGCAATTAAAAGAAAGGTTTGCCCAAAATAATAAATACTCAATGACAAGTCTTCGACCATTTTTTAAATCTTTACTAAGTGTATGTCTTCATTAATTCCTTCCGTTCTCCACTGGAATGTGAATAACAGCAAAGTGAAGCATCATTTTTAGTTTAATACGAATTAAAATGTTTAGGACGGTATTTGTCACATTTGATAAGATAAAATAGCTAATGTTGTTAGACTTACATTAACAAATTCATATTTTGATTCAAATGTAAATGATTAAAATGGCTTTTATTTAATACCCTCCAAATTCCTTTTTACAGCGTAGTTTGGGACATGGGTTTTTGCTGATGCAAGGAAAGACAAAGTGTAGTGAGCTGGATTCATGGACAGTATTATTGAGGTACAGTTTGTAGGTATCCTGCTCTCACATTTTCCAAAAAAGGACAAGAATGCTTTTCGAAGCTCGTTCAAGCTCCCAAGCTCACTGAATACAGAGAACAGCGGCTTAGATGTTTGGTGTTATAACTTCTGTGGAAAAAAAGGAATTTCGTGTATTGTGCACCTTTTTAATGAATGAGTCTTTCATAAAAGGAAGTGAGCAGAAGTTCAGCGTCCAGTTCCACATCTGTCATAGCTGTTTGTGTCTGTTTTTAAACTGCTCTTTGAAATTGTTTTACACCTTTGACTTAATCTGAGTTTAATGTGGGATTAATTTGACTTGATGTTTTTCTTCATATCTCCTTAACCCTTTTGTCTTTTTGGTAGAAGACTCTATGTGATGTAAAATAGTAGTTTTTTGTCAGTGTGTCCTCCTTCCTTTGTCATTTATGAAATAGTACAGGCTGCTGAAATGTCCCTCAAAGTCCACGGTAAAGAAGCACAAATCTAAAAAATAACTGTTCACATCTGATTTGCAGTGAGTCAAATTTGACATATTGTAGCTGCAAGTTTCTCTTGAGGACAATATGCAGCTATCCGTATGTGCGTGTGTGGATAGGTTAGTCAGGGTCAGCCCTAATGCAATCTGTCAGGCCTTTTTAAGCACAGTTGGTTGTCAACGAATTGCTTAACTTAGAGAAGAAGGCTGCATTGTTAGGCAGGAAGTGCTCACGCTAGACGTTTCCTGCCATCTCTGACACACTGAGAACTTCTAAAAGTTTGCACTAAAACAGGATTGAAATTTGACTGCTGGGAAAGATGCCAAATAGTTTCTCGTTGTCATTTGACTTCAGTGTTGATTTGAACCCTATTCAGGAAATTCAAGCCAAATAAATATTAGCTTGTGTCTGCAGTTTGAAGTCTTTTTATACATCATGGTGAGAGTGGGCCAGGGCACAGGGCACACACTCTGAGCAGCGACACAGATGACATTTCTCCTCAAGGCGTCCGCTGACCCCTTCATCAGCTCGTCAGGGGTTGGTTACTGAGAGGATAGGAAAGAGGCCCCTTGCACAATGATTTTTGGGCAGCCTGTCCTTGTAACAAGGCTCATAAAAGAGAACGGCCCTGCAGAAGGAGCACGGATCTGTGGTTCTCATTATTGGGTCCCCACAGGCCCCACTTCAGTTCAGCATCACACCAGATGTTGTTTTGGGGGGGTGGTGCTCCATCAAAATACTGTTTTAGTAAATATGCTGAATTGAGCTATTTTGACATGGACATCTACTACTGACTGCAGCTTCATCCTCTTTTTATTTTTATTAATTATTTTCTCAGTAAAGGTGACCACATACACGCACACCAGCACCTATACACATCCCTGTGAAAATGCAATATCGTGATCAATATTTTAACTCCTTTTTCCACTGATTATGTTTAATATCCTGTACAGTTCATCTTATAAAGAGCAAACCTGTTTGAGGGAAAAAAAAGAAAAACAACATGGGGTCTCATTTATAAATCTTCCTTACAAAGGGGTCTGACAATTGCGTCAGTCACTTTTGACGCAAAGTTTGAAATTCATAGAAAAAATCGTAACCGAAAAACGTGTGCAACTTTAACCACACTAAGGACCTTGCTTACACACATTTTGGACATGGAGGACACTGGCAGCACAGCCAGTGAGATGGCAAAATCATGAATTTAGTTCACATTCTCAGACTTGTAGAGGCTTACAAAGACACAAACTCACAACCAACAGTCTGCCCCCATCCCTGTCTCTGAACTGAGAATAAAAATATGAATCTGAATGAAAATAAGAATTATATCACAGTATGTTCATGTGTATGTCTTCAGATTATATAGGAATTGCACTTATTGGTGCAATAATTGAAGAAATATAAATACTACCATGATACTCCTGCATAATGCTGCACAATGGATGCGCTGGCGCTCATTGAAGATCACACCACTGGCAGCATCTGGATGGAGGGAGTTTTTAGAGATTTCTTGGCCCATAATGATGACTGGCTAATCAGCCAATTTAGATTCCCTAAAGCAGTCTTATTAGATCTATGTGCTGAAGTGGGCCCAATGTTAGATCTACCGATCCACTGGAACCGTGTATCTTGCCCTGCATCAGTGCTGTGTCACTCGCAGCTCTTCCGTTTATTTGTGACCCCCTAATAATATTTTGCGCAGATAATGCTTTTTAAAAGTAGACTTAAAACCAGTGACGTGTAGTGAGGTTCATGACTGGTGAGGCACTGAGTGACTCCTCTGGAATCGGAGATATTAAAGCTAAATTAAAAGCTTCTATTTCAGTTTTTACCTTATTTGAATATTTTGTTTTAACAACTTTTAGTAATTCTTTAATCAGTTGCCATCTAACAATATAATTTAAAGAATTTAAAGAATAAAGAAAAATATATACTACTGATAATAATAATAATAATAATAATAATAATAATAATAATAGTAATAATAATAATTGTAATAATATATTTAATATTCAGTAAAAAAATCTATACATTTTGGCTGATCTTTTTAAAAATAAAATTGAAAATCTTGTACGATCTTACCTTTGTTAGTATAAGAAGTGCAGGCACCTATTCTGCTCCATAAATATCTCCATCCCTCTCATGTAAAAATCATCTTTGTTTGCCTTCATTTAAAAAAGTCTGCCCGCTTCACTGGAGATCCTTAATGAGGAGGAGCGTTGTCCTGGATTGGTTCTGTTCCTATTTGTATTTTTCCAACTGTTTACAGTCTTTTAATGCGTAGATGAAGAGCGTTTGTTTCCCATTGTGCACATGGGGCTCAGCATTGCCCCCTATCAGTGAGGCAAAATCATTTTCCGCATTTTGACTGCGCATTTAAGGCCAATCAGAAAGGCTACATATGTCAAACACATTTGTTAAAAATACTAGACAGACTGTTGAACATCAGTGTGTTGTACATGTGTAATCAAACATGTATATTGGTGATATAAAGAGAGACAGAAATGAGCATGCTCCAACTGCCTGCTTCATTCACTGTGTGTGACACGGTGCCGCCAGAGTTGAGGCACAGCACAGTACTGCCTCACCTCACACTTCATCCTGTCTCACTCCACAGGCACTGCATACATTTATTATATAAATTCAGTGATTTTGACCTTAAAAAGTTTGAAATATAATAGAAAAACAAATATATAGAACAGACAAAGCTGAAATGTTGATTTTTCTATAATATTTAGTGCCGGTTTTAACTCACCTGCCTCCCCTGACTGCTTAAATGTAAGTTTATTTATTTATCTTACTCCACCCTTTTGTTTGCTGCTGGAAATGTTAATTTCCCTGAAGGAGTCATCCCAAAGGGATGAATAAAGTTAAGTCTAAAGTCTAAAACAACCCCTTTTCTGTCAGGCTTTATATACCTGGAAGTACTAAAACCTATTATATTTTGCTGTAAATTAGTCTTTATATGTTCTATTTGCTTCTTTTCCAATCTTATTACCTGCCTGCTTAAGTCTATGCAGAATATTTACTAGGTACTTTGCACAGACCATTTATTGCAGAAAGTGGGTGTGTAGGGAGGATATGAGCCAAAATCACCTGAGCACATTTCTAGGTAGAGTGTGATTTATAAAGCGGAAATTGCATGCAGCTGTTTGTCCTTTTATGAATGAGACCTGGATACTTAAGTGTGCACACCCTTAAACTAAACATGCGTTGATCATATTTCGGTTTTCACATTCAGCATTCATTTATCTTTGATAGAAGTCTGTCAGCATTTTGTCGGTCTTTGTATTTTGAGATGCTCATAAACTTCCCTACCTTGACAAAAACCATCTGAAGAAAATAAAAACCAGAGCATGATGCTGCCACCGCTATGTTTCACTATGGGTATTGTGAACTTTTGGAACCTGTTTTGGAACTGAGGTCAAAAATGATAAAATGTTAAATGGCCTGCATTTCTATAGCGCTTTTTCAGTCAGAGGACCACAAAGCATGTGCACATGAATGTCTGTGTGAATACAAGATACATTGTAGCCACAGCTGCACACTGACAGAGGCGAGGCTGCCAGACACAGGCGCCACCGGGCCCTCTGACCACCAGCAGGCAAGGTGGGTGAAGTGTCTTGGCCAAAGACACAATGACCAAGATGGACAGAGCGGGGATTCGAACTGGCAACCCACCGGTTACAGGATAAATCCCTACCACCTGAGCCACAGTCACCCCAAATCACATTCCAACCCACAGTTTTGGGAGACCTGATGCAGGCTACGAGGCTTTCTTTGGATGAAAATAATTCTGTCTTGCAACTCTGCTTCTTAGTCAAGTAATGTAGAGAATACAGAAGATTACTGTCACATGTTGAACACAAACACTACTCTATGGAAATTCCTGTAGCTCTTTCAGTGTTGGTTTCAGGCTTTTGTCCGGCTCCGTGACCAGTTTCAGTTTTGTCTTTTAACTAGTTTTGAGGAAAATCCAATTTTATAATCTCCCTGCTATTATGAGGGACTTCCTTCATTGTCTCAAGCTGAACACATAACACACATGCTGTGTATTATTTTTACTCTTCTCCTGACTGATACCATTGTGCAATGAGATCCTTCCGATCCTTTGAAAACTCTCTGCATATTACAGATCTAGCTAATGAAGGCAAATATAGGAGAAGTGTGGAAAAACCTACAAGGACAGCTTAAGTTTGCAATTCAGAATATTTAGCCTTATTTTAAGAGTGTGCCCAGTTATTTTTTTCCTCTTGTAAATTTTTTGTTTTTTACTTGAATTGTACAGAATAGGCTATATGTACATGAATGGCCGAGAAGGTTTTTTTAAATATTTGAATCACAAAATCCATGCACTGTAACGAGGGTGTTAAGACTTATGACAGCCACTGTTTATTACAAGGAGGTATGAACAGGATTCAAAATATGTTTCTATCCTTTTTGCTGTGGGCGGTTAATAAATATTTACTGTAAGATCAGAGGCAAAGTCACAACACAGTCACTGCCAGTAGCTTTACTGAAACATTTTCAGATCTCACGTTCCATAACACATATCAATAACTTAAAAGAATCAAACAGAGCGTCTTTGCTGCACTCTGTTTAGTCTTCCTGTGCTGCTTCAAATCTCAATCTCCCCTGAGCATAAATGAACCATAGACATGTCTCAATGTATTGTTTCCTTTTAAACGGCATTTTATATCTCTGTGCCTTCCCTTATTTCACTTTTGAACACCACATTATTAAACGTAGCTAACTTTGGGTCGTTGTTTTACTCAGTAACAAACAACCATGCTGATAAGTGTAAGTGCCTACATGTGTTGCGGTTTTTCAGTTTCCATTTGGGCCTTAACCCGTCACTGCGGTTTAAGTTAAAAATCGTCCAATTCCAGATAGAAGCTGATTTTTGGATGCATCTCTGCTATCTTATCCACATTTCAGTCAGACCTTTTGACCCTGGCCTTTATGCCTTATTACCTGAACCATGCAGATGGAAATTATGCAAATCGAAACTCCATGGAAATCTCTCTTTCTCGAATATGACGTGTGAGCTTGCATGTTTGCATGTCCACAAAAATGACAGAACCGTAGCTAATGTCCGCAGTGAAACAGCATTTTTCTAATTTAACTCATTCCCACTGACTCGTGTAATGGATAGGCTTTGGAATGTGGAGAGCGTTGGGTGAATGATGATCACTGAAACATGCATGCACACATTTTCACCTGCACAGCCTCAGCGAGTGAGTGAGTGAATGAAGTGAGTGGCGGGAGGTGAGATGCTGTAATTTTAAGTGGCTGCTCTCTCCTGCTCCCTGAATGTCGGTTTTGGACGCTGCGCTCCAGCCCTCCCATCGATAAGATAAGAAACACATGCTCTTCCCACCTCCTGGCAAGGGAGTCCCAGGCGGACCTGCTGACGCACGCACCCAACAGCAGTCCCCCATCACGTCCCCCTCCCCTCCTCTTTCCTGCTTTAGCCTCATGTCAGTGAAGTGAAAAGTAGTGCCTTGGCAGCTTGCCCTTGACTTGCCGCCAGAAGGAGTGCGCTGCAGAAGAAGTGGTCTTTTCCCCTTTTCCTCTCCTGTGCATTTTTCATCTATGTGTTGCAAAAGAAGAATATCTTGAACGCTAAATATCGCCACTGTCGGGATCCTTTTCTGCCCTAGATATTGTGTGACAGGACCTCTGAAAGCACCACGTACATCTCTGTTCAGCGCTGTCGCACAGCTAAATACTACAGCATGGGGAAAGGGATTAGTGATGTAGGAAGACTGGAACTTGTTTTTAGCCGTGCAGAAAATAATCCTTTGTTTGCATGTGTCAGTTTGTTGTGTCATGAAAAAAAAAGCAGATGAAGGGGAATAATCAGTATCACACAGCAAAATAAAAGCTTTTTTAATCCTTTAACAGTGCTTTCAAGTTTTGACTAGTTCGAGCAGAATTAAAAAAAATGTACAATTGTGTTTTCGCAACGATGATGCACCCATTTACACTATTTTGGGGCAAACCGAACCTCAGCAATTGATTCATTGGTCTGCAGTAAAGATGCACCAGTTAGAGATTTTGAAGGATTTCCAAACTCTTCAATTTTTTTAAACAAAGGCAAATGTATCTGGGATTTGACATTTCAACTGACTTACTATAAAAATCTTTCTGTATGTGTTATGTGAGTGAAGACGAATTTGAACCCAGATTAATTGTGAGGACAAGATATAAGCCTTTGGATAATAATGAAAGTTAAGGAAGAAAATAGTCGGTGGTCCCAAAAAAGGAGAAAATGGAGAAGGCCTAGATGGGTTTTATTCAGATTGGACATGTTGCTTTGCTTGAAGTTCAAAAAAGATCTTCCTCCTACGTTCAGAGGAAGCAAGGAGCCCTCAGCAACAGTGTTAATTTTTATTGTCAAAGATTCTTTTTTCATAGTTCATTTGAGTTTATTTATATAGTGCCAATTCACAACACGTCATCTCAAGGCCTCTTACAAGTCATTTCAATTCAACCCTACATAAATTCCAGTCAGTATAAAACTTTTCTATTTAATTTCATCAACAACCTTTTTATTCTGCTGGAAACTAGATAAACACTAAATAGAAACTTATCCTAAATGATTACAACAATAAAATTGACTGACATTTTCCCAACTAAAAAAAAAGGATACAACTAGAAAAACATTTGAAGAGCACAGACCACCGCCAAGGCAGCTCAGTCCCACCCCCAGACGGTGATACCGATCATTCCCAAAATCTAACCACTTGTTCCTGGTCCCACTGCGGACATTTCTTGAAAATTTCATAAATGTCCGTCTAATTCTTTCAGCTAACTACCAGACGAGCAAACAAACAAACCCTGGCATAAACATAACCTCCATGGCGGTAGTAAAGATTTTGCAGGGAGATGACATCCAACCAAATGTAAATTTAGAAGTGTGTGAATGGAAGATTTAACAGCTGCATGGTACAACACTGTAAGTTTTGTAAGATTGTGCAAAGAAAGTAGGAAAAAATGTTTGTTTTTTTCCACAGCCAGAAGCGATTTGATAACCCTGCACAAGCTTAGCTATTGTCCAATTGAGGATAAAACTTTCCTGATCATGATGGAACCTCCTCCATTTGTTGTTAAAATAGCCTGTTAGCGTGTTGCTGTGGTACATTCACTGGACGGAAAAATAATGATTTTTCCAGTCAAACGGACCCTATCTGCCAACCAGATGTGCAGAGAGGTTCATGACTGGTGACTCTGACTCTTCTTGATTCATATGTATGAATGTATAACATCCAAAATAGAAGCTTTTATTTCAGTTTTGACCCTTAATTTAAACATTTAGTTCTTTTAAAAGCTGTTAATTATGCCTTAATAAATTCCATACTGTTAAAGGGGGGTATTATGCAAAACGGACTTTCTGAAGCTTAATATCCTGAGAACCTGTCTTTCCCTCATTAAAAACATACCTGAAGTGTTGCTCTGACCCATTCACTCATGCTAAAGTAATCTTTGAGTTTCTGCTGGTAGTTCTCGGGGTTGCTGAAACGCCTGCTCCCACCTATCCCCGCCGTTTCCACCCATCTCCTCCTCCGACCTTACGTATTCAGCCCAGAGCCTCGCCCCTGCAGAGCTCCCCTACTCCTCCCCACCTCACAACTCCGGCTGAGTCCCAGGTGCAGTAATTATAACACACCAGCTGCAGCTGCGTGTCTTTTGTGGGATTTTCTTTCCGACTCCTTGCATGCTACGATGATACACGGTATGTGACGAACTGAAGGCGGAGTGTCAGAAAGAGTAGGAGGGTCTTAGAGAGGCACAGGCGAAAATCAAGGCATCCAACATGGAAGTACATTTCTTTAAGGTGGATTTGGATATATGACGGACTTTTAAAAGACTTAAGGTGACAATTTTATTGGACTGTGCTATAGAAGGGTAGTATGTGCCTGGAAGCATAATACTCCCCCTTTAAACAATTTAACAGTAAGAAAAATAAAATAATATTTAATATAAGGTCATATTAGATTTAAACAAAAAAAGCTAGAAGAAATCATTAACCAATTAAGCTCCTCCTTTTGCTGTCTGGATGTCCTACCCACAGCTAAAAAAGGATAATATGGACAACATGTTAAAGGGGCTAAATGCAATTTTCTGAAATTTAAACTCGCGACTGACCCCATGTGGCCAAAAACTGAACTACTCTTCCTTTCTGCTCGCTCTCGCAGCGCGCGCTCTTGCGCCGGTCGCTCTCAATCTTCTATCTTTTTTGGGCACTTGTCAGGGGTTTAACTTTCTTAGTCTTATGTGGAGTTACTGTTGTTGTCAAAGTTGTCCCTGGTCTCTTCTGTGTATTCGCACAATCCATTGAACTGCTTGTGAGTGTTGATTACCGATAGTGGTCGAGAGTGATCTGAAACATTTAACACGAACGCGCTTGACGTCACATCCGCAGACAGCGCGGGAAAATCGGACCCGACAGAAAATAGAAAAAATTGAATACAGGCTTACAGTTTTTTGTTACAGTATGCTCATCAGGAGATGTTTGAGCCATAAATGGTCAAATAAAAAGGCTATTGTTACTTTTATTTTGGGGAAAAAGTTGCATATAGCCCCTTTAATGCAGAACTACAGGCCAGTTTCTAATCTTTCATTCATCAGTAAAATTATTGAAAAAGCTGTGTTTCAACAGTTAAATACACTCAACAAAAATATAAACGCAACACCTTTGTTTCTGCTCCCATTTTTCATGAGATGGACTTAAAGATCTAAAATTCATTCCAGATACACAATATTACCATTTCTCTCAAACATTGTTCACAAATCAGTCTAAATGTGTGATAGTGAGCACTTCTGCTTTGGTGAGATAATCCATCCACATCAAGATGCTGATCTGACATCATGATTCGTGCACAGGTGTACCTTATACTGCCAACAATAAAAGGCCACCCTGGAATGTGCAGTTTTGTCTCACAGCAAAATGCCACAGATTCCACAAGCACTGAGGGAGCGTGCTATTGGCATGCTGACAGCAGGAATGTCAACCAGATCTGTTGCTCGTGCATTGAATGTTCATTTCTCCACCATAAGCCGTCTCCAGAGGCATTTCAGAGAATATGGCAGTACATCCAACCGGCCTCACAACCGCAGACCACGTGTAACCACACCAGCCCAGGACCTCCACATCCAGCAGGTTCACCTCCAAGATCGTCCAAGACCAGCCACTCAGACAGCTGCTGAAACAATTGGTTTGCATAACCAAACAATTTCTGCACAAACTGTAAGAAACCGTCTCAGGGAAGCTCAACTGCATGCTCGTCGTCCTCATCGGGGTCTTGACCTGACTCCAGCTCGTCGCCGTAACAGACTTGAGTGGGCAAATGCCCACATTCAATGGCGTCTGGCACGTTGGAGAGGTGTTCTCTTCACGGATGAATCTCGGTTTACATTGTTCAGGGCAGATGGCCGACAGCGTGTGTGGCGTCGTGTGGGTGAGCGCTTTGCTGATGTCAATGTTGTGGATCGAGTGGCCCATGGTGGTGGTGGGGTTATGGTATGGGCAGGCATCTGTTATGGACGAAGAACACAGGTGCATTTTATTGATGGCATTTTGAATGCACAGAGATACCGTGATGAGATCCTGAGGCCCATTGTTGTGCCATACATCCATGAACATCACCTCATGTTTCAGCAAGATAATGCACGGCCCCATGTTGCAAGGATCTGTACACAATTCTTGGAAGCTGAAAATGTTCCAGTTCTTGCATGGCCAGCATACTCACCGGACATGTCACCCATTGAGCATGTTTGGGATGTGCTTGACCGGCGTATACGACAGCTTGTACCAGTTCCCACTAATATCCAACAACTTCGCACAGCCATTGAAGAGGTGTGGACCAACATTCCACAGGCCACAATTGACAATCTGCTAAACTCTATGCGAAGAAGATGTGTTGCACTGCATGAGGCAAATGGTGGTCACACCAGATACTGACCGGTTCTGAGTCCCCAGACCCCCCAATAAAGCAAAAAACTGCACATTCCAGGGTGGCTTTTTATTGTGGGCAGTATAAGGTACACCTGTGCACTAATCATGATGTCAGATCAGCATCTTGATGTGGCACACCTGTGAGGTGGGATGGATTATCTCAGCAAAGCAGAAGTGCTCACTATCACACATTTAAACTGATTTGTGAACAATGTTTGAGAGAAATGGTAAAATTGTGTATCTGGAATGAATTTAAGATCTTCAAGTCCATCTCATATATATATATATATATGTGTGTGTGTGTGTGTGTGTGTGTGTGTGTGTGTGTGTGTGTGTGTGTGTGTGTGTGTGTGTGTGTATGTATGTATGTGTATGTATGTATGTGTATGTATGTATATGTATATATGTATATATATATGTATATATGTATATGTATATATATGTATATGTATATATATGTATATGTATATGTATATATATATGTATATATATATATATGTATGTGTATATATATATATATATATATATATATATATATATATGTATGTATATATATATATATGTATGTATATATATGTATGTATATATATATATGTATGTATATGTATATATATGTATGCATATGTATATATATATATGTATGCATATGTATATATATATATGTATGCATATGTATATATATATATGTATGCATATGTATATATATATATATGTATGCATATGTATGTATGTATGTATATATATGTATGTATGTATATATATATATGTATGCATATGTATGTATATATATATACATGTATGCATATGTATGTATATATATATACGTATATATACATGTATGCATATATATATACATGTATGCATATGTATGTATATGTATGTATATATATATACATGTATGCATATGTATGTATATATATATACATGTATGCATATGTATGTATATATATATACATGTATGCATATGTATGTATATATATATACATGTATGCATATGTATGTATATATATATACATGTATGCATATGTATGTATATATATATATGTATGCATATGTATGTATATACACTACCGTTCAAAAGTTTGGGGTCACATTGAAATGTCCTTATTTTTGAAGGAAAAGCACTCTACTTTTCAATGAAGATAACTTTAAACTAGTCTTAACTTTAAAGAAATACACTCTATACATTGCTAATGTGGTAAATGACTATTCTTGGTGCAATATCTACATAGGTGTATAGAGGCCCATTTCCAGCAACTATCACTCCAGTGTTCTAATGGTACAATGTGTTTGCTCATTGGCTCAGAAGGCTAATTGATGATTAGAAAACCCTTGTGCAATCATGTTCACACATCTGAAAACAGTTTAGCTCGGTACAGAAGCTACAAAACTGACCTTCCTTTGAGCAGATTGAGTTTCTGGAGCATCACATTTGTGGGGTCAATTAAACGCTCAAAATGGCCAGAAAAAGAGAACTTTCATCTGAAACTCGACAGTCTATTCTTGTTCTTAGAAATGAAGGCTATTCCATGCGAGAAATTGCTAAGAAATTGAAGATTTCCTACAACGGTGTGTACTACTCCCTTCAGAGGACAGCACAAACGGGCTCTAACCAGAGTAGAAAAGGAAGTGGGAGGCCGCGTTGCACAACTGAGCAAGAAGATGAGTACATTAGAGTCTCTAGTTTGAGAAACAGACGCCTCACAGGTCCCCAACTGGCATCTTCATTAAATAGTACCCGCAAAACACCAGTGTCAACATCTACAGTGAAGAGGCGGCTGCGGGATTCTGGGCTTCAGGGCAGAGTGGCAAAGAAAAAGCCATATCTGAGACTGGCCAATAAAAGAAAAAGATTAAGATGGGCAAAATAACACAGACATTGGACAGAGGAAGACTGGAAAAAAGTGTTGTGGACGGATGAATCCAAGTTTGAGGTGTTTGGATCACAAAGAAGAACGTTTGTGAGACGCAGAACAACTGAAAAGATGCTGGAAGAATGCCTGACGCCATCTGTTAAGCATGGTGGAGGTAATGTGATGGTCTGGGGTTGCTTTGGTGCTGGTAAGGTGGGAGATTTGTACAGGGTAAAAGGGATTCTGAATAAGGAAGGCTATCACTCCATTTTGCAACGCCATGCCATACCCAGTGGACAGCGCTTGATTGGAGCCAATTTCATCCTACAACAGGACAATGACCCAAAACACACCTCCAAATTGTGCAAGAACTATTTAGAGAAGAAGCAGGCAGCTGGTATTCTA